>OU696585.1:3735644-4150644 GCA_916048095.2 Sacculina carcini
TGGGGGGGCCTTAGTTCCTCCAAGACCTCTCCTTGGCGCCGCCACTGGTGTCTATTGACTTTTAGATGTGTTCTGTGAGGTTGATAACATTCAACTTCAGGCTTGTTCTGTAACGCTATCCTCGTGTGTGTCAGTGTGTCAGTGTGTCAGTGAGTCAGTGTGTGTCAGTGTGTGTCAGTGTGTGTGTGTGTGTGTGTGTGTGTGTGTGTGTGTGTGTGTGTGTGTGTGTGTGTGTGTGTGTGTGTGTGTGTGTGTGTGTCAGTGTGTGTCAGTGTGTGTGTGTGTCAGTGTGTCAGTGTGTGTGTGTCAGTGTGCGTGTCAGTGTGTGTGTCAGTCAGTGTGTCAGTGTGTGTGTGTGTCAGTGTGTGTGTCAGTGTGTGTGTCAGTGTGTGTGTCAGTGTGTCAGTGTGTCAGTCAGTGTGTGCGTCAGTGTGTGTGTGTGTCAGTGTGTGTGTCAGTGTGTGCGTCAGTGTGTGTGTGCCAGTGTTTGATGTCTTGTTTGAGTCGATATTTGACCCCGGACACTGTCATTTCACATTGTGTCACCGTAGTGTGGTCAGTCCGGCCCCGTGTCCATTTAAGGTCATGCTTCATGTCTGTACCAATGTAGATCAACAGTTAGACAACTGAATTGATGAGAAATCGCCATATTTGCGCGTGCGAAATTTTTGTACGTTGTTCGTGTATATTGTTCATTTTGTTCTATCTCCGCTACCAATTTAGATTGATAAAGAAAACACGCACACACACACATGTATATACGTATATATACACGCACACATACATGCATACACATACACATACGCGTTCATAAGCACACACACACACACGTTGATTATCACTAGGGCTGTCAAAAAATTAACCTAAAAACCAGAAAAAAGTAACTTTATTTTCGAGAAAAAGTAACCTAAAAAAGTAACCTTAAAAGTAACCTAAAAAAATTACCTATGAGTTGTAATGTTATTATTATTTTTATATCGCTTTATCACATGTTTATCACACCTTTTCTGATTAGTGCGCTATATCAAATACACGGTTTGTTTGTTGTTTGTTTGTGAACATAAAAAGTAACCTAATAACCTATAGAAAGTAACCTAAAATAACCTAACCTTCGTAAAAATAAACTTCAAAAAAGGTCAATTTCTGCTTGCAGTTCTGAAGCAAGAAAATACACCAGTCCTTCTTTTCTATCTTCTTTCCGAGTTGGTACTATTTTTCCACCCTCTCTCCGATCTGGTACCATTTTTACAACAAACCACCAAAAGTCACTTAATATGATTTGGCTAACATCGCAAAAAGGAGCATAACCATCAAAATGCAATTTAAAGTGGAAAGCTAATACAAATGCGAAATACACTACTTGCTAATGTAATTATTTTTAGTAATGGTCGCAATAATGTTCTTTATAATGTTTCAATAGAACTTGTTATCAAATAGAAAGTACTACAGCTTGTATATTTGTGTGAGCCTAAACACTACAAGCATATGTAGCACCCTGTGCTCACAGTCTTATAAATGTCAAACGTGGGAAAATGGCGTTATCTCACGCCCTGAAAATCACGTGCAAATTCCTGTTCAAGTAAATACGTACTGACAAGTGCTACAGTGCAGTATCTGGTATAGAGCTGACACATCGTACTATACCACGCTCCAAACATCTCACGACACCCTTCGGTTCGTGGACATTTCCTAAAATGGAATGACGCTATCCTGTGTACCGAAAAACGTATAAATATCGAGTAGCACAGATATTTAGGTTAATACCAATTGCTTAATCCTAACAGCAGAAACTTTGACATTTCTTGATCTTCAGACCTAATATTCCATCTCTTTTCCTATTTTATCCTCATATATACAGTTTTTGTGCCTCTTATCTGCAGAAAGTCACCAAACTTCGTGGTAAACTTACCTAATAACCAGAAAAATAACAAAAGGTAACATGACGGTAAAAAAGTAACCTAAAAGCAAAAAAGTAACCTAACGATGAAAAAGTAACTTTTGGTAACCTAATAACTTTTTTAATAATTATCGTACACAATTTTTTCATGCAGACTTAGGCAGCTTATGAAAAAGTAACCTTTAGGTGAAAAGGTAACTTTATTAACTTTTGACAGCCCTAATTATCACCAGAATCAAACCTTTGCTAGAATACGCTGCACCGGTATGGAGCCTACATCTTCAAAAGCACGTGACGGCGATTGAGAGAGTACAAAGGACATTTACAAAATGTGTTCGTGAACGGAAACCACTGAATTATGAGCAGATACTCCAAAAAATACTTGCCAACGCTAGAAGAAAAAGAGGAGATGTCATAATGATATACAAATGTTTAATTAGAAAAGACACAATCCAACATGAGGGATTGTTTAAAATATAAAAATCTACCAGGGGACATGGCAAAAAAAAACTATTGCAAAAACAATAAAACCGGATCTGAAAAAAAGAGTTGTCCATATAGAGCTATAACACATTGGAACAAGTTACCGGCCAATATCACAAACAAAAATACCATCAAAGGACTTAAGGACTCATTTGATCAATGGAAGGCGGGACAGACGAGCTGACTCAGTCCTGCCTACTAAAATTCGGTGAGAACACGTAGTAATGTCCTTCTACCCGACCTTTAATTCAGCCCGTTTATTTCCCACAGGTTACGGACCTGTATGTATGAGTGTGTGCGTGTGCATGTATGCGCGTTTGTGTGTATGTGTGTGTGTTTGTCTGTCTCTGTGTGTCTGTGTTTGTGTATGTATGTGTGTATATATATATATATATATATATATATATATATATATATATATATATATATACACGTAACCTGTGGGAAATAAACGGGCTGAATTAAAGGTCGGGCAGAAGGACATTATATATATATATATATATATATATATATATATATATATATATATATATATATATATATATATGTGTGTGCGTATGTATTTGTGTGTATTTACTTGTATGTGTTTGTCTGTGTTTGTATTTATTTGTATGTGTTTGTGTATGTTTGTGCGTGTTTGTATGTGTTTGTATGTGTGTGTATGTTTGTATTTGTATTTATGTGTGTGTGTGTGTATTTGTGTGTGTGTGTGTGTGTGTATGTGTACGGCGCTTGCTTATAACCGCACTAATTATCTATTTATACACATGTATTATGCGGGTGACACATTGGGCGCACGTCTCGCCCCCCACGCACACCGTCACAGCCACACTTCAACCCACTTCAACCCCACCGTTCACGCCGCAGGGGATGGGTATGGGGGAGGCGCTGTTTGACGGCTATGTAGGTCACACTCGCCCACCGTTTATTTACCGTCCGCTAGCAAATTTGCTCGTGCTAATTCGCTGTGTGTGTATGTGTGTTAATTTAGTTGTCACGGGTGATGGGATGGGATGGGATGGAATGGGTAATTTGTTCATACTTGACAAGTGGCTTGCATTTTTTCATGCAAATCTCTTTTCTATTATCACATGTGCCAGTTATCAAACAACTGATGCATTATCGCCTTGAAAATCGGCTCTCTTCCATTAGCTAAATAAACATTCCAATTGGCCTGTTTTTTCAACTGCAGTCGTCAACAAACAGAGCGATTGACATCTCATATTTATCTGCATCTTTGACTTTTAGCAGTGCAGTTGCTTGTTCTCTATATGACGTAATTCTTCTTGCAATGATGCCGGATCGCGAGTCAATTGGCGCTCAATCAGCATTTTTCGCAAATATGCGCGTGACAAGCAGCGTCACACGTAGAGATGCGACCTAAAAAAACCGATGTTTTTTTATAAAAAAAAACGTTTTTTGGCCGAAAAAACCTCGACCGAAAAATACATTTTTTGTGTTTCTGTTAAGACTCATGCAAAGAGTTCAAATTATAGAAATCGTATATTTAGGATGTTGAATGAATTATTTTTTATCGATACATGTGTTATTCATGCTATTAGTGACCATATCAAATTGAATTATGATTAAATGTGCACAATAAAATTATTATAATGTGTCTGAAAGACCTGATATCATTGATTGCACGGTACTGTGCGGCACTTCTATGTACAGTACAGCTTTGCATTCAATTATTGAGTTGATCATTGTGTAAACAAAAAAAATTTAAAAACAAAACCTGTTTCAAGGGCGGATGAGCTATCTGATAGCCAACGGCCATCTAACATGTTCCAATTTGCAAACGCGTTCTCATTGTTCTATTTGTGCCTACTCCCTGCTCGCTGTAATGTTCCTGTCGGTTGTCTTTTTCGCGCCTGTGTATAAATATGTGCGCTATATTGAATATGTTATTGTTATTGTTGTTGTGTAAGAAAGCAGGGTTTGAGAACCGTTTTTTCTGCGAAAAAACTGAAACTGTTTTAAAAAAACAACAACAGGTGGCATAATTTTTATTATTTTTATACACATTTCCCTTTTGCTACCAGAAATGAACTACGCTGATTATAATAAGCTTCATCATTTCATTCAACAGATCAATTATTTGCAAATATAAAAGTACAAAAACTGCAAATATTTACACAAAGACTACAAATATACACACAAACTTAGTGTCCCTAATGAGACTACGAATAAAAGCGGGTCGCATTTATCAGAGTGGCAATCCTGACCAGAAAAACGGTTAATATTTTCGTGTAGGAATAAAACGACTGATGAAATACATTTAATGTACAAACAGGTATTTGAACACAAATATTTTCATCAAAGAAACCATCATTCAAAAAACCAGTTCTAAAAACAGGTTATTAATAAAAAAAACAATTAATTTGGCTCAACTTTCCTTGATCTGCCGCCATTTTTTTTTAAATTCTCTACATCTACGAAAACCGTCTTTAAAAAACGATTTTGAAAAAACATGGTTTTAAAAACAGTATAAATCAAGTGGTTTAACCAGCCGCTTATACTAGCAAGCTACTTGATATACAAAAGGTATTTGAAAGTACATCAATCAAATCTATCTTCCATAGAGACTGTTCTAGAAACCATTGTTTTATTAAAAATGCGTTAGTTTGAATGAACGCTTGTCAAAAAAACACTTGACCAACCAATTAACTTGTCTTGTTCTGCTGTCAACATTTTCTGAATCTGTATATTAATACCAGTAAGGCGCCGTGTTCGGCGATGAACGAGCGAGCGCGAAACTATCATATGTAATAAAACTTTGTCGTAAATGCATTTGTCTAAATAAATTTCTATTTCCAAGAATTATCTTCATATTGCATTTCGAGCCAAGGTAATGACGTTGACCCTATTACAGCAGTTTATGTTTAGCCTAAATCACATATAACTGTTAGCACGTATGTAATAGTTACCGGTGACTTTCTGAGGCTGTTAGTAGGAACACAATCCGCCGCGAGATGGCCGCCACAATAGGATTGCACATCACTTTTTGTTTTCCCAGGAGGAGCCCCGGCCTGCGGTGAAAGCCTGGCAAAGTTTTCTGTTAAATTATAAGAGGGCATATGGCACGTGCCACGTGCCACACTGTGCACTGACATAATTCGGCATGGTCTCATTCGCGGCAGGAAGGATTGGGCTACCTAATAAAAATAACGCAAGTTAATCGGACTTATGGTTCCAGAGATATAAGCCTCTTAAAAACGGGTAAAAAGTGTTTTTCGAAAAAGTAGGAGGGCATTTGGGACGTGCCACGTGCCACAGTGGGCACTGACATGATTTGACTTAGTCTCATTCGCGGCAGGAAGGATGACGCTACCCAACAAAAAAAATGCATGTTAATCGGACTTATGGCTCCAGAGATATAAGCCTCTGAAAAGCGTGACCACGGCCGGCCGGCGGGCCACTCATACTCATTTATCTAGTCACACCAAGTATGAACTTGCTCGCTTCGCTCGCTCGTAAAAACTAATTTAAAACAAGTTTTAAGAACATTATTGCAATTTTTCATTAAATAACCGTGGTATCTTCAAAAAAAATACATGGTTACTCAATTTGTTTTGTTCTGCTGACAAATTATTTCAAATATCCACATCATTACAACCATTTTTTAAAAAAACATGTGTCTTCTCAAAGAAAAAACCTAAACCACCAGACCCGGATGCACTTTCAAACAGACTCCTGGGATATTTATTGATAAATATTTGTTTTTAATATTATTATCAAATTATCTTTGAAATAAGACACGTAAAGATGTACAAAACATCAATTAGACTTTATGTATTAAAATCCAACATCCGATGCCAATTGGGGCTAATTCTAAAAATATCATAAAAAACTAAAAAAACATGTTTTTTGCGAAAAAAACGCATAAGAAACGTTTTTTGCGTCACTAGTCACACGTCACTGTAGATTAAGCATTTTCATCAACAGCTCCATGTTTGCACCGCCGATAATGCGAATTTTCGTACAACCTGCAAATTGCAAAGACACACGCCAACAATATTGAAATTCACTCACACGGCGAAATAATGTGTTTCCATGTTGTCGTATTTGTCAAACACATATAGTAAATTCCATTTTATGGACGGCTGGTATTTAAGGAGCTCCGATTTTGCACACGCAGATATTGACGTGCTCGGCATCAATGGACGAATTCAAACTGCAATGCATCCGGGGCTTTTTCTGAGGCCAACAGCTCTGTGTCAGCAAGTCACAGCACAAGCACGTGCGTGCGTGTGCGTGTGTGTCGCATTAAATCGATTAATGCCTGCCGAGTAACATGACAAGGGCTATTTTCTAATCACCGCTTCAATCTTCTTCTGAGATTCAACTGACAGCGCGCTATTTGCCCTGCTAAAATTACACCCGACGATACTCCTTTATCTCATCAACTTGTTGAAATATACGCAGAACGCCTGATAACAAAATGTTGACTTGCTTCAACAAGATACTTCGTTATCTCTATTTGCTTCGTGTTTTTATCTTGCATCCATTTTATTTTATGAATATTTTACGAGTACGAATATAAACAGTGTTGTATATATTAGTAATGACATATTGGTTTATTTGTGTATTTGTTTGTGTTCATTTGTGTGAATGGAAGAGCGGTGCGCATGAAGCCACGTTATATTGAACAATACCGCTGTACTGTATGGATGTTTTGATGCTACTGTTCAGAATTAGAGTCGTACTGGCGTAATTTTTAATAATTTTTTATTTTTGTTACAGTGGGGAGGATTGCATAGTGTTCCTCTGTGTGAATGGCTCGTAACAGTGTTGTGCTGAATGATGTGCTCACTAGATACTTATTGGGTCGCCAAGCGTTTATGGAAAGTAATTGGATTGTCACTTGAATGCAATAAATACTATATGATGCCGTGTCGTATAATTCTAAGCAGACCATGATTGAGTAAAAAGAGAAATACCGAAAAACAGAAACTGTATTTGAAATATCAATTTTTGAAATATCAACGTAAAGGTGGTAATTTGAAATTTTGCGCAGCATAAGTATTTATCGTGATTTTGACACCAATGGTACATGCTACTAGGCTAGCAGCATCACTAGGTGATTTATGTCTCCACAGCTTGTAGCCATTAGCACACACACACGCACGCACGCACATGTTTTTGTTTTTTATACTATTATCAAATTATCTTTCAGATAAGACACGTAAATATGCACAAAACGTCCATTAAACTCATCTCTATGTACTAAAATTCGACATCCGATGACTATTGGGGCCAATTCTAAAAAAACAAAATAACAACAAACGTCTTTTTTGTTGCGTTTCTTGCAAAAAATCATTTTTTTTGTAGTTGTTGTTCTGTTTTTTTAGAATTGGCCCCAATAGTCATCGGATGTCGGATTTTAGTACATAGAGATGAGTTTAATGGACGTTTTGTACATCTTTACGTGTCTTATCTCAAAGATAATCTGATAATAGTATAAAAAACAAAAACATTTATCAATAAATATCCCAGGAGACTGTTTGAAAGGGTATTCGGGTCTGGTGGTTTAGGTTTTTTAATTGAGAAAACCCATGTTTTTAAAGATGGTTATAATGATGTGGATATTTGAAATAATTTGTCAGCAGAACAAAACCAATTCATTGAGTAATCATGTTTTTTTAAAGTAACCATGTTTTTTTATTAAAAATGCAATGCTGTTTTTCAAATTGGTTTTAAATTCGTTTTATTAATGTACAGATTCAGAAAATGTCGACAGCAGAACAAGACAAGTAAATTGGTTGGTCAAGTGTTTTCTTCGACAAACGTTTATTTAAACTAACGCCTTTTTAATGAAACAATGTTTTCTAAAACAGGATCTATGTAAGATAGATTTGATTGATGTACGTTCAAATACCTTTTGTATAGCAAGTAGCTTGCTGGTACGTATAAGCGGCTGGTTAAACCACTTGATTTAAACTGTTTTTAAACCATGGTTTTTGTCAAAATAATTTTTTGGAGAAACGGTTTTCGTAGATGTAGAGATTAAGAAAAAAATTGGCGGCAGATCAAGGAAAGTTGAACCAAATTAATTGTTTTATATTCGTAACCTGTTTTTAGAACTGGTTTTATGGATGATGGTTTTTTTATGTAGTTATTTGTGTTCAAATACGTTTTTGTACATAAAATATATTTCCTCAGTGGATTTTTTCCTACACGAAAATATTGCTTGTTTTTCTGGTCAGGATTGACACTCTGATTAATGCGACCCGCTTTTATTCGTAGTCTCATCAGGGACACTAAGTTTGTGTGCATATTTGTAGTATTTTTGTAAATATTTGCAGTGTTTGTACTTATATATTTGCAAATAATTGATCTGCCGAATGAAATGATGAAACTTATTATAATCAATGTAGTTCATTTCTGGTAGGAAAAGGTAATATGTAAAAAATAATTAAAAATTATGCCACCTGTTGTTTTTTTAAAACAGTTTCAGATTTTAGCATAAAAAACGGTTCTCAAACCCTGCTTTCCTACACAATGATTAACTGAATAATTAAATGCAAAATTGTACTGTACATAGAAGTGCCGCACAGTACCGCGCAAACAATGATATTAGGGCTTTCAGACACATTATATCAAATATATTGTGCATATTTAATGATAACTCCATTTGATAGGGTCACTAATAGCATGAATAACTCATGTGTTGATAAAAAATAATTAATTTAACATCCCAAATATATAATTTCCATAATTTGAATTATTTGCATGACTCCTCAAAAAAATGCAAAAAAAACGTGTTTTTTTGTCGAGATTTTTTGAGGTCGCATCTCTGGTCGCGATGCTCGATTCATGTCAAATTTTGTGTGGCTGCCAAAAAATGGTTGAAAACCTGTGAATCGATGCTCTAAAGACTTATAGTTCTGACCCGAAATGTTGTCAGCTTTACCGTGTTAGCTAAATGACATTTACTGTGCAAATTTCAACATATTTTAATTGCACCAATGCATTTACTTTCCATTTCCTCAGTTCTTTTTCTTTCTTTTTTCTATTTTCGATTCTTCAATTTCCTTCTATTTCTTTAGATTACATTGCATTTGCACCTATTTCTTCAGCATCTCATTGACCAGGGCATTCAATGGAGCTTTGGTTTCATTCAATGTCCTCAATACGGATTATCGTATGTGTGTGTGTGTGTGTGTGTGTGTGTGTGTGTGTGTGTGTGTGTGTATTATTGGGTATTTCCTTTCAAGAGCGTATTTGTGCGTCATAATGCTAAATTACGCTGAAATCGGGCATTCGTTTGTCGGAGTTTGTTCCTCATTTCACTCACTGGAAAAGCTGACTCAGAGGCTCGTAAACTTCAAACGAGACTTTAAATCGTTACTCCATGTAGCACACACACACACACAGACAGACAGACGAACCCATGTATAAAAGCATTCAGTCAGCAGATTTTTTTGCATTCCTGTCGTGACATGCATCCGTCTCACGACAGCTTGAAATTATCTATTTGAACGTCTGATCGCAGAGCGTCGTCTCCTGTGTGTTGTTTTGGTGCAAAATAATTGCACGGCGTTGCAAACAACAACCTAGAAATGACCGTTTCTGTGTCACTCGCTGTTGTATGGAAATTCCTATATGAAATCTTGTTTATGCGCTCACTATAACCAGGCATTATTGAAGCTATCATTTATAAGAGACATTCACCGCTGTGATTCCAACCATGAACTCCATGTTGCTTTGTTTTTTCAAGTCTAACGTGAATACAAGACAGTTATGTTGCACCCAGTTGCAGGTAGATTGTTGATGGTGGCCTTATCACTTGATGTCTTAAGACCTTATATCATTGGACCGCACAGGAAGGTCTCCTGAGCAGCATATCTGGAGTGTATACAGAAACTTTCAAGTACCAGCTGATATACCATATACCAGCTGATGTTAGATGAGTGTCTTCCAAAACAAGCGTGAAATGGCATGGTCTTCGTGCTTTCTTAATGAATGTTATCTTCTCTAATTTCTTTTTTTGGTCAATCTCTGTTCCTCATCTTTTGTGACTTTTGGTCAGCTTTTGATCACGTGGATCACTATATTCTTCTCCAGGATCTTTCTCATATCGGTATCTCATCCAGTGCTTTCTCACTAATCTCATCATATCTCTGTAATCGTTCTCTATCTGTCCGCTGTGACTCTGTATACTCTTCTCGCTTTTCGCTTAATTCTGGTGCCCCTCAAGGATTTCTTCTTGTCCCCCTTTTCTTCAATCTGTATGTCTCTTGGCTCTGTTCTATTATCCGTAATTATCCTATATCCTTTCATATTTATGCCGATAATGCTCAGATATATGTTCCAATCACTATGCCGAGCTCTAATCTTGTTTCTGATCTTCTATGTCACATTTCGTTCTGGGCTGCTTCAAGACGCCTCATGCTCAATCCTGACAAAACTGAATTCTTTACTTTCAGTCCTCCTATATTATGCTATCTTGCTATTAGCTTGCTTCTAGTGAGTCATATACGTAACTTGGACATCATCTTTGATCCACCTCTCATTCACTCAGCATTTTTCTCACCTAATGACTTGACTACGTCTGCTCACATTTGTAAGCTCGGCTGACATCCAGCTCTTGCGGGTTAGGTTCAAAATATGCTGTATGGTCTTCAAAATTCCTCACTACGCCGGTGACACTTGAAACCTCTATTGAGGCTATTGAGAACCGACTTAGACAAAATGGTTACCCCGACTAAAGGTTAAAGGCCTAAGTGACAGCTGCTTCACGGGAAGAAGCCGAAGCTTATGAACACACAGGTGCAGCTCGCTGCCACAGCAGAACCGACCCTCTCCACGCTATGGCGCCACAAGGACGGAGGACTTATTAGAGAGGGCCACCTCCCCAGAATGCATGACACAACACATGATTGATATCTGGTACTCATTGACTGCTGAGTGGACAGGGGCTGTTGGATTATAGAATTCGCCCAAGCATTTCTGCTCCGTCGGGCTGCGAACCACGGACCTCCCGTTTGTAAGACGGGTGTGCTACCACTACACCACGGAGTCCACTAATTATAATTAGTGGTAGCACACCCGTCTTACAATAATCAAATAATTATTTGACTATGTTATTATCAGGACCAAGAACACGGCAATTAGAAATATCAATCAATCAATCAATGTATTTGTTATAGCGCTAATATGCACAGAAGCGCGACAAAATTTAAAAGGCAAACACAACGATGGAGATAAACATGTGACAACAGTAAGAACACATAATGCACACATAGGAACACACACACACTCACAGACATACACACACATACATAAGCAAAAACATACACATACACATGGGGCACCATAAGTAAGAATGGGAAAACAAATCACGCGAAATCAGAATCAGACGATCATTCACGCAGGATACAGAATACACAAACAAACAAACAAACAAACATATATTTACTATAGCGCCTGTAAAAACACGGGCGCGCATAACTTAAAGACGAACAACAAAGCGTAAATACATATATACATATACATACATACACAAACATGCACTTATACATATACACACATACACAAACATGCACTAATACATATACACACATACACAAACATGCACTTATACATATACATACATACACAGACATGCACTTATACACATGTATATATATATATACACATATACATACATACATACATACTTATATATATATATATACATACACATATACACATGAGTTTTGAGTAGAATAAGGAGGAATAGAAAATGGATAGCTGAATGGAATCAGAGTTTGGCGAAAGGAGTGAGAGTGTGAGAAGCAGGATCAAACGAGATGTCAAAAAGGTGATTTTGAAGTCGGGAAGCAAACATGCGGTAGGAAGAAGATGAAATAATATGAGAAGGAAGAGAATTATAGATGCGCGGACCGAAGAAAGTAAAAGATTTAGAGGACCACGAAGATTCATTAGTGGCCCGAGGACAGATAAGGGGAACAGGTCTACGAGAAGAAACATTATCAGAACGAGTTAAAAGACTGACTAGGTAGGGCGGTTGACTGGGATCATGAAGGAGTTTGAAGATTAGACAGCAAAGGCGAAAGTGGATACGAGAGACAATTGGAAGCCAACGAAACTTAAATAGAAAACTGGAGGTATGACGGCAAGGAGTAGGGTGAAGAACAAATCGGCAAGATTGGTTAAGAACACGTTGTAGTATTTTTAGGGAAGAACGAGGTAAGCTAAAGTATAGTGAGTTGCAATAGTCTAATCTAGAGAGTATAAGAGAATTAACAAGTTTAATAGATGAAGATTGATCGAGACAGGGACGAATGGGATAGAGTGAACGTAGGATCAGACGACAAGTGCGTGCGACGGAGCGAATGTTATCTACAAAGGAGAGCGAAGAATCAAAAATAATACCAAGATTTCGAACGGTAACGGCTAGAGGAACTGAGAGCAGCGGAGGACTAATGCGCGGAGGATGAAGAGGGAGAAACTCAGACTTTGAAGTGTTGATGAGAAGATTGCGAGCTGCAGCCCAAGAAGAAATATCAGAAAGCACGTCAGATAGCAGGGAAGGAGAATGAAAAGGAAGCGGGATGTAAAACTGAATATCGTCAGCATAGATATGAAAACTTATAGAGTGTTTACGAAGAATAGGACAAAGAGAAGACATGTACAGATTAAATAACAAAGGACCAAGAATGGAGCCCTGTGGAACACCATGACGTAGAGCAACCGAAGAAGAGACACAGGAATTAAATTTCACAGCATAAGTCCGACCACTGAGATATGATTTGAGAAGGGAGAGAGCACTAGAGCAGATACCAAGATGAGAGAGATCACGAAGAAGAATAGAGTGATTAACCAAATCAAAGGCAGAAGACATATCAAGGAGAACAAGCAAGGCAGACCGATGAGTAGTCAGACAATCTGAGAATAAGGAACACCAATATTTCATCAGACTACCGTATCTGGGTGAGAGCAGTCACCGAACGAGAATTTTGCCCGATTAAATATACTTTTCCATCATATATCTATTACCTGTTGTAAATATTTTCTGAAGACGCTTTTTTCAAGCTCTGTTTAGAGTTTTCTTGGCTACCATGTACCCTAAAGATACCATGTGCGCTAATTCATATTGTCTTTGCGACGTTTTTTAGAAACTCTCATTCTGTCTTACTAATGTTTCTTCACCCGGGTGCTCGAGAATTCCCTCGCACACACACACACATACATACACACACACACACACACACACACGCATATTCAGTGTGTTTAAATATGCCAAGTTATATCTTAACTTTGTGGTCTGCTGTTTTATACTGTTACTAGCATTAAAACCCGCCCATTGTGCGGAGCAAATCATGAAATAAAATTCATATTATATTAATAAAAAAATTCAAATTGAAAAATACTATATTAAATCCATATATATCCTAATCAAATGAATATTGTAAATTTCAGGTTTTGCAGAACAATAAATAAAGTAAAATAAATATTGAATTCATAAAAGAAAACGAATACAAATTTAAAAAGAAAAAAGTAAACCCATAAAAAGTATTAACCAACAGAAAAGTCTAAATATGAATGTGTTTATTTTAGATGTGGCAAAATATTTTCCCTCGAACAGCCTCGTATTCAAACCCGCCCGTCGTGCGGAACAATTAATAAAATATAATGAATCAAAAAGCAAAAAGCTTATCCAATAGAAAAATCAAAATTTGTAAATTCTTGTTTTAATTATTGACGAAGTGTTTTCCCTCAACACTGCTCAAATTCGCACCCGTCCTTCGTGTGTAGTAATTCAGAAGTGTAACACTATCAAAACAATGAAACCTTCTGTCATCTCTATAATTCCAGATTAATGCCTCCGCTAAAACAGCATATGCATATAGTTGGCATTGCATGATATTACAACCCATATCCTTATGCAGCTTAAGCGTATGCAACTTGAAATTTAACCAATTAAATTACACAGTCCAATTCAGTAGTTTACTTTGTTCCCAGTAGCATTTTACCCACCCGTCGTGCGGAACCATTCATGTGTAAATATTTAGGACAATATAGCCTTTCCATTCAATATAATGTATCATTAATTAAACTGTACGCAATAAAACCACAACATCCATGCTTGGAGCTAATATGATGCATTCTTAATTGTGATTGGGATTCAGTGAAATTTAATCAGTGTATACTCCTGTGTAGTCGCAAGTGCACAAAATAGCTGTCAAAATGGCAATATGTCCTTTTGACTTTACACCGCTGTAACTTCCTTACACTTTGGGAAAAAAAATTTATACCGCTTTGTAGAAAACAAAATTTCCAGCACGATGGTATAATTTATTTTTATGTGTAACAAATAGTTATTGAGAAATAGTAGAAAAATGAATTAATTTTAGTCGCCCGGTGTTCAAGTGTAATTTTGGATGTATTTGAGAATTTTGCCAATTTTACACGTTTTTTGTAACATTTGTGGGTATAAATTATAACTTTTCTTGTAGAACACAATTTTCTACACAATAGTATAATTTTTATAGCTCTGACTTTGCTGGTTTATGAGCAATAGATAGCGGAATATTGACCAAAATAGTCGCGTTTTTTTGTGCTAATTTTGCCTTTTTGACTTTGTCATTTACACTTCACACCGCCGTTACTTTTTTTTAATACATTTTGGAAAATTAAAGATTATACAGTGTTGTAGAAAACAAAATTCTCAGCATGATGGTATTTTTATTTAGATGTGTGATAATTAGTTTTTGAGAAATAGAGAAAAAAGTATCGAAAATCGGACGCGTGGAGTTTAAATAAAATTTTGAATGTAGATTGAATTTTTTTCCAATTAACATGTTTTATACTAAATTGTTCGGTATAAATTATACCTTGTTTAGTATAACAGAAGATTTTCTACACAGTGGTATAATTTAAATAGTTGTACCATTACTGGTTTAGAAGGAGTAGTCTGCAGAATATTGACCAAAATTTTCGCATTTTTCAGGGTTCATTTTGTCTTTTTACCGCGATAACTTTTTTTGGTTTTATTTTTAAAATTATAAATTTATCCTATCGTGTATACAAGAACATTTCCAACGTAATGGTATAAATTGTTAGTAGATACGCCAAGTGGTGGCCGAGTAGTAGCTGATAGAAAATGTACCAAGGAGGGTGAGACACACAGACAGACAGACAGACAGAGGATCTCTTTTATATATATAGACTATTAGCTTATATTTCGCATTTATTACTGACTAATGTCAAATTTTCACTGTGCCGTTAGATCAGTGGTTCTCAAACTTTCTCAATGTTCGCATTCTTTTCAAATCAGTAGTCAGTTCTCGCACCCACTGGATTCTGGATATGTCTACGAATATTTAAAAAAAGCAAACGACGTAATATTTTTTTTTTTTAATATTAATTCCTACACCTCCTTTAAGAGGATTAAGCAAAACTACGTTTTTCAGGAAAAATATAATGCATAAGTTAAACATATCATTTATTTAGAAAAAACCTACAGGAATCCTCTTACCCCCTATGAACCAGTATCGCACCCCATAGCGAGTACCCCTTCGTTAGATGATCGGTGTATTGTTCGCAGTACCGTTCGAGTCGTTAGTAAATTGAGATAACGTTATCAACCAGTTTTTCGCGGCTAGCAAGTATTTCATTAGCATTGATGTTGATTTTTTGCCAGCGTAATATTTGTTTATCATTAATATTTGCGCTCTTCTGTTATATTATTGTCTGCTATGGCCGGGTTTTTTCGCGTATCCAATATTTTTCAAAGCACTGGCTGAGCTTCTTTGGAGGCCTCTTGGATCTTTATTGGATTTATCAGTCTTGTGGGTTTTTTCAAGGAGATGCCAGCTTGTCATATAGCTATGGTAAACATTATTTGATACGCTCAGTGTAACTCAAATTTGTATTAAGTTATGACTAGAGTTGTGAATCTTATGTGATCACATATGAAATATTTTTTCGCATAAAATGTCATTTTATGCTAAAAACATAAAATACCATTTTCACTGAGAAATGTTGTCCAAATATATAGTTCTATAGGTTGCGCTCTGAATTCATATATTCTGTTCATAATTTTAATTACACATCACGAATTCAACACGCTATGATACACACTTAACACGCTATGATACACAGGAGCACTGCATTTAGGTACAATATTAACGCCAGCAACGCTAACAATGGAAATACAGCAACGTTCCTGATAGCTTCTTATGTCTGGATATCAAAAGCGTCGCACGGTTTATATCCCTTGTATAGCCCTATCATATGGGTTGTGGGCGTGGTTTAAGTGGTGTGACAGCGTGGCAACGGGATCCAGAGGATCGCTATAAATCGTCATGTAGAACAAGTCACTCCAAAGTAGACGCGTCATTTTTTTTATTATCATTAATTACAGGCAAATCCAGTAGCATGGGAAGAGTGCAAACACTATTACCACCCTAAGGTGGCCTCATGTACCGGAAGCGCCTAAAAGATTCAGAGAGAAAGAGAGGTCGAAAAGAAAATAGTCTAGAAAGAGAGTTGGAAAGGAAATAATAAATAAATAACAATAAATAATAAACCATCATCCGATGACAATCCATAATGTCACTCCGCCCACGTTCCTCAATAAATAATAACAATCAACAATAAATATGTGATTCAGTAAATAACAGCCATCAATAAATAAGAATAAATATTAATAAATAAGTAATAAATAACAATCAAGAACAATACATATGATTCAATAAGAAACATCCAACAATAAATATAAATATGATTCAATAAACAACAACACCAATAAATATGATTCAATAAACAGCAACAACAATAAATATGATTCAATAAACAGCAACAACAATAAATATGATTCAATAAACAACAACAACAATAAATATGACTCAATAAACAGCAACAACAATAAATATGATTCAATAAGCAACAACAGCCAACACTGAGTAAAAGTTTAATTTAATAAATAACAACAACCTATAATAAATAGTAATAAATAGAGAGTAAAATAGGAATAATATAAATAAATAGAAAATAAATAACAATAAGCATGAATAAATAACAATAAATATGAATAAATATACAAATAATAAGACTCAACAGTCAATTCCGCTCTTTCAGTAGCATTTCATTTACTTTGGCCTTGAATTTGTTCAAATTGTTCTGCGAGAAAGCCTCCTCCTTCAACGTGTTCCATGTAGACACAGTGGCCGGAAGAAAGCAACGTTGGAATTGTTTTGTACGACAACGAATTGGAGCCATGCACTGGGAATGCTGTTTGGATGTAAACCGTGTGCTTCTTTTGGTAAGGAAGGGTCTTTTGGTAAGGTAGGATCATACACACATGTACTTCGGATTTACATATTCGGACATTATTCAACACAAATGGCGTCTGTGTTATCACGCTGAAAGGGATTGAAGGAGTTCAATGTGAGCGTCGAATTTCCCAGAAAAACGTGCCTGACAAGAAGAGCATAGTTTGCGTTGCGTGTGAGTAAAACGTGTCCGTTGGTCACAATTCGCAGCTCGATCGACACAACAAATCGGCTGCTCATTCGAAAACTATCAAAAGTGCATGCAGAATCGAATCATACGATCATTGCGCCCCGAAACAAAATTCCAAAGTGACACCACTACAGTGACAGCACCAATGGAACTTAAAGGGGTTGAAGCCCTCCCCCTCCTGAAATGTACCAATCCCTTCTGAGCCCCCCAAATATCCTGACCATGAACATTACGATTTTAGTTCCGATTGTTTCGCCAAATCCCTGCATCTTTTTCCTTAGTCCCCTACCAGAAAATCCTGGCGCCGCCACTGCACCCCTACTTTATCGGGAAGGTCCAATCAAGGTGAAACTTTCGCCATGTACTACGAAATATTTGCCTCCATAAGTGTGCATCCCCAATGGAATGTCACTAGATACATGCTTAAAATGCAAATAATCTACGAAAAAGTTCAAAATTCACGTATTGTATTAAAATTGAACAACATTTTGGGGTTTTTGACAACTTTTTTTTACATTTTTCATCACATAATAAAAATAGAAAACGCCAAACATAATCACATAAAATTCACAACTCTATACCTTTACAACTTCAATTTCGGTGTGTTCTAAAATCAAAATTACCTTCAACTTCAACTTCATGAAGTCCACAGTGGAGAACACATTGTCTTCATGAAGTTCACAGTAGAGAACACATTGTCTTCATGAAGTTCACAGTGGAGAACACATTGTCTTCATGAAGTCCACAGTGGAGAACACATTGTCTTCATGAAGTCCACAGTGGAGAACACATTGTCTTCATGAAGTCCACAGTGGAGAACACATTGTCTTCATGAAGTCCACAGTGGAGAACACATTGCCTTCATGAAGTTCACAGTAGAGAACACATTGTCTTCATGAAGTTCACAGTGGAGAACACATTGTCTTCATGAAGTCCACAGTGGAGAACACATTGTCTTCATGAAGTCCACAGTGGAGAACACATTGTCTTCATGAAGTCCACAGTGGAGAACACATTGTCTTCATGAAGTCCACAGTGGAGAACACATTGTCTTCATGAAGTCCACAGTAGAGAACACATTGTCTTCATGAAGTCCACAGTAGAGAACACATTGTCTTCATGAAGCTCACAGTGGAGAACACATTGCCTTCATGAAGTCCACAGTAGAGAACGCATTGTCTTCATGAAGTCCACAGTGGAGAGCAACCCGAGAAATATATTATGTAAGCACGTGAATGTAAATTATGTAAGCACGTGAATACTGTTAAGCGTATTGCGACAAAAAATTAAATATTCCTAAATTGAAGTTGATTATTCCGAAATTGAAGTTGATTATTCCGAAATTGAAGTTGATTATTCCGAAATTATAATTGAGTATTACGAAATTGAAGATGATTATTCCGAAATCGAAGTTGATTATTCCGAAATTGAAGTTGTAAAGGTATAGTTATTATTATTATTATTATTATTAGTTATTACAAAACACATAATTGTTCTGTTATTTTGCAGAAATGTTTTGCTTTATATATTAAATTATTTAGCCAGTTAGGCTGATAAATGTCTGTTTTTATTTGTTCTCGGTAATATGCCTTCCATTTGATTTTATGTATCTTATCTATATATATTTGATTTTGCATTCCTATGACAACAATTATTTCCCCAATTATTGTCTCTATGATTTGTTTGCAATGTCTCTCATCGTATCGGTGATTAATTTGCCTGTTATAAGTGCTTTTTGCAATATAATTTTGTTCGCATTGATTTGATATGCTATGATTTGATATGATAGAGTCTGTGGTCTACAGTACATGCACACAAGCACATATGTACGTGTGTCATGTACACTTCATCTGTCTATCTCTGTCTCTCCGTTCCTCTCTTTATCTTTCGCTGCCATTCGTCGGCTGGTGCATGTGGGCATAAAGTCTGGGGCAATGTGGCGTAGCTAACTCACCATGTACCAGCATGTGTGTGTGTGTGCGCGCTTGGCCGGGCCTGCTCGCTCCAACGTGACACGCTTCGGTTTCAGTGGCTGTTTCCAGCAGCACGTCAGTATGTAAATCAAGCACTCCTGTTTGCCTAGCACTTGTGCCGTTGCATTCGTCCAATGCACTGTTGTCTGACCGGGACAGGAGACTCTATTAATGAGTGTTTGTGAGCTTGTGGAGAGGGAAGTGTGAGCACACTTGTAGCACGAGCGTTGCTGGAAGTCACAGTGATCGTCGCCAAGGATACCAACTGGACTCCACGTTGTTTGTAGTTTCTTCTCCCTGGTCTTTCGATTGTCTAATCATCTGACCTTGCACCATTTCACGTCCTGCGCATTATTTTTGTTTCGAGATTTTGGCTCGAAATTATCACGCGATGATTGCTTTCAAAACTATCTTTTTTCTTCAAGCCTGTGCAAAATGTGACCTTCCAAACGGTCTGAGCGCATTATTCTAGCCCATTTTTGCTTCCAATCGCCAATCATTTTGATTCATTCACTCACTTTTTGCTTGCTTTCTCACTAAAATGTCTGATAATTGCGCGGCACTGGCAATCAATTTGGCCAATTATAATGCGTGTGCACTTGCTTTAAACGCTACATCACCGACAACTGCTTTTCTACCCGTGACAACGTCAGCCAGTGATTCGTCGCTGAACCAAACCAACCTTTCCGCTGCTCGCCGCCTCCTTACCGGCTATGATCTGCCCGTACAGGGCCTCGATAACGGTAAGTTCAACCTGATCCACGGCACAGCCATCGCCTGTCTGGCCATGAGTATTGTGAGTGCCGCGCTCACTATCACGCTCACCTGCCGCTCGCGCCGCTGGGCCGTGGGCTCCTTCACTTCGTGGTCGACTGGTGATCGGTCACTTATCTACATGGCTCTGTTTGACGCCTGTTTCAACATCACCCACATTAGCGACCACTTGGTGTACCTGGTGCAAAGAGCACATCCTCACCCGGCCGCTCTGTGCACCATGTTCGGCTTCATGTTGTCCATCTTCCAGATCGCACAGAACGTCTACGTCAGCTGTTTGGCAGTCAAGGGTTGCATCATGGTGTACCGGATGCGCGTGGTGGGACCTCTGGAACGTGACGCCCCCTCACTTCTGGTTAGTATCGGCTCGGGACTGGTGGTCAGCGTTATCCTGCTGGCCACGGACTTGTTCGGACCAAGCGGAGCGTTCTGCTTCATGGACCCGGTGAAGGCTCCAATGCTGCTCATGATCTCGACCACTGTGTTCCTTATCGGCACCGGACTCTTCAACCTGGTTCTCTACCTGCTGACCGTGGTGTCACTGCACTCATCGGAGCGACAAAATCGACGCTGTCTTGGTCACAAGAGTCAGCTTCGTCGCTCGGTGCGCACCACTGCGTGGACGTGCAGCTATTTCGTGCTGTCGTTCTTCTTCCAGTGGACTTCAGGTGTGCATATTGGTTCTCATCAACCCCATCACGCATATTTGATATTGTCACAACATGCATGTAATTCCTGCCAGTAGCCTGAAGTAGAGACTGCTCTATAATTATAAACTTGTTCGAAAACCGGCAGGTGATTACAATGATGTGTCATATTCCAAGCTTTTTTCACCGAATCACGGCAATGTCCAAGCACGGAACATATCCGAGACGAACAAAGAAAGCGGCATTACCCATGTATAGGAGGAGGACGTAAATATGATATAACATTGAAGTAGCTCATTTGAGAAAACCAGTAAATTGAATACGGGGTGAAACTTGGGGCAGAGGGACAGGGTTTGTTTAAGCTAAATATAACCCTGTGCACAGAGGCGAGAAAGGAGAATGGTGAGATCCTTGACATCGAATTAATCTACACATAACTCCTGGAAATTGCAAGCCACCCACACAATGTCCAGTGGTTGTAAGATACCAAGTGAAGTCTTCTGTGTGTTTTACAACACTTCTAGACAGCCCTAGACTTGTTTTATCTGAACATCTCAGCTACATCTGATGTTTGATGATGTTTTTGATGCGGGAAGATTAGTGGTCATTTCTCAATTAACTGCTGCTGGTGTACATTGTTAATTGTTTAAGCAGTTTCAATGAAAAATTAAATGTATTTCCGATGGATGGCTCCATCGTTGTTTGTCCTTTATGACACGTGCGAAACGACAGAATAAGTTACCTCATCCTATGATTTAACATCACCAAGCATTTTTTGGCAAGTTGGAGTGTGTTGCTGTCAACACACACATACCTCTTATTGGATTGCAAATGTAATGCATTTATCTGTTGGAAAATCAATAATTTGAATATGCTTTACGCAAATTTTTCCTGCACAAACTTTACTGTGATTTCTGCGGGAATTGTGCATGATCGCTGGCGTGGACCATCGCCGTAGTAGTGACTCCAACTTGTTGTTTTTTCATTGCACGTAGTGAGTGTGTACGGAGCATGGACTTTGTTCACCAGCACACCTCCGTTCTGGCTGTTTCTTGTGGTCACCAGCACCACCAACCTGGGAGGCCTCTTCAACCTGGTTCTCTTCCTCTACATTCGACTGAAGAGGCGTCGACGTCGCAAACGCCGCGCTCAGCAACACGGCACCAACAATCGACGTCTCGTGCCGATGTACACGTCAACGTGAAGCTAGTTAGACGCACGTCACCTGACGACGTGACGCTAGAGACGTGATGTGCGTGTGACGTGGATGCTAGGGAGAGGATATTTTCTCGGCAGTCACTTGAGGTTGATATTGTGGGTCATTGTCTTGCAACAGACGCGCACACACACACGCATACTCCGTGTGTGTATGTCTGTGTGCTTGGGTGTGAATTCTGATGGTCAAGCTCACACGCAGCTTGTAGCAGAACCAAGCAGAATATTCCTAGAGAATCAACCAGTATTGGCACAACATCTCTGTATTTAAGTTAAGATCAGATGTGGACGAGTTGACGTCAAAATTATGACTGTCCACTAACTTTGAAGGCACACAATTAAACAGTGTACACAGCTGAGAAGTCAATTATTTGTAGCTTGTTTTCTTCATATATGTGGACCGACCAATTTTGGTGAAAATTTGAGAACAGGAATGTATGCATGTATGTACACATGCGCACACAAATATCTCCCCGGTGTATATTTGAATCAATATTAAAATGTTTTTTGTTGTATGTTTAGATGTATTTGTAAGTCTACATGCTTGGATGTCTGTGTATCTACGTAGTATGTAAAGTTTGATGTGCGGGAACATTTTTCGATTGTGAACAATTTGGCATATATTTTGATGTGTATATATATATATATATATATATATATATATATATATATATATATTTAGACGTGTCTGGTGGATAAATGATATGGTGTGAAGTTGAACTTGTGTCTGAAGAAGTTCAACTTCAAGCCATATCATATATATATATATATATGTGTGTGTGTGTGTATGTGTGTTTGCTTAGATAATTGTCAGTGTATGCCAAAAAGATTGTATCGTAAAAAGATATATTGGTAATTGAACGTTATCTGATCAGAAATCTTGCTATAGGGCATCTTGCTTTGGTATCGTCCTTGTGTGCACGCGCGCGCGTGTGTGTAGTGACGCTTCTCTCAGTGCGCTGACATTTCTGCACTTGCTAGTCAAAATTTATTTTCAGAGGCGCACAGTGTTGTTGATCATAAGCCACTATTGAACTTCTACCTCTCATGCTTCTCCATTACGGGTATTTGTGCGAAGACATAAAAACTGTCATTTCATCTTGAACATAGAGATATAGTACAGTCGTGCATTCCTGTGTGTATGTATATGTGTGTGTATGTGTGTGCGTGTATGTGTTTCTGTATGTGTGTAAATATTAATGCATATGTATGTATGTTTCTGTATATGATGTGTGTGTATGTGTATGTGTGTATGTGTGTGTGCTTTTGTGTCTAAGTATGTTTATGCATGTGTGTATATGTATATTTCTGTATGTGTGTGGGTGTGTGTATGTATATTTCTGTATGTGTGTGTGTATATGTTGAGTTTATGTGTGCGCCACAATTACAGTTCATGTGCGTCACAATCATTATTTTCCTAACACTTTTATATTTATCTTGTTTATTATGTGACCAAAGCGGATGTTCGTTTTTATCATGTATTACTACTGATTTTACGCTGATTATTACATAATATTTGCTCATTTCAGCCCCAAACAAGCTGTGTTATAAATTATTATGAAGTAATTTATTTGATATACTTGAAGTAACAGGTTATCGTATGATGGCGTATAATACATGACAAATGACACATGATATGTGTCAAAAATGACACATGTATATGTGTCATTTTTCCCAATGTGTATGTGTTTTGTTGTGCCGCTGTGTGTCCAGTCTGGTGTCAACCATATAAATATTTAAATGTCATAAAAGTTTGGTGTGCTGGCTTATTTGTAAAATATATGTGTTCAAGCAGAAAATTGTTTGAATTTCCACGAAATTAATTTTATTTGCAAATTTATTTTGCACACGGAAATATTGCTTATGCTTAGTTTATTCTATGTTTGCGTTCTCAAAAGTTCTCCTCTATATAATTTGCGCGAGGCGGGATATTTTTCTTTTCAGCAGCTGGTTGGTCGTGTTTGTACGGTGGTACGCGTCCAATACACGCTGGAATACAGATGAATTCCGTGTGACAAGGGCGTGTCTAGAACCAGATTGCAGGGGGCTAGACGCTCTGCTTTTTTCCGGGCATGATTGCATGATTTCATGATCATAATTGCATGATTGCTGTTGTGAGATGTAAATAATTTACTGAGCCAGGTTATTGTAGGGATGGTGGAAATGAATATATATTTTTGATGCGCTAGCGTTCGCATTGAAACTCAGTTTAGTGTGGTTTTATTAGCGCATCCACTTCAAAAACACGAGATGTATGAATCAACGTACGAAGATGTGTGAAAAACCTTTACGCACTTTTAGTTCTTTAATGTGAATAAATGCGAGGAATAGGCAACTACATCATTTTGTCTAGATATTTTAAGTATCATCATTTTTTCATTGTTATTATTTGCTCTTGATGCAGGTGGTCGCAATCTTGTGTGTTCCCTCTAAGTAGAATATTTGGGCTGGCCATGCGAATATTTTCACTCTGCTTCGTTCACTTTTTTCGTCGGACTGCGTGGTGTAGTAGTAGCACACTAACAAGCGGGAAGCCCGTGGTTCAAATCCCGTCGGAGGTCCAACAGCCCCTGTCCACCCAGCAGTAAATGGTACCAGATATCAGTCATGTGTTGTGTCATGCATTCTGGGGCGAGCTCGGCTCGGCTCAGCGGTGGCAGCGAGCTGCACGGGGCACGCCTGGGTGTGTGTTCATAAGCTTCGGCTTCTTCCCTTGTAGCAGCTGTCATTTGAGGACTTAAAGTTTAACCTTTAACATGCTCATTCGTGGCAAAATATGTACCTGTTCGTAAGCCAGCCAGGAGCAGTGCAAGGACATGGTCCCTCGTAATAGATCATGACTATGACTAACATGTCAGATATGAGGCATTTGCTTGTGCCCATATATATGCACAATAATCAGCTATTACATGATGACTTAGTGACTTATAACAGCTAATGCTAACAACTTCTATCTCTGGGTGTGATTGTTGATGATCAGGATGCATGGATATTGCTGTCATGCAGTTTATATAGCGTTAGCGTTCTTCTCATTCTTTCTTGTTCATCGATTTTATTAATAACAACAATAATCATAACCAGTGGGGCACTAGGATTTTTTTCGCTGGGGGTTGAGGGAGGGGTGAGGGTAAACATGTACTTGCTTGGCGAAACATGGGGTGATCATAGCCTGCATCTCTAAAACGAGGACATTTGTGCGAGCGCGAAAAATTGAGGTATTTATTGAAAAATTTACATTGAATAAACCAATGACAAGTGTTTTGGTTGCTGTTTATTTAGCCACGGACCAAGCCGTCATACACTCGCAGTGGCAGCACGTCGAACTTAGCTACTCAAACTATATATACCCCGGATATTTGAAACATTCTACTAAACAATCAGAACAGCCCCTAAACGAGCGTACCGTAGGTCCCGGCCATTAAGCCCATATTTTAACCCAAAAGTCTACTCTATATTTTTGAAAGAGGGCTTAATGGCCAGAGCTTTTTCAGGGTCAAAAAATTCAGTCTTCCGTAGGTTCTTATCAATACTTTTTTAAGCCACAACAAGTGTTTTCATGTCCGGGAAATGAAAGGGTATGTCCGGAAGAAAAACACACATGATCACTCCACCAAACATGAACAACTACACTTCAAATGTTCATGGTAAAAATTATTGGAGGCGCTTAAGGGGGATTAGTGTGTGTATTTTCTTTTCTTTCGTCCATTTATTTGTTTTGTTTCGCGCCTCTGATCACTGTGTGCGCTATAGAAAATACATTTGTTGCTGTTGTTGTTGTTGTTGTTGTTGGTCCGTGTCTGAACAGGTCAACTGGAGCATTCTACCTAGAAAAGGGTAATTTTTCAATAAACTCGCCATTTTTCATATAAAAAAGGTCTATTTTTCGCGCGCGTGCGCACAAATGTATTTACTCATAGAGATTCGGAATATGGTTACTCTAATATACTCTAATATATTTACTCTAGTATACTTTTCACGGTATACTTGCTTTTCTGTTTTATTCTTCTCAATGATATTCTATCTGATATTACGTGATGGACCGTTTCTCGTCGCCTCATTCTCAACACTTCTAAGTCGAGTTTCTTATCCTTCAACCTTCGCGCATATCTCCTCCATTACTCTCACTCGCTGTATCTTCCTCTGTTCTAAACTTTGGTGTTATATTTGATTCCAACTTGTCCTTTTCAAACAATGCTGTCTCTATTTCGCGCACCTGCCGTTTGATTTTACGCTGTCTGTACCCTATTCGATCCTGTTTAGACCAGCCTTCTTCAATTAAATTAATACAGTCTCTTGTTCTTTCTCGTCTTGATTATTGCAGCTCACTCCACCAAACTCTAACCAACAAATCCCTCGAAATTCTTCAAAAAATAATTAATCAATCCTGTCGTTTTATGCTCCATCCTACTCCTTGCCGCCATACCTCTCAATTCTTGTTCCAATTCCACTGGCTTCCCATCATTCCTAGGATTCATTTTCGGCTGTCTCATATATGTATCTCATTTACGGCTGTGCTGTCTCATATGTCTCCCGCGTAGCTTGAACTCGTGTGTTGTCACAATGCCGGTAAGATCGACCGATAGTGTCAACGCCACCTAGATACAAGGCCGTTTCACGAATTTGTGACGTCACAGCGTTCGGCCTGCGTCGGTGCAGTCTGTATGTGCTGCGGTGCACTGTTAGTTGATATTATGCGTACACCGGTGCATTATTTTCACAAATAATCCCAGTTTTAGATGAAACCTTGCATTTAGAAGCTGTATAATGCTGAACAATTGTTTTTACAACCTAATACAAACAAAATTTAGGAGGTTTACGATCATGTATTGTAACAAGCGTGAGAATTCACAACAAGAAAACGGTCAAACATATAAGCCAATATGACATGTTTCATTGATTACTTGCCACAGTGAATTCAGACACGGGTACGCTATTTAATTCATCATTCACAACATGCTGCAGCCCATCAACATGTCGACAAAAACGTGTTTACACACTTCACGAATACAACATTGCGAAATACAAAGTCAATAACTGAGCATAAATTCCAGCATTGACAAACGCACAACAATAAATGTGATGGTTAATGATGATCAAATATCACATAGAACAGCGGTCCGAAACATGCGCTAATTATCCGCTGATAGATATTGTAAGTGTGTTTGTAAAAGTTGATTTGTCAATTGTAAGTGTTGCTAAGTGGGGAACTAAAGGTCGGATAGAAGGACAAATGCGTGTTTTTATCAATCCGAACTCTTTCATTTTCGCTCATATCGACTTCCTGACATTAAATTTGTTCGAACCACTGGATTCATAAGATTTCTCAGCGGTGCCAAGAAATCAATGAATTGACACGCTTTCACATAAGAATTTTCAATAATCGATATTAAAGCAAATCCATGGGCAATATTCATTTTATATCAACGATAATGTCACGCGCACATATACACCATACCACACCTTATCACACATTACCACCATATCACACATTACCACCATATCACACATTAACACCATATCACAAAGAACCAAAGTAATCATACATAATCATTTTAACACCAAAGTTGCCACTGTGATAATATTTTTAGCTAAATGTTTTCCAGCCAACACTCCCACTAAAACATGTGCGACAAATAACGCATCAACAATAAACGAACAAAACAAGAGAAATTCTACAGGACACCCACACAAAGGCAAGCATAAATCTTCAACATTAAGGGGAATACTTGCAATGTATTCAACACAAAAACGCCGAAAGGACACATAACATCGAAACATCAAACGCGAACCTCAAAACAATTCATCAAACATTAACCCATTAACCGGCGAACATAAAATTAATGAAGTTGGCTAATTGAAATTAGGTATTTTTTGTATAATTAGGTTCATTATACATGATTAAATACGAAAACAAAATTAAATATGTTATTTTCTAGGATTTTCAGGGTGATCTAAAAATAGATCACTGCCGGAGAGCGCCGTAGGGTACACCGCGTATAGTGGGTGTATTTCAAATGTCATATATTTTTCAATAGACTGTCTGCACGCTGTGATCTAACTATGAATGAGGCTGTGGCATTCCTCGACGACCTTGGCCTCGATGTCGATGAGGTTGAGGCTGACATTCTTCTAAGTTGAGGCTGGCATTGGGGGGTTTCCAAGACTCTCAATCGATGAGATGATCATAAAGTATTACGGCCATCACGACCTGAAGCAGTTCATTCGAGGAAAACCCATTCGATTCGGATACAAGTTATGGTTATTGTGCGCCTCCGACGGAAACATCTACGCTCCATCATTGTATCTGTACAAGGAGCAGGGTCACTCAGCAGGGAGCCCGATGGGGTCTCGAGTAGTACTCAGTCCCATCTCCCTGGTCGACATCGCTAACGGGAAGGAACTCTCCTTCGACAAATTGTCCGCCTCTCCATCACTTCTTGTCTCGTTGGCCAAAATGAGAGTCAGTGCGTTAGGAACCATCCTCGTCAATTGAACCAAGAAGGATCGTTCAAGTCGGAAAAGGAGATGAAGATTTGGGACTCTTTGGAGCAGAAATTCAACCAGAAGAACCAGATTATTTTTGTCAAGTGGAACGACAGCAGCTTTGTTTACATGGCGACGAACCACTCCAAATAACGCCCTACAGTGAAGGCGTTGCAGTACAGCCGCGCCGAGAAGAAGGTGAAGGTCGGCAAATATGTTGTTATGTCCCAGGTTCGTTTGATCCCGCTTCAGTCCCGGGTCTCTTTTCTCTATGTTAGGTTATGTATGATCAGGTTAGTTGGGAACGTGAAAGAGGGCCGGACTGAAGCAGGACCAAATCTACCTGGGGTGCATATATCCTTATCCAAACGTCCTTAGCTCCGTGGAGGTCATGTTCCGCGTCATCTCCATGTACAACAGTAACATGCGGTCGTGGACCACCATGATTGGATGGTGGCGTACTTTGTGATTGAGATCGAAGAAAAAAATGTACTTCTCTCTTCTGATGGGGGCAATCCAGATGACCTTGGTGAATGCCTGATTAATCCACAAGAACCATGGTTGAGAAACCGGAAGAGGTTTCGGGCCTCGACTTCACGCGCGAGGTGGCGGTCTCGTATATGAAGATCACCAATGGCAAGGACTCAATCATCTCACGGGCCCAGATCGTTTCTCGCGTTGGACTGGCAGCGCAGCCTCCGCTGGACTCCAGCTTCAACGGCCTCGGCCATATTCGCCTCGTGCGTGAACAGCAACGTCAATTTCAGGGACCCGGCTGCAAGTCGAGCCCGCTATCCTAATACGGAAAGTGTGCAAACACTACACTGTGCAGGCACTGCCTCAATCCCTATCATACGACATAAATAATTACCGGCAGACAGCTCGGAAAAGTCCATTTTGTGTTCCGATACGGACCATCTGGATTTGGATTGAAACTATTGTACAAACTCCAAGGCAGTGACGGTGCCAGGACTGTTCCGATAGTCGACTGAGAGGGGCTAAGGAAAAAGATGCGGGGGCTTTGGGAAACATGAATAACTACTCTGGAAATGTTCATGGTCAGGATTTTTGGTGTGCTCAAGGGGGTTGGCATATTTTGGGGAATTTCAGCCCCTCCAAGTCCCCCTTTGGCACCGCCGCTGCGCGAAATTTTTTAAAAAACCGACAGGAACGCATATTCTCATGCATATTCTCAGTATTAGACTAGTTATTTTTTTTTTTTAAATTACGTGCGGTGAACTTATTTCCTCTAAAACATTGAGTTAGTGCCATTATATGCGTAAACCGGCAGTGATCTATTTTTAGATCACTGAATGCAAATCGGTCTTATACAGAAGTAATAATTATTAGAGCATTGAAATTTGTTGTGAAGCAGCAAGAGGTAATATATATATTATTAAAACCAATATTTTTTCTACTGGAGGTCGTTTGTCTATGATGTGTGTCAACAAAGAGAACCACCGAAAAAAGTATGAAAATGGTCTACTTCAATCCTCTATTAGGGCAAGTTAAAAACTCCAAAGTAATTATTTAAAATAAAATAACATAAGTAAAAGGTTCAAATATTATAACAAACAAATTATATTCATCATATCAAAAAATAATTCTAAGAAAAAAATAGTTGAAATTGGTGATCTATTTTTAGATCACTGCCGGATAATGGGTTAAGCAATACTGCAAAATCATGACTGTGGCAATGAGTGATCACTCAGTATCTGGCTGCACATTCCACTCAACTTGTACCTGTGAACACATTTAGTGAATATATCGGCCAAGTTATCTGCCGACGGAACATACTTCACATTTACACACCCACTCTCTATCTCTGACCTAATAAAATGATACTTGATATCAATATGCTTAGATCGCTGATGCAACACCCGATTGCTTGCTAATGATATAGCGCCTTGATTGTCACAATATATATTGACCAGATTCATTTTATCACCGCTCATAAAACCAAGCTGCTTCAAGAATTCTGCCTCTTTTACGGCCTCCGCAAGGGCTATGCATTCCGCTTCTCATGTCGACAGAGCCACCGTGGGCTGTTTACGTGACGTCCACGATACTGGTGAACTATTTGGATTTAGTTGGAAACAATATCCTGAGATACTCCTGCGATCAGCCGAGGTTCCCCAATCGGCATCGCAAAAGCCTCTTATGGAAATACTGACATCACGGAATCAGCAGATCGACCGAAAACAAGTTTTGCTTTGATGGTACCTTTCACATAACGCAAAGCTATTTAGCAATACTTAATTGTGTTGTGTTGGGCTGATTCATGTATTAAGATAATCTTGTCACAATATAGCTGAGGTCGGGTCGTGTACCCGTCATGAGATACATGAGACTACCCACGATTTCTCGGTACAAAGTTTCATCCGCGGGATCAGCCACCGAATCACACTCATTTAGCACGCCACTATCACAGGGTGTAAACCTAGGTTTACAATCGCTCATCCCAAACCTATCCAGAATCTGATTTGCGTAAGATTCTTGATATACAGATATACTGTCATTTTCGCGGTGGAATCTCATCCCCAAGAATGGTGATACTTCACCCAAATCCTTCATTTCAAAGCGGTTACACAATTCATCTCGCACTTCAGATACAATCATTTCAGTGTTGGACGCAATGATAAGATCGTCTACCCATACAATCAATACGGCATGACCTTTAGAATTAGACCGAATATACATACAAGCGTCAACTTCTGATCTTATGAAATCAACTTGTTTAAGAAATGAATGCAGCAGGATGTTCCAATTTCTACCACTTTGTTTGAGACCGTAAATCGATCTTTTCAATCTACACCAATTTCTCGCCATGGGTGCCGGATACGGCAAATCCCTCAGGTTGCTCTAGATATACTTCAAAGTCAATTGGTACATGCAGATACGCTGTGCATACATCCATTTGACGAATTGTCCAATTATTTTGTATAGCAATCTGTATCAGCATTCTCACGGATGTGATCCTAGCGGTTGGTGAGTGAGTTTCTTCATAGTCTAGCCCCGGCTTTTGTGAGTATACCTTTGCGACGTACCGAGCCTTATATTGCACACTATTCCCTTGTTTGAGAGCAAATACCCAACGACCTCCAACGGAATGTTTACCCTCCGGTAATGGAACAAGACTGTATGTGTCATTCTCTGTGAATGCTTCCATTTCCTTCCGCATCGCCGCTTTCCATTCATGCGCATTATTGGAATACATAGCCTCTTCGTAAGTACGGGGGGCACCGCATTGATAGCAATAGTGAGCAAAATAGTTCACATCGTCCGCTTGGAATTCATCTCCTACATAGTTGTCTAGGTACCGAGGTCGGAACCTTTCGCGTTGCGGGTATCTGGATCGGTTTTCCGACGTGTGGTCAACGTCACTTGCTCCCACTGAATCCCTACTGTTTGCGGCAGTACGAGAATCAAATTCTGTCGCTTGCTCGGTGAATGTGCTGGTGAATCGATTGTGACTACTTACGCGGTATCTGCGCGATGGACATCTACCGGCACACTGGGAATGACATCACTCAACTGCTCATCAGAATCATACTCTGATCTGTCTCTGGTACTAGGTTCCGTGTTTTCTGGAACATTTGAACTTAACTTGACTAACCTCACTTTCCTCACATTTCCAGACTCTGGGAAATACACCGAATATGAAGGACTCTCCTTGTCATACCCGACAACAACACCTCTTTTACTCCTAGAATCCAATTTCTTTGTCTTTTGGACATAAGCATAACAAATTGAACCAAAGATTTGCATATGACTGATGTCTGGCATTTTGCCCGTAAATGCCTCGAATGGGTTTTTTCCCAGCCGTGGACTGAAACACCTGTTCCTGATATAAGCAGATGACATGACTGCGTATATCCACATCTCTCGCGGCAATTTCACCTCCAGTAACAAGCACCTAGCATATCAAATAGAGTGCGCCACGATCTTTCCGCAGTCCCATTTGGCGTGGTGAATACGGTGCAGTCATCTCATGTCTTATGCTATGCTTTAACAGAACCCGTTGGAAATCAACTGAGGTAAATTCAGCTCCCTGATCTGTTCTCAAACGCTTGACCTTTCCATATTGATTGACATGGGCCAACAATTTTTCAAAAGCATAACTACCATCACTTTTTATACGTAGGAAGTAAATCAATGTTAAACCAGAATAATCGTCAACACAATTCATTGCAAACCTGTACCCATTCCTAGACAATGGATCAATATTTCCACTTAGATCACAATGAATCAACTCCAAAATAGATTCAGCGCGATAATAAGGTTCTCTGTTCCGACTCTGCATCATTTTTCCTTCGCAACAAATGTTACAGTCACCATGCTCTCTATTGGTTATCGTCATTCCTGAGACTACTCTCTCAAGCTTACACAGATCGCCCACATTACAATAACCCATCGTACGGTGCCACTGTGTCAAACTCCTCCTTCCTCTTTCATTCATTCCTCCATGAATCTATTTGAAATCCACAGCACACGACTATTCCGCCTTAGACAGCGGATATTACCATAGACATTTAACATTGAACAATTGCCGGGTAAAACCAATTTTGCTGCTGACGCTACGTTCCGCCACCCATGCCCTAACAGCTGTGACGACACTAGTATTGGAGCCAACTATTATGATCCTACCATTATGAATGTATGCCACCTTTCAGATTGTGCTGAACAAGTGACTCTGGCAGGCATTCGCCAAGAAACACAGGAGATCACATCCCTGTCCTGGGAAGATATCGCATCCGCTACCGAAGAAGATGTGTCCATGAAGGCTTTGGCTGAAACTATCTCAGCTGGTTTCCCCAATGATCACAAAACGCTACCACACGCTGCACCATTCTGGCGGTATCGTGAGGAGTTATTCATCTCGCACGGCGTGATCATGTATCACGATCGTGTGGTGATCCCTACAACCCTCCGATGTCAAGTTCTCGAACATCTACATGCAGCCCATCAGGAACAGTCATCGATGGCGTTGTGCGCTAGAGCAATCGTCTTTTGGCCCGGAATGACGGCGGACATCGAAAAAATCAGAGCTGGGTGCGCTGAATGCAATAAGAATGCCCCATCACAGCCGAACCTTCCATCAACCCCATCTCAGCCACCCGCAACACCCTTTGAAGCCGTCATTGCGGACTATTTCACACTGGTCAGCCGCCAATACCTCGTAATCGCCGACCGACTATCTGGTTGGGTAGAAAGCTTCGCCGCACCACAGGGAACCAACCGGGCTGGCGCTGAAGGACTGGTAGATCACCTACGGACATTCATCGGTATATTCGGCGTCCCGCTGGAACTATCTTCAGATGGCGGCCCGGAATTCACCGCTTCCTCCACAACCAACGTTCTGCAACGATGGGGAATACGACACAGAATGTCGTCGGCGTATTATCCCCGGTCAAACGGAAGAGCAGAAGTGACTGTTAAATCCGCAAAGCGTCTTCGGCGTTCCAACACTAGCTCATCTGGGTCCCTGAATAGTGACAAGTTCCTCCGAGGCATTCTTCAACTCAGGAACACACCTGATCCTGATTGTTGAAAGTCTCCAGCCCAAATAGTTTTTGGGCTGATGACATGACAAACACTAAAAAAATTGTTTTGCTCACTGTTGGTTAAACGAATTGGGTAAAACATGTTCAATTGAAGGTGTAGCGTTCATCAATATCGCGTGCGTTAGCAACGTCAAAACGACCACCAGTCACTCAAAAGGCTGACATAGGCAAGTAATATTGGATAAAAAAATTGTTGTCTGCTCGCATTGCAACAACAACATGCCAGAATACTCATGCCCCGTAATTGGGTGCACGTTCAAAACAACCGACGTGTCTGATGTCATTGCCGTGGTGATGCTCCAGATTCACGCTGGCGACGCTCATCAAGCGCCCCGCAAACAGAGTGGCACTCCCAGAGTGCCTCTTATGGAGCGCCCTCGTGTTAACTGTGGCGTTGAGCAGGTCGTGTCGAAAAATTTCGTGCGCCGCTGGGAGTTTTTTCGCACAGAAACCGGCATCGACAGCGTTTCAGCACCAATACAGCTGTTTGAGTGCGCTACCGAGCGCGTAGGCGACATGACCTTGAAAACCGACCCACAGATCGCCAGTCGCAGCCTCGAGGTGGTCATGGCTACTCTTCGCCGTCTTGCAGTTGTAACAGTAGCCATTAGCGTGTTGCGGGCCGAACTTCCCACCATGAAGCAGGATGCAGACGAGCCTTTTCGAGCTTTCGCTACCCGCGTACAAGGGATGGCTGAAACTCGCTCACAACCGACGCGTCGTGTACGTGCGGGATAACCGTGCAGGCAGATTACACAGCCGAGATACCACGAGATGTACTCCTGGCCGGTATCTATGATGCAGATATCCGCCGAGAAACTCTGGGCATCCACGATGTGCATCGCATCGCAATAAACTCCATCATATCCCGCGTCGAAGCTAAAGAGATGGCTCGGGACGCGACGCCGTCATTGGCACATTCAGCGATGTCTTCATTCAAAAAGTCAACCGCCCAACCACTCCAGGCCTACGCTCCGACTCAACCAGCAGCGTCACGCGAAAAGAGCTCGGCCACGGCGCAGTGTCCCCGATGCGGTCAGCACTTTGCTCCGTTCACGAAGCTGCGCACAGGATGCACTCCCCACAAAATGTGCAAGTCATGCTTCGTCAAAGAGCTCAGGCAAAAATAAAAAACCAAAGTCAGCCGACGAATCGCGACATGACGAATGATCGCACCGTAAACGCCTCTAGCGGCAGCTCTATCCTGGCGACCACCAGGTGTACACGCGGCGCCAAAAGGAAACGTAAATCAGTCCTCCAGCGCGAAATATTCAGTGCGTCCGAGTGGCGCCGAGTAAAATGCAGAGACCACCCGCGTGTACCAATTACGGTACGACTACGCACGTTGTCACAGCACGTCACACACCGCACAATCTCGCCCCAACTGAATGTAGTCACAGACAGTGGATCACAGTCAGATATATGGTCGCTGCGGAGCTTCGACGCAGCTGGGTTCTTGCGGTCGGTTCTCTTCCCTGCTTCGATAAGTCTGAAGGCTGCCAACTCGTCGGGTATTCGTGTAGTCGGTGCTTTCAACGCACAAATTGAAGGAAAAGCACCAGATGGCCGGATCCTATCTAGCTGCACGACCATATACGTCAGCAATCAAATCGAGGACATGTTTCTCTCATACAGCACAATGATTGACCTGCTTGTTGTTGGTGAAGATTTTCCGTCATTGGAAGTGCAGCCGATGAGTTGCCAGCAAAATGCACACGACGTACAACGGCTCAAGGCCCCCAGACGCCAACACTATCTGCAGCGTCCTTACGAGTGATGAACGGTGGGTGCAGTAACACAATAGAAGGGGTTCAGACCTGTAACTGCCCACAGCGAGAGACAATACCATCTCTACCGAAGTGTCTCCCGTTCCGATGTGCTCCAGAGAACAACGAAAAAATGAAGCAGTGGATCCTGGATCGGTACAGCACGTCAACATTCAACACCTGCCCTCATCGTCCTCTGCCTTGTATGACAGGACCACCTATCGAAATACACATCCATCTAAACGCCAAGCTCCGTGCCTGCCACGTGGCATCACCAGTACCGCTGCACTGGCAGAAGAGAGTGTACGAGGACTTGCTACGCGATGAGGCTCTTGGAGTCATTGAGCGAGTACCTTACGGTGAGCCGGTTGAACGGTGCCACATGATGGTGGGGACGATAAAGCACGATGGGTCACCACGACGTACTGTAGATTTATCACCTCTCAATAAGTTCTGCAAGCGCGAAACCTTCGCTGCTGAGTCCCCATATCACATGGCACGCCGGATACCAGGGAATACTTGGAAGACAGTCACCGACGCGTGGAATGGGTACCACAGCTTTCCCCTCCGTGAAGCAGATCGTCATTTGACCACTTTCATCACACCACTCGGACGCTGGCGATATACACGAGCACCTCAAGGATTCCTGTCGTCTGGGGATGGTTACAACAGACGGTTCGACGCAATACTGTCCCACTTCGATCGGAAGGAGAGGTGTGTCGACGACACCGTGCATTATGACACGGATTTGAAACAGCATTGGTGCCGGACACTGGAGTTTCTCTCAACTGTGGTAAACGCGGGCATTGTCATGAGCCCGAACAAATTTATTTCGCCCAAAAAACTGTGAATTTTGCAGGGTTTTCTGTCGCTGAGTCTACCATGGAGCCACTTCCTCAGTACGTTTACGCGATCAAGCGGTTTCCCAAACCCACGTCTACTACTGACATCCGGAGTTGGTTTGGCCTGGTGAACCAGATCGCACATTACGCCCAGATTCTAGACATGATGGCTCCATTCAAACCGTTCTTGAGCCCCAAGCACAAGCTCGAGTGGACACCGGCACCGGATTTGAGTCCTCCAAAACCAGCATCATTGACGCCATCAAACAAGGCGTCGAAATTTTTTATGTCCACCACAGAACATGTCTCAGACCGGACTTCTCTAATCGCGGCATTGGATACTTTCTGCTGCAACAGCACTGCAGCGGCATTCAAGGTGTTCCAGGTTGCTGCTCTGATGGCTGGCGGATCACACTGGCGGGTTCTCGTCTCCTGTCATCCGCGGAACAACGATACGCTCCGGTGGAAGGTGAGGCTCTTGCTGTCGCGTGGGGTCTGGAGCAGACTCGTTATTTCACACAGGGATGCAAAGATCTCATAGTGGTCACTGATCACAAGCCCCTCGTTAAAATCCTGGACGACAGAACACTAGTTGTAATATATTCAAAAGATATGAAATGAAAGATATGAAATGTTACCAAAAGTTACTTTTTCATCGTTAGATACTTTTTTTGCTTTTAGGTTACTTTTTATCGTCAGGTTGCTGTTTGTTATTTTTCTTGTTATTAGGTAAGTTTACCACGAAGTTTGGTGACTTTTTACAAATAGGAGGTACAAAAACGGTATATCTATATATATATATATATAAGAGATCCTCTGTGTGTGTGTGTGTGTGTGTGTGTGTGTGTGTGTGTGTGTGTGTGTGTGTGTGTGTGTGTGTGTGTGTGTGTGTGTGTGTGTGTGTGTGTGTGTGTGTGTCTGTCTGTGTGTCCCACCCTTGTTGGTCCATTTTCTATCAGCTATTACTCGGCCATCACTAAACATACTTGCTAACAATTTGTACCATCATGTTGGAAATTTTATTGTCTACTTTTAAAACTAAATTTTAAACTTTAAAAATAAAGCCAAAAAAGTTATAGCGGTGAAAAGACAAAATGAACCCTGAAAAATGCGAAAATTTTGGTCAATATTCTGAAGACTACTTTTCCTAAACCAGCAATGGTACAACTATAAAAATTATACCACTGTGTAGCAAATGTTCTGTTCTACTCATCAAATTATAATTCATAACCAAAAATTGAATATAAAATATGTAAAATAGAAAAAAATTCGATCTACATTCAAAATTTTATTTAAACTCCACGCGTCCGATTTTCTATACTTTTTTCTCTATTTCTCAAAAACTAATTATCACACTTCTAAATAAATAATACCATCATGCTGGCGAACATACGCACATACACACACATTCCCAATCACACACGACAGCGATGTATAAAGCACCGTCACACACACTCTTCAACAACCAGTCCACACAACCCTGTTGCTGGCTCGCTCTGTGGCTCACCATTGCTTGTCTTTTTGTTTCGCCACTGTAAGTAACCGCCTCTGAACCGTGATCTCTTGTGAATATATTGTGTTGTCGTCCCCATTGTGTCGTTCGCCAGACCCAGGGGGATTGCAACACCGCACACATCAATTCTTTTTTGTTCCATGTATGTCAAATGTGTACACTGTTTTATTGTATTTGCATTTGCCAATTATATGAATGTCACTATATCACTGTCACTGTATTACCGCGAGTATCATTACGTATTAATTCCGATATATAACAATTATGTGTGCAAGGTGTTTGTATATGGTTTTGATTGTTATTGCTGTTTTATTTATCACAAAATGTTAGAAGCGCATGCGCGTCAGACAAACACACACACACATACATTCATCATGTTGCACACGGTAGCAGTGACGTTACGTGCAACACTACACCGTACGGCTGCAACGTGCGGTATATAAAGCGTGCAATTTCGGCAATAAATCTATTTTTCACGTCGTCGGTTCTGAGTTTGACTGGTCTCCACGGTACCGCTCCCGCTCCCTTTAAAAATAGCGAATTAACCTACGCAACATACACTTCGGTCTTTTCAAAGACCACATCGCCCTCACAGCGTTTTGCCAAGGATAAATTTTTGCTCTGCCACCGGTGTTGGACTGAATACCGTAGCCGGTTATTCCTCCGAGACAGACATCCATAGAGGTGGGCTTGAGCACATTTGATTCTGAGTCATCAGACGTTCGCTTTAAACCGTCGAGTCTGGCTAGTGTCACTTGGCGGTGCACTCCCAGCTCAGACGTTTCTTAGCAAGACGGAAGGTTTTTATACCGAGCGTCGCGCTGTAGGGTAGTCGATTTCAGGTCGACAGACAGGGCACAGCCTGTCGTTCCAGTGCGCTGCAGCTGGTGTTAGTGAGTGACTGGGTCTCACACCCTCCGTCACTCGTACACTACGCCACTGGTTCACGGCATACCTGCTGCCACAGCCACCGGGACTGATGCTAGCGGCATCATGCCCATCAGCGACAAGCTCTCTATACCAGATACTGCACTGTAGCACTTACTTAGCACAGTACGCCTTTACTTGAACAGGAATTAGCACGTGATTTTCAGGGCGTGAGATAGCGCCATTTTCCCACGTTTGACATATAAAAGACTGTGAGCACAGGGTGCTACATATGGGAGGACGGGGGCATTCACACATGCAGTATTTACGCTCACACTAATATACAAGCTGTAGTACGTGATATTCGATAAAACGATCCATTGAAACAATATAAAAACATCATTGCGACCATTACTAAAAATATTTACATTTGCAATTAGTGTATTTCACTTTTGTATTAGCTTTCCAATTTAAATTGCATTTTGATAGTTATGGTCCTTTTTGCGATGTTAGCCAAATCATATTTTAGTTACTTTTGATGGTTTGTTGTGAAAATGGTACCAGATCGGAGAGAGGGTGGAAAAATAGTACCAACTCGGAAAGAGGATAGAAAAGAAGGACTGGTGTATTTTCTTCCTTCAGAACTGCATACAGAAATTGACCATTTTTGGAGGAGGTTATTTTTACGAAGGTTAGGTTATTTTTAGGTTACTTTTCATACGTTATTAGGTTACTTTTTATGTGCATAAACAAACAACAAACAAACCTTGTATTTCATATAGCGCACTAATAAGCAAGGGCGTGATAAACGTGATAAAGCGATACAAAAGATACATAATATCATTAAAACTCATAGGTTATTTTTAGGTGACTTTTTCTCGAAAATAAAGTTACTTTTTCTGATTTTCAAGTTACCTATTTGACAGCCCTATTGATTAGTGGAATAGCTCCACATTCATCCGCCTCACAACACTCGTTCCAAATTGATTCTCCATGTTGATTTAAATGAAATTGTAGATATAATTACATTTGTTTGAGTGTCAGTCAACTCCTGTTCGGGCTCGTTTTTCAATTTAGCCACTGAGGTGTCAATTGTGCGCCGATGTGAGCTAGAATCAACACAGAACTCGATCATGCGATTTGGCGCCCTCTAGCGTCCGCACTTGCTAATAAATATACTCTGTGACATGCTCACACACATACAAGCACGTACACACACCAGTGGCGGCGCCAGAATTTTTACATTTTGGGGGCTGAGGAGGGGGGGGGTAAGGAAAAAGTTGAGGGGGCTTGGCGAATCATGAAGAGCTACAATCGAACGCTGACTACATACTAATATAATAAGGAACTGGGGCACACTGATTCAGTCCTCGAACTTGAACCAAAATTACAGGACTTCATTTACAGTAGTAAGATTTTTTTTAATTCGGGTAGGATGAAAGATAAACCAACGTTGTGCAGAGGCACCAACCCAACATAAATTTCAATGTAGATGATTTTGATTTTGTGGGGCTTAGGGGGCTGGGTATATTGGGGGGTTCCAGACCCCAAGCCCCCCTTTGGCGCCGCCACTGACACAGACACAGACGCACATACACACAGAGGGAATCGGAAGTTTGGGGACCGAGGTGGTCTAGTTTCAAAGCGTTGTCGTCGGCACGAAGATTAATAGACAGAAATTGTGGAATGATATTGTCGCACAGTGACACACTCATGCACACACACATACACTCGTGTATGTCAGTTGTGGAGGGGAGGAAACGGCTGACAGAAGAGAATGTTTGACAAAAGAGTAAGAAAGAGAGAGAATGATGCGAGATTAGCCGAACGAATTGCACCCAATAAATTCGGTCAGCGAGTTTGTGAGCCAAGTTCTTATGAGAGGTGTTCAGTGTATGAATGGTGATGATGTTTCGCTGATTAATGACTCATAGTGGAGGAGTGTGCTTGAATGAGGCTCGTGATTTACGTTTTGCGCCGAAAATCAGTCTCTGCAAAGTTTAACAACTGTGGTCTATTCAGTGGCGGCGCCAGGGGGGAGGGGAGGCTGAAGCTCCCCCAAGATGTACATACCCCAAAAATGTGACCATGAATACTTTTGGTGTAGTTCCTCGTGTTTTGCCAAGCACCACATATTTTTATTTACCACCTCCTTAACCCCCCACCAGAAAACCCTTACTGAGAGTATATTAATGTGTATTTTTATCACTCCGAATTCGTTCATTTTTTGGTTTCTGGTGACTGCCCGCCATTTAATTAGGTCGAACTAGTGAATTTATTTGATTTATCGGCGCTGTCGTGGGAAATTAATGGTTGACTTATTGAAAACAGTGGACATTCTTGGAGAAATATGTTACGCACCACTGGTCTGTTGGCGATTTTCCACCAAGTTCTTAAGCTCGTGCACCACAGTGTAATTATTATTAATTACAGGCAAATCCAGTAGCATGGGTAGAGTTCAAGCACTATCACCACCCTGCGGTGACTCCATGTACTGAAAACGCCGAAAAGATTTAAAGAGAAAAAGAGAGTTCGAAATGTAAATAGTAAGTAAATGAGAATAAGAATTCATCCGACACCATAATGAACAAATAACACACACATACATACACAACAAACGCTTTTAGTGTGCAAAACAAGAACAGAAGAAAAAATGGATTAGCCAATGATGGAAGAAGCCAGGAAGAATATATAATTACCAACACGCAAAAACAATGATAGCTCCCTATACTTCCTATGTGTCGTGTGTGTGGGTGTATGTGTGTGTTGACAAGTATTTCCAGATGTGGTACATACACACACACACACACATACAGTTTGCCAGTCGTGTATTGTTGCATACTGTGGCGAAGTATGAGAGATGAATTGCAGAAAAACATCGAGAAGATGCGAGAAAACGGATCTAGGGCAGCAGAGAGAAAACTAGCCCCTCCCCTAGGGAAATGAGGGCAGTGTTCTCATTGACACACCATGTGACATCTAGTGTATGATATCAGAACCAACTGCCAAAGTCAGATGAATTATGTTTATATATTTATTCTATATTTTAACTGTATATATTCCATATACCATGTACTCCGGGTATAAGAGAGTTGTTGGGAGGGCAGAAAAAGTCTCTTATATACGGGGAAAATTACACGTAAAGTATATAGAAGACGGGCCCGAAGAAATACTCTCTTATAACCGGGGTGCTCTTATATCCGGGGTACACTGTATATTCTATACATTTTCATTACATATAAATTATTAATTTTATGGCGATGCGTTCTGCATTATTGCGAAAGAGTAGTTTTTACATATTTGCAAAATTTAAATTGATGCCAATCAATGGTGTTGCAATAATTAATTTTCAATGAATCATACAATTGGTGCGTAAAAATGATCGGATCATTTTATTGTTGCATTTCATTGGCAAACAAAACCAGTTTGGCTAGAATATTTATCAAAATGGCCGCTTTCTTATTGTCCTATCTGTTCTTCTTAAGAAGGATTCACTCGTATTCTATAACTGTCTTCTCTCGAATATTACCTCCGCACAATTCTACAATTTGCATTGAATGTGCTGAGAGTCTAAGTGTGTGTTTGTGTGTGTATGCTTGTCTGTGTGTATGTATGTTTGTGAGTGTGTATGATGTGTGTATGTTTGTGTGTACACATGCATATGTGTTCACTCAATCAGCGTTCTCTGAAATGTGTTCAAAACGCTGCAGCTAAAAGCAACCAGGATCAAAGCAGATTTATTGGTCAATTAGAGATAGCTTGATTTGTAGAGTGTTCTCGTGGGTGAAATCGTTTGATCTTGCTGCGTTTAATCTGAAATTTCCTGTCATCTCAATGGTTCAATCAAATAATCATCCACTTACTGCGTGTTCAACTCGAGTTTTGCCAATGCTATTCAATATTCAATAGGCATTATTTTCTGACCTTGCCAATCAACGTTTCAATGTCATATTTCACCCAGGCCAACGTTTCTGTGCAATGAGCTGAATGAGCGATTATATAACATCTTATGTAATATATAATAACTTATATACCCAGTTATGTAACGCGTTTCGTATACTGCACCCTGGGAATATGATAAGCGAGTTTGTCGATATTGATCTGACAAAACAGCGGTCTCTGTTTGGGGCAAAAGTTAATCAAAGATGAAAACAGCATAAACTTGATAACTGAGAGTGCGTTGATCCGGTGAACTTTGTCGTTAGAGGGCTAAACCGATATTCCCACTTGAAGAGCAATTTAGAAGTGGAAACTTTCATAAACTCATTAATTAGTGTGATTGATTTTATGTGTGTGCTTGTATTTATACGTATATTGTGTATTTCAAAAAAATATTATAGCTAATATAGTTTTGGATCGAATACCACAAGGTACACAAGTTATACATTGTCAAATTACACAATATACATTCCTAGTGAGTTATACTTCATAACATTAGCATTAAGTTATAAGTTGGCCCATCCATAAAAGGACAAGCTCCTGAAATTCACACCAATCCGTCTATGCGTCTTCTGAAACGCCCTACTTTGCATCGTCGTGGAAGCGCGCGCGTGTTTATATGTGTGTGTGTGTGTGTGTGTGTGTGTGTGTGTGTGTAAGTAAGTAAGTAAGTTTATTCGTCACTCACACAAGCAGTTCAGTCAATAGTACGTGTACACGCGTACGTATACACGACATAAAAGCACATGTGACAATAGTCCGACAAGCTCACGCTACTTTTCGGACTGATACTTAAACAATAAGCAAGACTAATACTATTTGCTAGCTAGTGTCATATTCATTATGATATTTATATAGTGGACAACAATCAAATATAGATCACACGCAAGATGAATACATGCATACACGTAGGCTTGTATGCACACTCGCGCGCATGTACATTCATACAGACACATTCACACAGTTTCATATAAACACACAATCACATATACTTGCACATATATATGCATCACGGTACACTGGATTATTGTTTGGCCAGTAAATGTTTTCTTAACTCTTTTTTTAATTTGTTAAAGCTTCTTTCTATAAGAAGTTGTTATATCTCTGACGGCAGACCATTGAATATTTTTGGTCCGTCGTATATAATACTGTTCTTGTATATTTGTGTTCTATATGACGGTACTTCCAGATCTATGTTGTTTGATCTTGTCAGTCTTTCCCTGTTCAGCAATTGAAACGGTGATCCACACCGTATTGTTTTATGTATCAGCAATACTGCGAAGTATTGGCTATGGAGTTAATGTTCAGTATGTTTTTGTTGTGATAAACTTGTTCCGTTGATTGGTATTTTTTTATGAAGTAAATGCACGCAGGCTCTTCTAGTGTGCAATTTTCAATATTTTTGAATTATTTCTATTTATTACGATTTTTGTCTCGCCGAAAAAACAATAAGAATTATTATACCTAAGTAACATTTATTATTGCAATATTACTTTTTGAAAGTTATATTTATCAAAGCTAATCAGCGCACTGTTCTAGTGTTATTTTTGACAAATGCCTTTTCGTTGTTAGGTTAGGTTAGGCTGGTTAGGTTAGGTTAGGTTAGGCTGGTTAGTTTAGGTTAGGTTGGGTTGGTTAGGTTAGGTTAGGTTAGTTACACTTTCCGCCGTTAGAGAGCGCTAGTATCGCAGTGGACGTAGCGCGCCTGTTAGCTCCGCCTCCATTTTGCTTAGCGCACTTTTTGTTTAGCGCAAATAGGGTAATGCCGGAGGAACCTGTTTTGTGCAATTTGTATAGTTTTGAGAAAACTTGGCCAAATGTTCGCCCATATTGATACACAGTATGTTATATGTGGGTAGAAGAGTGTTGAGTGTGTGTGAAGAGTGTGTGTTGTGATCCCTCTGGGTCTGGCGAACGACACAATGGGGGACGACAACACAATATATTTACAAGAGATCACTACATTCACAGTCGGTTAATTACAGTGGCGGAAAAAAACACAAGAGATGAACTGAAACCTGCGAACAACGATACAGGTACAGTGATGCACAACAAGATGGATGATCGCACGAATGGGCGAACACAAAGGCGACCAACAGGGTGAGCAACAGGGTGAGCAGCAGGGTGGACTCTGTTGACTGTCTGCCAGGGAAGAGTGAGTGTGACGGCGTTATATACAGCGCTGGTGTGTGTGGCTGAAAACGTGTGTGTATGCGCGTATGTCATCGCCGGTGGTGTTCTGGGACACATATGGTCTGGGCACACGGATGTCGACCAGATGTTGCCCTCGATGGCTGCTTCATCCCTGGATGAAGTTGGGGCCAGGCGGAGTGGTTGCGCGCTGCCTGGTGTATGTCCGTGTGTAGGGGACGTACACCTTCGGGACGCGACACTGTACCGGGCTGGTTTCTCACCGATTTGTTTCTCACCGAGTTGTTTCTCACCGAGTTGTTTCTCACCGAGTTGTTCAACGCGAGACAGAGTGAGAGACTCGTGGGTCCCGCCTCCCAGTTGTCATAACATTCTTTGAATTGTTTTATTGTCCTTTGGTCTGATATGTTTGCCGGTATATTATTCCACTGATTGATGCACCGTTTTGTAAAACTGTATTTATCCACGTCCCTGCGATTCCGCTTTTGTAGAATATTTTTATCTTGTCCTCACTTATATGTTGATATTTCAAATAATTTGTCAACGTGGATGTCTTCTTTGCCTGTAAGACACTTGTAGATCATTATCATGTCTCCTCTCTCTCTTCTTTCTTTGAGTGTAGGCAAGTTCACTCTAATCTCTCCTCATACCCAATCTTTTTTAATTCTGGCGTCCATTTCGTCATTGATCTTTGCACCTTTTCTATTTTTCAATATGTTTTTTCAGGTGAGGGCTCCATACACATACTGCATATTCGAGGATTGGTCTCATCAATGTAGTCATCAGCTTTGTGATCATGTCAGAATCCATGTATGTAAACGCCATTTTCATATTTGCTACTTTGTAGTGGTGCGCACTGACAGGTGTTTTGGCTTGGTGTATGTCCGTCTGCAGGAAACATACACCTCCGGGACGCGTATCGCAGAAACGCTGGTAGAGTGTGCGTTTGTGGTGTATGGGCAAATGTTGTTGCCCTACATTTGCACAGACGCCACAAGTGAATAGTACAGGTTCATCATTAAGTCTGCAGATAAGTTGTATCTTGTGCGATAAAATATACCAGTAATTTTTTAGAGTTTGCTGCCCACTTCCTAAATTTGATGTCTCCAATTTAAATTTTCGTCGGTGTATAATCCAAGGAATTTGGTATATTTTACCATAGATATAGGTTCTCCGTTGATAAATATTGCTGGAAAGTCTAATTAAAGTGATCTGTTCTTGAATAAAACACATTTTGTTTTACTGGTGTTTATTTTTAACTTATTGTCTTGTACCCATCTATTAATTTCTTCCAATTCCTCAGTTAAAGTGGTGTGCAGTTTGTCCAGTGAGTCATCTTTGAGTAACAGAGTGGTGTCGTTTGCATAAATGGTGTAGTGAAATTTCTCGCTGGCGTTTATTATGTCATTAATGAATATCAGGAACAACGTTGGCCCGAGAATTGAGCCTTGTGGAACTCCATTTTGAATAGCAAGAGCCGGTGACAGCTCATTATTGCATGCGACGAACTGTTTCCTATCGCACGGGTAGCTTTTTATCAATTTTAATCAAACTCTTCTGATACCCAGGTTTTCCAATTTGTCGTACAGAATGGTGTAATCAAGACTGTCAAAAGCCTTGGAGAGATCAATGAATATACCAATGTATATCTCTTTTTCCTCTAAACATTTGTATACTTGATGAACGAAACTTAATATTGCTTTTTCTGTTGATCGGTTTTCTCTGAACCCAAATTGCTGCGTTATCAGCAGTTTATTATGTGATATATTGATGAGACTGATGGAGCAAGTTTGACAAGACACTACAACACTGTTCAAAATTATCACTACACACGAACCACGCGCCAACACAACTCACCAGCACCAACCGCTTACCCAACACAACTCCCAAACGCACAACCAATTTCAGACTGAAACACAACTCGCAATGAACACAACAGCACACACGCATACAGACATCGCCAATCGCTCACACACACACACACACACACACATACACACACACACACACACACATACAAACATACATGCATGCCTACATAGCAAGCACGCACACTCGCACGAGCACTCGCACGCACAGATACGAGTAAGCGCACATACATGCATACATATATGACACATTTTTTTCAAGGTAGGAGCACAGTCTCGAGTAAATGTCCCCTGATTTGTGTACCGGTAGAACTCTTGCTGTTTTCATTTGGCGTGGGAAATAGCCGTCCTTTAATGATGTGGCTTGATTGTAAAGAGCGTGGTGGTGTGTACATGGGAGTGTGGATTTGTGCGTGTGGTTGAGTGATTGTGGAGTCGTGTTCGGGCGTGTTTGTTGGGCGGTGTGGTCTTGTAGGCGCGCGTGGGACATCGCTGTCCCACGCGCGCCTGTCTTTTAATATATAGTTATGTTGTATTAGGATTGTGTCTTACAAATGATAAATTTATTGTATGGCACAGGGGTAAGTATATGCAAGGAGATGTTCGTACTAACAATTTTGGTTGAATGTCGTCGTATCCGGGGGAGTTGGACTTCATTGAAGCAATCACTCTGTTGATCTCAGCTTCGGTAGTGGGTTCCATGAACCTGGAGAATGTGGTTGGATGCTTCAAATAACGTCTGTGATCAGTATGTGTTTGTGGAGTTGCAAGTGAAGTTTTCAGGAAATCAGTGTTGAAGATTGCGGCTGTGTTCGCGCATGGCGGATGCAATTCGATTGTTTGAGATTTGTTCTGTTTTCTGCCCATTAGTGAATTTAGAATAGACCATCGTTTTTTCGGGTCATGACTGTTCTCGGTGAGTTTGTTTTTATAGTATTGATTCTTTGCAGCACGGAGTATGGTAACTAGTTTATTTCGGTACATCTTGTATGTTTCCCCGTATGTAATTGGCCACTTTTTTGATAACGTTTTAGTCTGTTTTTCTCAGTTATGCACTTCTTTAGTGATGCCGTTATATGTGGACTTATTGTGTTCTTTGTTTTGTTTTTCAGTATTTTCAGTGGAAATTGTATATCGAATGCCTCTTTAAATTTGGAATAAAATATATCGAAAGCCTCGTCAGCGCATTCACAATTCAAGACGTCTTCCCAATTAGTTGATCGGATGATTTGATCAAAACCATCCAATTTGTCATCACTCAACACCCTACGTGTAACATAATTTTGATCCTGACTTGATAACGGAGTTATACAGAACTGTGAGACTGCTGGGTAATGATCGGTTATGTCGGTCTCGATGATCAGGTTTCTACTGTTTGCTTGCATCTCAGTGGTCCAAATGTGGTCAATCAAAGTCGCTGTGTTATCTGTTACTCTGGTCGGTCTGGTGATTGTGGGAAACAGATAGTTTGAATACATAATGTTTATGAAGTTATTTGTGTTTTCGGTTGATTTAAGTAGATCAATGTTGAAATCTCCAAATATAGCAATGTTTTTGTACTTTTTACAGCTATTAATGTCAGCGATAATATCTTGAATTATTTCGTTGAATTTGGATATTTTCCGTTTGGAGGTCTGTATATACCAGGGGCCGGGTAACTTTTTTGGGTGTTACCCCAATGGAGTTTGTAGTAATATCAATTTACCCCCACGCTTGGAAGTACTCTGGTGGACAAGCCAGTTTACTTATATAAATCATGAATAGTAATAAATAAACAAAAAATGTATATTGGAAAAAGTTTAATGGTGAATTTCATATATCATAGGGAAATTAAAGTCTGTTTTTGGCATGGAAACAAAACACAAGACAAATGTAGGAATCACATTTATAAACAGAAATAAAACACTCTTAGCGTTACATGGCACACAAGCAAAACCATGTACAGTCGGCCCTCCAAATAGCGGAATCGAAGGGACCGAGAAAAAGTTCCGCTATTTAGAGGTTTCCGCTATTTGGAGGTGTGCGATGTAACAATGCTAATCAACCTTTCTTACTATGAATCGTCCATTTTTCACATAAACTTCCTTTATTGATTGTCAGTTTGAATTTTTCTATAATAATTATCCATTTTTTATTAATTCACAACGCACATTACCCCCGTTTCCGCTATTTGGAGGTGTACTATATGAGTGGGTACCAATAAAGCAGTCCGTTATTTGGAGTTTTCCGCTATTCGGAGGTAGAAATTTCGCTATTTGGAGGTGCAATTAACACGTATTTGATAGGCTTTTAATCGGGACCGAAGAAATATTCCGCTATTTGGAGGATTCCGCTATTTAGAGGTCCGTTATTTGGAGGGTCGACTGTATTTTAAATTCATACAATAACAAAATTATTTTTTTATTGAATCCACTAATATGGCATATATTACCATGCACGCACACACTACACACAACACACCACACGTTATATACAGGTAAACACATAAAAATGTACAATACGCACAGCGGAAAAACAAAAATACGCGCAGCGGAAAACACGAATGCAGGTGTATAAATAAATGATACGGTACCCGCAACAGTCAAGCACGACTAATAGGCAGGTAACAATGAAGATGGCATGCGTACACGACTGATAAACGGAAAACTGTACATGACACGACAAAAACACGAGAGAAAATAACACGCACATATACACACGCACATGCAAGCACAAATACGTCCGGTCGTGTACATTGTGACATTGAAAACAATCGCAAGTCGTGTAAAGCTATACAATATGTGAAATTCGCTGCATTAAATTTAAACAATTAGAAAACATTATACAGTGAAATTAATAGAAATAGCATGTGTGTCAGTGAAATATGTGTGTACGCCACAGCACAAAAGAATTAAGAGAATATTGAAAACATTAATATTTTGACACCAGATTGAGGTTTTAAATATACTCATATAAGCTACCTCAGGCTTTGGAAAAATGATACTGTTTCATCTTGGATACAACAAAGTCGATATCAGGGGTTTTTGATGTTACTGCTACTAGGATGCTGTCTTCAGGATTCAACCGGTTTCTGTATTTGTTTTTTAAATTGACCAGGGTAGAAAAACCTTGTTCGCAAAGGTAGGTTGTTGCGAAAGGTAGTAGCATTTTAGTTGCTTCCATATGCGCAATTTTATAAGCCTTTGCAGTTTTTGACATCCAAAAACTTGAGAGATCATCCTTGTTCTCAAATTCCATTTTTGTTTCATTGCTGGAACGAAGTTCAATAATCTCTTCTGCCAATCCTTCAGGCTGTTCAGGCAAATCAGACAGCTCACTTTTGAAGGGATTTACAACCCAGCTGACAGCATGTGAATCAAGTTCTGGAAAATAATCACAGAACCTATTTCTAATTTTTGTCAGGTGCCTTGTGACTGTCTCCTTTATGTCACTAAAACTGCAGTCTTGACAGTCTTCCAAAAACTCTCCCAGTCTTGGAAAGGCAGCAGTCTTATTGACATTTACTTTTTGGTTCCAATACTGAAGCTTTGATACAAATGCTGAAATTTTTTCCTTTGCTAACAGGAGATTTACTTTCTTTCCTTGCAGTTCCTTGTTCAATTCATTTACATGCCCAAAAATGTCAGCTAAATATGCAAAAAGAGCTAGCCAGGTTTTTTTTCTGAACTTTTCTGCAAGTGTGTGTTTTTGATCAGTCAAAAACATTTCGAGTTCTGTTTTAAGAGCCCACACTCTATTCAGCACATTTCCACGTGAAAGCCACCTCACTTCCGTATGGTAAAGAAGGGTTGAATATTCAGCGTCTCCATCCTCACATAAATCACGAAACATCCTCGTGTTTAGTGCATGCCCTTATACAACATTGACTATCTTAACCACATCATTTAGCACAGCTGCCACTTCTGGTTCCAAATTCTTCACAACCAATGCTTGGCGATGTATCATGCAATGGATGGCTAGAATATCTGGATTCTGTTGTTTGGCCAAAGCCACAAAACCATTGACGTGACCAAGCATGGCCGGAGCTCCATCAACTGATACTGCAATACAATCTTCCCACTTCAAACACACACTTGGTTTTTTGAAACATGCATCAACCATATTGAACACATCAATACCACGAGTTCTCAACTCAAGAGGAGAACACAACAACATTTCTTCTTCGAATTCATCAAAGCCCCTGTATCGAATATATACCATCAATTGGGAGTTGCTACTTACATCTGTAGTCTCATCAAGTTGAATGGCAAACTCTTTACTTTTTTTTAGTGAAGAAATCACTTGTTCTCTCACATTTTCTGCCAAGATGGAAATTCTTTCTTTAATAACTCTAGCAGACAAAGGTACTGTATTCATTTGATTAGCGACTTTCTGCCCACACATTATTTCTGCCATTTTTACAGCCGCAGGCTTGATAAAGTCTTCACCAATAGTATGTGGTTTCTTGTTTCGAGCAACCAACCATGCCACTTCAAAACTAGCCATTGCAGCTGAACGTTGGTCAAACGTTGCACTCTTGTTACTTTCCAGTCTCTGTCTTTTGACTATTTTTTCCAGATTCTCAAAGTATTCCCGTGGTTTGGAAGACAGATGTGAATGAACCTGGTCCAAGTGTTTCTTCAGTTGATTCTTTTTGAAAGACTCGGTAGTTAGTACTTTCATACAAACGACACATTGAGGCTTCATTTGTCCTTTGTCCTCTATTTCTGTGAAGCCATAATTAAGGAACTCTGCCTGATATGTCCTTTTCCTTGCTGATGCCATCTGAAAATTGAAAAAAATCAATAACTTATTTATGTATGAATCTATCACATCATCACATAACAGCAACTATTCTATAAACACAGATAATCAGGAATTAACCAAAATATTAACGCCACATAAAATGATAAACCACACAATCCAAGCTGCCACCACCTTTCACTCCTTTTCTTCTTCCCCTTATCCAGGCCTTTCTTACCTATGAGCGTGGTCGTTCCTCCAGTAACACGTCAGGAAAAGTCAACACACGCCAGGACAACAACGCAAAAGCGGTCTCACTGAGGGTTAACAACAGTTTCAATACTGATCGACAGTAATGAACACGTTGACCGAGCTCCAATGCACTCCAAGACGCAACACGAGGCTAACTGCCAGAAATTGTACAAACGATCATATCGCCAATCAAGCACACAAACATACACACATTCATAAAACGATCATGTTGCAGGAGCTTCACTGCCCGCAGCCATGTACGTTCACTCGCACACACCAACATACAGACACACTCACACGATGCTAACGCCACGCAGGGCTTGCGTACACTCATGAATCGCGCACGTGCAAACGTCATAGGCGTGCTCACACTACATACACACTGGCGGATGAAGCAGTTTCAATACTGGTATTTCTCTGTTTCCATAGTTTTAAAGATCGTGGGATCCACGATGTATTCTTTTCTCCAACTTTCATATCAGTTTCCCTCATTTAGCACATCCACATCCGTAGCACGTTCATTACCCCCAAAAATGTGTAATTTACCCCAATTGGGGTAATTTACCCCTGTTCCCCGACCACTGGTATATACAAATGCATATTGTCCAATAATTATTGTGTTTTATTTGCACAGAGAGAGTTTCTGCGTGAGACGAGGATATTGTAAACTCTGCCACATGTTTTAATTTGTCACAATCCTTCACAAACATTGCCACTCCACCGCCATGAATATTTCTTTCATTAAAATAACTGTTGTAAACCGGTAATGCATACAGCGATAAATATTCCTTGTTCAGCCTGATTTCGTTCAATCCAACGATTTCGAGGCTGAGAGAACTTCCCGCCATGATTTCGTCTATAAATTGTTGAAAGTTTTTTGGTATAGATCTTATGTTGAAAGTTGAAATGGTCATGGTTTTATTCTCTGGATTGAGTACTTTTTCAGGTAGAACGTACTCAGTTTCAGGGGTATTAATTGTGTTCAGGTATCTGTCAACATCATAATCGATATGATATCCTGGTTTTTTTTCTTCAAATTTGAGGCAATCATTGTTTGGAATCATTGTGATGGGTGTGTGTGTATGTGTGTGTGTGTTGATGTGTTTCATACCACCGCTGTGGGTAATTGGTCAAATGCTCCCTGTGGTTCATTAGTGTGTTAGACGCAATAATGTATCGTTAACAAGAAATTTGCTAATTGTGCGTGTTCGGTGTCGGGTGTGTGTGTGTGTGTGTTTGTGTATGTGCGTGTATGTGCGTGTGTGTTTTGTGTGTGTGTTTGTGTATGTGCGTGTGTGTTTTGTGTGTGTGTTTGTGTGGTCATTGCACAGCTGCACACTGAACGCAATTTTGCAATAAACGGCCAAAAACCGGTAGTTCATCAAGGCAATTCAATTTGGTTCACGGTCAAAGACTACATAACTATCATGCCAACATATGGTGCCATATGATTACAATGACAAAGTTAAAAATATACCAAATTAGCCGTCACCAAACAGACAGTCAAAATACACACATAATATACAATATACACAATATACAAAAAATACACACACACAAACACACATTTAATTTGGCTTACATGTAACAACAACATGCATTATTCGCTTCTCTGGTCTGAAAACTAGCTGGCGAAGAGTTCAAATTAACATCTAGCTTACATTATTTGATTATTGTAGCCAGCTAATAAACAACACAACATTTCGGTTATTTTATATATACAATATTGTATTTTGCAGATATTATTAAATACTCTGGAGGAATTCAAATTTAGACCTGCCATTCTTTCTCTAATTTTTATCTAAATTCGTTTTTTCACTAAAAATATGTTCAGTCAACATTTTTAGCTATAATTTTTAGCCCATTTTTTATTACAGCAATGTTTTCTTCTCACATATATGACACATATCAATTGCAAACTCAATGGTGGATATTTTTACAAATTAATATACGCGTGAATGTTTTTAATTTGAACAGAGGACAAGTGTACAAAGAGTATATTTATCGATAAGTGGGCGTAGAGGTGTGAACGGACGATGCATGTGAACTATTTGTGTGTGTGTGTGTGTGTGTGTGTGTGTGTGTGTGTGTGTGTGTGTGTGTGTGTGTGTGTGTGTGTGTGTGTCAGTGTGTGTCTGTGTGTGTCAGTGTGTGTAATAGTTGTTTACCCTGTGCTCGCTTCGTTTCGCATGAGTGACAAGCAATTTGGATTGCCTGCGTCCACTCATAGACTGGCTCGGACACATGCAGGAAAAACACGCCATGGCTTTCCATATTCACGTTTTTCTTTGGCGAGCTTCCTGACATTTCTGTCGAGCTTTGTGCGCATACGCACACTATTGAATGATCCAGAGTGTAATCTTGGGGCGATCAGTCATGTACATGCATCATTATGCAACGTCTTTGCGATAATGCTTATATAAATAAATTATACAGAAAAATATTTTTATTGACCTCTTTTAGTGAATCTCTGGGTTATGAGGAGTTAATGGAACAGTTTTTGAGGGGTTTCAGCCCCCTGAGCCCCCCCTGGATCCGCCAGTGACACACACACTCGGTGAGGTTGAAATCAATTACGTAGGCGTTTAGTAAGTTTTCACATTATTATTATTATTATTATTATGATTAGGAACAAGGCGACGCATGCATTTATTCACTATGTTTTTTTGCTGTGTTATTGCTGAGTGCTAATTGTTGCGATCATTTCAGCTAGCTCGTGTCTGTAGATCTGAAGATTGTTCACCTTATATCGTTGGTTCTCAAATTGGGGGTAAATTACCCCATGGGAGTAAATAAACCATGCTAATTATCATGATAATTGGATTTAATCTGGGTTAAATGCGTCAACCACTCAATTCTTTGTGATGACCTATGTCATATTGGTGTCTCCTCCTCGGTGCTATCACTCATGTCCTCCTATCTCACTGATCGCTCCTATTCTGTGCGCTGTAATTCTGAACTTTCCTCACCTCGACCACTTGAATCCGGAGTCCCACAGGGCTCCCTTCTCGGTCCTCTCCTTTTTAATCTGTACGTTTCCTCCCTCTGTCCTATTCTCCGCAGCTATCCCATCTCCTTTCACATATATGCGGATGACATACAAATCTATTTTCCTTTTTCTTTGGCCAATACTAACCTAATTCCTAAACTTTTCTCCCACATAGCTGAGTGGGCATCCTCTCGAAATCTTCTACTGAACCCTGAGAAAACTGTTTATCTTCTTTTCCATCCTCCCAAAATTACTCCATGTTCAATAGATCTACCTCTTTCCTCACAAATTCGTAATCTAGGAGTCCAATTTGACCCCACATTGTCATTCGCTCAACACATTTTCAAAATTTCACGTTCCTGTCGTTTTGTTTTACGTCAATTGTACCCGATCCGCTCTCATCTTGATGAGGCATCCGCTCTACTCCTAGTTAATTCATATATTTTTTCGCATATCGATTACTGCAATTCTTTATTTTTTCACCTTCCTCTAAAATCCATCCGCACTCTCCAATCAATTATAAATCTTTCTTGCCGCTTTGTCCTTCGTCTTCCTCCCAAGTCACCCACATCCGCCCATATTCGTAAACTTGGCTGGTTGCCTGCTCTGTCCAGAATCCACCATAAGCTGTGCTGCATTGTCTATAAACTTCTCCATACTCCTTCTCCACCTTCTTACCTATATTCGCTTCTAACTCCCTCTGATCGTCCTTTATGTCGCCGTCCAGTGCCCCTCGTATGTCCTCCTGCTGACCACGAGTCTAACTGGTCAGCCAAATCCTTCTACTTTTCTGCTCCCCGACTTTATAACTCTCTTCCTCATCACATTCTACAGAAAAAATCCTACTCTTCCTTTTCGGCTTCCCTTCATATATACTTACTGTATCTTCCGTCGCCGCCCACTTACCCCTATAGAAATTGCTGATACTTTTTTTGGCTTATCTCTCAGCACCAAAATTAAATATTTTATCTGTCAGCTACACTTCTCTGATCCCATTCTTTCATTTTCTCTCGCTTCTGATCATTCGCTGTGTATATTTTCTTGATTTTCTTGATTGTTGTATATATTTCCTGCTTTTTATATTTTTGTGCCTTGTCACTTCAGCTCATATAATTTTGTTCTTTTTGAGCCCCTATTACTGTGTATACCTTATTTTGCTCTATTTTGTTCGTTTTCGCGCCTTTGCAAATTAGTGCGCTATACCAAATACATGGTTTGTGTTTAATTACTCCCATGTGTAATAAAATGGGTTTAATTACCCCAATGGATTTAATTGAACCAATGGGGTAGTTAAGCCCTGATAATTACTACATGGGGGTAATTCACTCCCATGGGGTTGTTACCATTATTTATTAAGGTAAATTATTAGGGATATTTATCCTGGGGGTAATTGAGCAATTTTTGGAGGAGAGTAATGGAACACTAGAGTATTTATTCCAGTGTTATATTTTTGCCATATATACAGAGCCGTAGCAGCCGCCCCCCGTACCCCCGGCCGGGGGGCCCGAATGTTGAGGGGCCCCGTTGCTTCACGTATGACATTACATTTATCATATTTATTATGTATAGCCTTTACCTTTTTGCTCAGATGTTTTCACCTGAACTTGTATTATGTGATTATGTCTAATATATACATTCATTTGGTGATTTATTTATAATGGGGCCCCACGTGTTGCCTTCGGGGGGCCTCATAATTCCTCGCAACGGCTCTGCATATATATCGATGCTGATAACATTTTGTGCGAATTGTAACATGTTTAATGTGACCTGCTAAATTGGGTAACAAGTTGAAAAAATTTTGAGAACCAATACCTTTATGAACATCAGATCAGATCAGAGACGAGAGTTTGGCCTTTACAACGGCATGCTTTGTACTGTCTTTATGCATGGAGATACTTACCAGTGCCAAGTTTGGCTGACACAACTGAATGATTAACCGTTTGTGTATATTCAATGAGAGTGGCGGAGTGTGAAAACAGCACACAAATACACACACACACACACACACACACAAATACACACACACACACACACAGTTGTGGTTGAGTTGTGGTTGTGTGTGGTTGTGTTGTGGTTGTGACTGTGGCCGTGTTATTGCGTTGTGTGTTCTGACAATTTGTACGAGTGATAGTGATCATGGACAGGGAAATTCCGCAGGTTCTACTGAACTCGCAAGAGTCTGTCTACAAGGAGGCCAAGCAACATGTGAGTGGCCAGCTCAATGAGCAGATACGAGTTCTCAACGAGACAGTGGGATAACTCAGAAAAAGTCTTGAGTTCCCCCAAGCGGAAATCTTCGACCTCAAAGGCAACGTCAAGGATTTACAAAAAGAAAATGTTGATAACAGGTCCAAAATTGATCAGCTGCGAAACCAGCTGACTAACTGTGACAGCTGACGTAGCTGAAGTGGTAGCAGCAGCTGCAACCAAGATCCGACAGAGCCGAGGACGAAAGTCGGAGGAAAAACGTGTGCATATCAGGTATGCAAGAAACTGTGCACGAGACACGGGAGCAGACAGCACAGTGTGTCAATAATCTGCTGGTAGATAAGATGAATCTGCCAGAGATGAAAATTGAGAGAGCACGTCGTGTCGGACGTCCGTCAGGTGACCGTCCACGTAACATCATTGTTCAATTTGACCGCAATTCGGATCGAGATACAACTATGCGTAACACGCGCAAATTGAAAGGGTCTGGGATATTCATCAATGAGGACATCTGCGCTGCCTCGCAACAAAAGAAGAAAGAGCAAATGCCGTTACTGAAGGAGGCGAGAGCTCGTGGAAACATCGCCTATTTCAAACACACACGCCTGATAATCCGCGATAGACAGACGGCGGAATCAGCTGATCGTGACGCGCCAGACAATCGCCAGGTTCAACACGCGATCAATGGTCAAGATCATAACCGGCGAAACAGCAGCAGTTGTGTGATGGCAGTGGCGGACCCAGGTGCAGCAGCGGACGGTGCTACTGGTGACAGTAGTAAAAGACCAGCCGATGCCGCCTCTTCTGCGCCGTCCTACACGAAGATGGCGCAGCATGATGGTAGACAGCAGCGTGGTGGAGCTGCTGCGGTCGTAGCTGTTGGAGCTCGGGCTGCGGCGGCTGCTTCTGAGCCGACAGTTGATGCCGCTGCGGTCTGCGCTGTTCCTGACCTTTCTTCGCCCGTCAGAAGCGTTGCTGCATCAGCATCGGGAGGACAGGCTCGTCGTGTGTCCAGAGGTGGCGGCAACGCGCCGGCAACTCGCAGCAGGAGGCGGAATTGAGTTGAACTACCTCGAATCATGTATGTAACCTCAAGTGATAGTATGAATGAATTACAGGTAAATGATTGTGACAAATATCAGGAAGATAGCTTGGAATCAAAATATATACTCAGCAGTGAAAATTTAGTATCCATAGACAAGAATGCACTTACAATTTTGGCTATGAACATCACGAGTATCCCATCCAACTTACAGAATTTCTTAGATCAAGTGATGGGTATGTGTGACATAGAGTTTGAAATTCTTGCTTTTTCAGAAACTAGACTTGATACAGACATTGCCAACCTGTACAAAATTCCTAATTACTCAATGCATGGAATCTATCGTAATAGACATGGCGGGGGAGTTACTATGTATGTGCGTGAAGCCTTCAATTCTAAAATGATAGATGATTGCTGTAGATGTGAACCTCACATTGAGTCCGTTTGTGTTGAGGCTAGTCTAAACAATAGCAAATATATGCTATTAACAGTATATCGACCGCCAGATGGGAACTTCAACAGTTTTATCAGTGAATTAAACAATATATTTGAGTACAGTGTGCGCAGAAAATACAAAGCTATATACTTTTTCGGGAACTGGAATATAAACTTACTTTAAAAAAACAGCCATTCTCAAGAATTCATAAATCTGATGCATTTGTGGACTCCGTGGTGCAGTTGTTAGCACACCCGCCTCACAAGCGGGAGGTCCGTGGTTCGAAACCCGGCGGAGCAGAATTTCATTGGGCGAATTCTACAATCCAACAGCCCCTGTCCACCCAGCAGGAAATGATGGTACCAGATATCAGTCATGAGTTGTGCCATGCATTCTGGGGAGGTGGCCCTCTCTTATACGTCTTACGTCCTTGTGGCGACATAGCGTGGAGAGGGTCGGTTCTGCGGTGGCAGCGAGCTGCACGGGGCACGCCTGTGTGGTTATAAGCTTCGGCTTCTTCCCGTGTAGCAGCTGCCACTTAGGCATTTAACCTTTAACCTTTTTATAGTTATTCCATGTATTCGACAACTAGCAAACCCACCAGAGTATCTAATGATAGCTCTTCTCTTATTGATCATATGTGGAGCAATCAAGAAGAGCAAAATCTGGCCAACTATATCTTTTGCACAGATATATCTGACCATTTCCCAATTGTATCCTGTTTTCAAAGGCTTACTGATGCTCACCAAGCTAAGGAAGTGTATAAGAGAAACCTTCATGATACAAACAACAAAACAACAAACAACTGAACTGAACTGAACACACACGCATACTGACCCGCATACCGTTTGAATTTAGCATGGGCAATCTAGCAGATGTGAAAACACTCTAAGCTGAGTACACAAACACAAAAAAACAAATAGACAAAGGCGAGCATTAATAACGGTAGAAAAACAATAAAAGAGCACGGGAAAAAACGGGAATATGAAATGGAAATTTGTCAAGATTATTACTATTATTAATTACAGGCAAATACAGTAGCATGGGAAGAGTGCAAGCACTATTTCCACCCTGCGGTGGCCTCATGTACCGGAAGCGTCCAAAAGATTCCGAGAGAAAGAGAGTTCGAAAAGAAACATAATCTTTGTCATTTTTGTGCAGTAAAACTGAAGTGTCGGCAGTAAACATGCAAATTTTAATTTTGCCAAACTGAGATTTGTAGATTTTCAATCAGAACGTTGCTTAGAGAGAGAGAGAGGGGCAGATAATTTTCCCGAGAGCCAGAGAGTCAGAAAGAAAGAGAGAAAGAGAATCATACTTATGTAATCCTGCAATTGTGCTAATTGTGTTTGCGCTCAAATTTTTTTGGCTGCTAATTTACTCCGCTGTATTGTATATTGCCCCATTTTCGCTATGTTATGATGGATGAATTTCTCTTGCTATTTTGTTGTCACCCATTTTGATTTGGTTTTTGACTTCACGCTCTTTTTCAACAACAACAACACGTGCTGATTTCTCCCTTTTTCTTTACAATTGTCATTTTACCACTTTGTTCTTATTCGTTTTTCGCACTTGTGTTTTAATGGCGCTACAACAAATACATGTTGTTGCTGTTAATTGTAATTGTCGTCTGAATTTGATTTTCAACTAGGCGAGCTGGCGTGAGTGCGGTTATCGGCATTATGCAGCGTCGTGTGTGTGTGTGTGTGTGTGTGTGTGTGTATGTGTGTCTGCCAACCCAGCTAATCAAAGCGATGAATTGACAAGCGGTCGTCGGAACTGACTCTTGCCAACAAGGGATGGAGCTCAATACAGAGAGGAGATGAGGGGGGTAGTTGTCAATTGAAGCGTGAAGACCGATGAAATGGCCGAAATCAGGCTGATTCCAACTTTGTCGATGTCAATTTATCATTGGTTGTCACCGCAGCCGGCATAAATTATCATTTGGCTATGACGGCAGCGTTGACTGAACAATCGACTCTAAACACTGTCACCGCTATTCAGCGACGGCGTCAAGGGGAGCCCGGATGGGCTGAAACCCTCCCCTGAATGTGCCAAGTCCTCCCTGAACCCTTCCCCCAAATAAAAACCCCGATCATGAGCGTTTCGAGCCAGATTCTTCATGTTTCGCCAAGCCCCGCATTTGTTTTCTTAGCTCCCAACAGAAAACTCCTGGCGCCGCCACTGCTGCTGTTTGTTCAATGAGCAAATGTCTAGCGATGAGTTTCAATGAGCGAAAATTTCGCGAGATTTTTATCAACAATTAACGAAAATATAAAAATAAATAAGATCATTAGATAAATATAGAAAATGATCAAACCACAAATATATCCGACTTTCTGTGTAGTTGAAATAATGTTTTCAGTGTGTTTAGAGCTGTTTATTTCTAGCTGTATTCGGTGAGTTAATGAGGTTCTCGCTCTCCAATTTGTACTGCATCTATCCATCATATATTTACTGCAACCAATTCTAAATCATTCAAAATTGCACCTCGACAATGGTGATATGTAGGGCTGTCAAAAAAGTAACCTAAAAATTAGAAAAAGTAACTTTATTTTCGAGAAAAAAAAACCCTAAAAAAGTCACCTGAAAATACGAGACCTATGAATTACCTATGAATTTTACCTATGAATTCCATGTATATTTAATACCTATGTAACCTATGAATTTTAATATTATTACTTTTGTATCCCTATATCACATGTTTATCACGCTGTAATGTCAGGGTTCGGTTAGAAGCGTACAGTGAGCTACATGTTACATGATACTTGACACACTTACATGATACGCGATACACCTACATGATTGGAGGAATGCTGAGTGTACGGTCACATGAGGCGAGTGAATGCTGAGCGTGCACGGGTTGCTACCGCGTACGGTACGGTGCTGGTCTTGGTGTTTGAAGTTGAGGCATTCTGCATTGTGAGTTCGTGCTGTAATCTTTCGTTAATATATCGTGTGGTTTAGAGCGCTTCTTCTTGCTGCAATAATTCATGCGTGCGTGCGGACACTACAAATTGGCGACGAGGATCCCACGGTCTGCAAAAAGAATTTTGAAAGTGTTTCTGCACCAACTGCGTTCCTGGTGAGACCGGGAAAGCCCACCGTACCTTGGGGTGAATGGGAATTTTCATTCAGAAATTACATCACCGCCATCAACGGGGATTCCTTTCCTGTTCAACGGCGCCGTGCAATTTTGCTGCACTGTGTAGGCGCCGAAGGGCAAAGGGCATATTTGGCTTTGCCAGCAGCAGTCAAACGCGAGGGTGAAGACGACTTCTCAATGACGTTGCGCCAGCTCGCCGAATTTTACGCGCCAAAAATCAACGTAATTTCGGAGCGGTTCGTATTTCGTCAGAGAAAGCAGCATCCATCTGAGACGACCGCAGAATATGTGTCTGCTCTTCGCTCACTGTCTGTCAACTGCCAGTTTGGGGCTCTAAAGGACGAGATGATCAGAGACCAAGTGGTCGAAAATACGCTACATGAACGCTTGAGAGAAAGGTTTTTGCAGGACGCTTCATTAACGCTGGACTCGTTACTGCATACGGCAGAAGCCTACGAAAATTCAAAAAGACAATCAGCTCTGATGACCACACCGAGGACCGAGTGACAGTGGTAACAACAGACGCAAGCGAAACCGGCGCCGGAGCTGTGTTGTCTCAAGTAGACGAATCGGGTCAATAACACATAGTATCGTTTTGGAGCTACAGGTTTTCCGACTGTGAGTAACGTTACTCAGTTACGGAAAGAGAAGCTTTGGCAGCTGTCCTGGCGGTGGAAAAATGGAAAGTTTACCTTTTCGGGCGCTCATTCAAGCTAAGGACGGACCACTCAGCATTGACGACAATACTATCGGCTAAATTCAGTGGTCGCGCAGATGCAAGAATCGCCAGGTGGCAGTCTCGGTTAATTCCGTAATCATACAGTGTTGAGTACGTGTCAGGCGCCAAAATACCTGGAGCAGATGCCCTGTCGCGACTGCCAGCCTCGCGAGACGACATCGGAGAGGTGCTGGCAGACACGGACGAAGTGATTGCTTTTTTGGCCGAGGAGAAGTCAGTCGTCAGTCGCGAAGAGCTCAACGAGGCATCGCGACAAGATGAACAGCTAATTGAACTGAGACAAGCGCTAGTGAAGGGGTTTCCGAAGACGGCGAAATCGTGCAGTGAGCTGCTACGTCCCTTCTTCAACATGCAAAACGAATTGTCAATCGTGGACCGCATTGTAGTGCGCGTAGACCATCATTGCGTCATCATCGCATTGTAGACCGCGATACCGAAGCAACTACGTTCTAAATATCTACAACGAGCTCATGCATCACATGATGGCATTGTTAAGACTCGACAGTTCCTGCGCTGTGTGGCGTGGTGGCCGGGAATAAACAGTGATTTCCAGAAGACGGTCAACAACTGCGTTCAGTGTCAGTCAAGCGACAAGGTCAACTGCAATCGCGCCAAACCTGCACCTTTACAACCAGTAGCCTATCCACAACAAGCGTGGTCCAAACTGGGGTTGGACATTGTCGGTCCTACCCGCGGAACTCTACCTCAACATCGCTACATCATTACGCTAATAGACTATTTCTCCAAATGGGTGGAAATAGGGTTTTCTGAGACTATTGAGACCCGCGACATTATCCAATTTTTGAGTAACATATGGGCCAGAGAAGGATACCCAGATGAATTGGTAACAGACAATGGTCGACAGTTGGTGAACACAGAGATGGAGACGTACCTCAAGCAGAGAAACATCACTCATCGCCGCTGTTCAGCGTATTGGCCACAGTCAAACGGACCAATCGAAATATTCAACCGGACATTAAAAACGTGGCTGAAAAACTGCTGTATTTCATCATCGGAAAAGTCGATGCGGGAGCAAATTCTCGCACTGTTGGGGAGGTATCGAGCGACACCACACTGTACTACAGGTCAACCGCCTTCGCAACTCCTACATGGACGGCCGATGCGTCCTTCTCTTCCGATCGTGACAACAGCGGAACGGGGTTCAAGAGCTGAGCATAGAGAACTCACCAGCAGGGTACAACGTGAGCAGCGCCGCTATAAGCGTCATTATGATCGCCGCATGAGTGTCCGAGTACCGTCCATGCAAATCGGAGACTACGTATATGTTCGGGTTAGTGGGCATGTCGGGAAGACCGGCAGACGTTTCTCCGGTCCAGTGCGCATAGTGGGGCGACAAGGTGCTGCTTATCGATTGGAGGACGGTTCCGTCCGTAATGTGGCACACCTGGCCAAGACCAGATTATGCGTTGTACCACGTGCCACAGACGACGAGACCGACACTGAAATTTGGTCAGCGTTGTCACCTGCTTCGCCTCGACCAACACATTGGACCAGTGAAACTGCCGAACCGCTAACGAGTAACGGTGCTACATTCCCCGTCCACGGATCGCTGGAGATAAACGAAGATCCGCCCCGTCAACTTCCATCATCATCGCGCGGTCGTCGCCGCTGTCTGCCGGCTCGTCTTATGGACTAGTGATTTCTTAAGAGCGGGGATATGTAATGTCAGGGTTCGGTTAGAAGCGTACAGTGAGCTACATGTTACATGATACTTGACACACTTACATGATACGCGATACACCTACATGATTCGAGGAATGCTGAGTGTACGGTTACATGAGGCGAGTGAATGCTGAGCGTGCACGGGTTGCTACCGCGTACGGTACGGTGTTGGCCTTGGTGTTTGAGGTTGAGGCATTCTGCATTGTGAGTTCGTGCTGTAAACTTGTGCTGTAATCTTTCGTTAATATATCGTGTGGTTTAGAGCGTTTCTTCTTGCTGCAATAATTCATGCGTGCGTGCGGACACTACACACGCCTTTGCTGATTAGTGCGCTATATCAAATACAAGGTTTGTTTGTTTGGGAACCTAAATAAGTATATCTATAACCTAATCTATAAAACTTAACCTAAAAATAGCCTTCGTAAAAACCTAACCTTCGTGAAAATAACCTTCAAAAAAGGTCAATTTCTGTTTGCAGTTCAGAAGGAAGAAAATACACCAGTCTCCTTTTTCTATCCTCTTTCCGAGTTGGTACTATTTTTCTACCCTCTCTCCGATCTGGTACCATTTTTACAACAAACCGCCAAAAGTGACTTAATATTATTTGGCCAACATCGTAAAAAGGAGCATAACCATCAAAATGTAATTTAAAGTGGAAAGCTAATACAAAGAAGAAATACACAAATTGCAAATGTAAATATGTTTTAGTAATGGTCGCAATAAATGCTCTATATATTGTTTCAATGAAACATTTTTGCTCATACAGCTTATGTGTGTGAGCCTAAACACTGCATGTGTGAATGCGTCCTCCCATATGTAGCACCTGTGCTCACAGTCATATAAATGTCAAACGTGGGAAAATGGCGCTATATCACGCTCTGAGAAGCACGTGCTAATTCCTGTTCAAGTAAATACGTACTGTGCACAAGTAAATACGTCAAGTGCTACAGTGCAGTGTGTGGTATATAGAGCTCACACATCGTACTATACCACGCTCCAAACATCTCACGACACCCTCCGGTTCGTGGGCATTTCCTAAAACGGAATGACGCTATCCTGCGTACCCAAAAATGTATATATATCGAGTAGAACAGATATTAAGATGAAGATCAATTGCTAAATCCTAACAGCAGAAATGTTGACATTTCTTGATCTTCAGACCTGATAATTTATCTCTTTTCCTATTTTATCCTCATTTATACCGTTTTTGTGCCTCTTATCTGCAAAAAAGTCACCAAACTTCGTGGTAAACTTACCTAATAACAACAAAGATAACAAAAGGTAACCTGACGTTAAAAAAGTACCCTAAAAGCAAAAAAGTAACCTAACGATGAAAAAGTAACTTTTGGTAACCTAATAACTTTTTTAGTATTTATCGTACACAACTTTATCATGCAGTTTTAGGTAACTTATTAAAAAGTGACCTTTAGGTGAGAAAGTAACTTTATTAACTTTTGACAACCCTAGTGATATGTTACCTGGAGATTAAAAGGTTAAAGGCATCAAGTGACAGCTGCTACACGGGAAGAAGCCAAAGCTTATGAACACACAGGTGTGCCCCGTGCAGCTCGCTACCACCGCAGAACCGACCCCCTCCACGCTATAGCGCCACAAGGACGGAAGACGTATTAGAAAAGGTCACCTCAGAATGCATGGCACAACACAACTGGTATCTGGTACCATGTACTGCTGGGTGGACAGGGACTGTTGGATTATATAATTCGCCCAACGAAATTCTCCTCCGCCGGGATTTGAACCACGGACCTGCCGCTTGTAAGGCGGGTGTGCTACCACTACACCACGCAGTCCAGCACACTCAAATTCAGCAAACTCGAGACGAACTTGGGTAGACCGTGTATTAATGGCAGACCAGTGTATGAGTACACACAGTATACAACACACACTCACACATGAACACACGCACACACACACATGCAGCTAGACTCGACTAGTCAGAGTCTGAGTGAGCAGACTCGCTGCCACTATCCGCCTCATGCACGTGCACGCTGAACTTGTACTCCTGATCGCAGCCCATGTACGCATCGGACATGAAGTACAAGACAAACGAGTGTTTGCCGGCCGCCGGCGCGACAAAGTCCAACTTGACCCTGGCCTTCTGCTGCAGTGTCAGTCGTTTAATGGCTATCAGGGAGTTGGAGCGCGGGTCGCCCACAACTAACCACCAACCCTCGTCGCGTTTCTGCGGGAAAAACGGGGCAATAACAGGCCCCAGCTGGTCGTCCTCACGCTCCAAATTCACCACCAAGTTAACAGGCTGTCCCGAGCAAATTGACTCCTGAAATAAGCACATCAATAAGCCACAATACCGGGTAATCAATAATACTGCTCAATATTTTTTTCAGTTGCATATCTTGATGTGTTTACATATCCTCACGTATTGTGATTTGCTGAATTCAAATATGAAATCGGTTCAGCTCTGCATGCTCCAGTTTTGATGTAATTTGAGTCATTAATTCTGGGAAAACTAGTTTTTGCTTTGTCGTCACATCAACACATATATGTGCGATACCTATTAAAACTGAGATATTAAAATTGATGAGAGATAAAGAAGAGATAAAAAAGAGATATTAAGTTTGTTTTGATTCTGTTTCATGACTTCAAGAAGACATCAATGTGATAACAGGCCGAACGCTTTCTGTTATATTTGTGAACGGTTCACGCATATTCGTCACAGACGTAATATAACATCGTTTGTGAAGCGTGCTTATAAAGCATTATATGAACTTGTTCTTGGTCCTCAGGACAATAAAAAAGTCCATCATATTTTGTGTCATCAGTACGATGAAATGCTGTGTGACTGGACCCAAGGGATACACAAAGTTCTACCCTTCAGTTTTACCATTCCGATGATCTGGAGAGAGCCGACGGACCACACAACTGATTGTTATTTTTGTCTGGCCAATACAAAGGGCATTGGCAAGTAAAACAGACACAAAATGTCATATTCTAGTATCCCTTCAGCAATCTGACATACCATGCACTCTGATGAGCTCCCAAATCCAGCTTATAAAGTGATTTCTTCTAAAAAAGTAGGATTGAGATTAACAGACTGTGATGGGAAATAGTAGGATCAAGAAAATAGAAGGAAATAGAGGATCGGAAATAGTAGGATATGCTGTAAAATATTTTTTAAATACCTCAATATAGCTAAATGGTAAAATAAAACGCTGTAAGTGTTGTTGGTGTAAATATATTCAATATCACAATTTGAAAACCTTTCCAAATTAAAAAAAAACCTTATAGTTTCTATTAAACTGACAAGTAAATAAGTCATTTGCTACTATGAGGAGGCAAAGTCAATTGCAGGCAAAGCTTGATGTTTGATGACAAATTGGAGAGCGAGAACCTCATTAACTCACCGAATACAGCTTCTATTTTCTTGATCCTAGATAGCGTTGATGTTGTTAGTGTCCTAGATGGATATGATACTACTGATGAAACTCGAGAAATACTTTCAGAATCTTGTCGGAAAAAGTTTACCAGAAAAATATAACACAAGGAAAGGACTGCGTGGCTTACATTTGTGACCATGCCGGAAAAGTTTCTCGGTAATATACAGCTTAGAACTATGAAACATTTGTAGCGAATATGTCGTCAGCTTTTCGCGATCTTGGATGTCAAACTCCTGGATCCATGAGTGTCAAACTCCATTGCTTGTACCGTCATCTTGATAGATTCCCCGACAATCTAGGAGTTGTGAGTGATGAGCAAGACAAGCGGTTCCATCAGGACCTCAAGACAATGGAAGAGCGTTACCAAGAGAGATGGGACAAACATATGATGACAGATTACCGCTGCAGCATTAAACGCTAATGTCCTGAGACAATTCACAAACGCACGAGTCCCAAGCGGAAATTCATGACTAATTAGACTGCAATTGACTTTGCCTCCTCATAGTAGCAAATGACTTATTTACTTGTCAGTTTAATAGAAACTATAAGGGTTTTTTTAATTTGGAAAGTGTTTCAAATTGTGATATTGAATATATTTACACCAACAACACTTACAGCGTTATATTATACCATTCAGCTATATTAAGGTATTTATAACATATTTTACAGCATATCCTACTATTTCCGACCCTCTATTTCCTTCTATTTTCTTGATCCTACTATTTCCCATCACAGTCTGTTAATCTCAATCCTACTTTTTTCTTTTTCGTAATCTCACTCTCCTCAATTATATCGCAACTATAAGAATTTCAATCCTCAAGTATTTCGCTCATTTTTAGCATCTATGTTTCCTCCATATTATTTCTTTCACTGCCCCCTTGCGACATATATCCAACTTTCTCATCTTTTCTTCAAAACTAGAATGACACTCTATTTCCGCTTCTTGTTAGATCCTCTAAGCGTCCACCTTCTAACCCCTGGCTAACTCCACATCGTCGTGAGCTCAAACTTGTCCAGCGCCGCTGTGAACGTTGTTGGCAGCGCACTCAGTCTCCAGAAGATTGGTCCCAATTCTGCTCCCTCAGATCTTCATATCAATCTCAACTAAAAACGGTTAAAAATAAATATTCTTCCAAACTTGCTTCCCTATCTCGCTCACCTAAATCTCTTTGGCCCATTCTTAACTCTGTTTGTGGCTTGCGTAATCCTGCATCTCTCTCAAACTTTACTGCATATCAATTTTGTGAGTATTTTTCAATTCAATTCAATTTTGTGATTCGCTCTAGTATTCCTCCTTCCTGCTCCTCCATCTCCCATACTTTGTCATCTCTTCAATTATCATTGTTTTCTCATCCCATTATCACTGATGTCCTTAGCCTATTATCTTCTACAAAAGTGTCAAGCTCCCTGCCGACCCAATCAACTTTATCGCCCTTTCTTCATCTCTCTCGGATTTGGCCTCCTTTTTCCTGCACCTGATCAATTCCTCGTTTCTCAATGGCCTCTTCCTTGCCGATAAGCACGCTATAGTCTATCCGATCTTAAAAAACCTACTTTCGATCTTACGATTCTGAATAACTATCGCCATATCTCCCTTCTCAGCCTCTCCTCAAAGCTTCACGAATCAGCTATATCTAGGTTATATCAGCTATATCTATCTATCTAAGCAGCTATCTACTCTCCCACTTCATCAATCTATCTCTTGACTCCTACCAGTCGGGATTACGCCCTTTCCATTCCACAGGATCAGTTATTATTTCTCTAGCTAACGGTGTTCTCTCTAATTTCTCCTATCGTCGCTCTGGCCTCCTTGTGTTACTTGATATGTCGGTCGCATTCGCCCTAGTTGATCAATGCATCATTCTAGACTCTAGAATGATGCATTGACTCCGATGTGCGCTAGATCCTCTAGAATCTAGAGGATCTAGCGCACATCGGAGTGTCATCTTTTGCTCTCTCTCTCTCCTACAATCATATCTTCCCAATCGTACCTCTCTGTTAAATTTAATTCATCCATTTCTCGAGCCACACCACTACTCTCCGGTGTTCCACAGGGTTCCGTTTTAGGTCCTCTTCTCTTCAACCTGTATATGTCTTTCCTTTGTCATATACTAAACAAGTACTCTCTACATTTTCACATTTACGCAGACGATATTCAGTTCTTTATTCCCCTTCCTCTACCTTCCCCGTCCTTCATTTCTAACCTACTTGATGAAATTTCTAACTGGTGCTCTTCTCACCGCCTCAACTCAACTCATCAAAGACTGAGTTCATCACATTTCACTCCCCTCGCATTTCTCCTCCACTCCTCCATTTTCCCTTCTCGCGCTCTGTGCGTAACCTTGGTGTCATCCTCAACTCAAATCTATCGTTCTCCGATATCATTCATGTTGCCCGAGCCTGCCGTCTTATTCTTCGCTCTCTTCACCCCGTTCGTGCTTCTCTCGACAAAAACTCGGCCATCAAACTTGTTAAGCGTTATATTTTTCCCAGGCTCGACTATTGTAACTCTATATACTATAAAGTTCCTCGCTCGTCTCTCAAAATTCTCCAGCGCATTTCAAACCAGTCCTGCCGCTTTGTACTTCATCCTTCTCCATGTCGTCATACCTCTCCTCACCTTTTTAAGCTTCACTGGCTACCTACCATTCCACGAATCCACCACCGTCTTTGTTGCATTATCTACTAATTGATTCATAGCCCACATCGACATATATACTTCTCTGACCTCCTATTTCTCTCTGACAATTCTTCTTCCCGCATTTCACTTCCTCTTCTCTGTCCTCGAGCCATCAACGAATCAACCTGGTCTGCGAAGTCCTTCTCTTTCTTTAGCCCAAGATTCTTCAACTCTCTTCCTCCTTACATCATTTCATCTACGTCGTATCGATCATTCTCCTATTCGCTATTGAAATATCTCATTTTTTCTTTCTTTTGATCCGTTAACGCATTCACTGATTCATTATGCTTCTATACAATCTCTCACGCCAACATAATCTCTCTCTCTCTGCGACATTTTATTATATTTTAATTTTCCAGTCCTCTGATCCCACTTCTGTATGATATTGATATTGACATTATCACTATCAATGCACTCCACTTCATGTGTATTCATATGTGTCAGTTTCTCCACTCCATGTGTGACTGTTTCATATATGATATTTGCTCATTTATTTGATCAATTGTATATTAGTCTTTTTGTGCCCATGCTACTTTGTGCTTTGGAATTGTTTCTTAATGTTCATTCGTGCACTTTTACGCCTTGTTCTGTGTGCACTTTTCTACTTATTATTTTAATTCACTAAATCTGTATCATCTCGCGCTTTTGTCATTGAAATGCGCTATAGCAAATATATGTTGTTGTTGTTGTATCTTTCATTTCAGATTCAGATTCATTATCAGATTTTTAAATACCTTTATTGCAAAAAAACTAAAGCCTTGAAAAAACTAACTTCAGATATGAAATCATGGTGAAAAACCCTACAATACCAACTATTTGATATGAATGCAAAAGGCTATTTTAATTATTATCCAATAATTAATAAAAATTAATGTGTTACTCAAAATGAATTGTTAAAAATATGCAACTGAAATAGTTTCCGGGGTCGATTCAAGCGCTGCCAAAAATCTCAAAAACAACTATGATGTTCAGTGGCGGATCCAGAGTGTAATTTGGGGGCTGAATTTTGGAGGCGATCAGTCATGTACATTCATCACTATGCAGCATCTTTGCGGTAAGGCTTATACAAACTAATTCCACATATATATATTTTCATTGACATCTTTTAGTGAATCTCTTGGTTATGAGGAGTTGATGGAAACATTTCGGGGGGCTTCAGTCCACTTAGCCCCCCTGTGGATTCGCCAGTGCAGATACTGTCCGGATTTTGCTTGTCTATGAGAGTGTTGATGAGATAAAGAAGTGCTAATGCAGCAAAGCACTTGTCACGGCGTTGTCCGCATCAGCACTATATAATGTTATAATACAATTTATAAATGTAAATTTGGTCTTTTCCAGTCTTATAGTAGCTATGGTATGGTCTGTTCATTAACGTTTCATTCAACAAGTGGTAGTATATGTACATGCGGCTCGGCTAGGCTAGTGGGGTGGCGGTAACTACAAGTGGAGATGTAGGATGAACAGTACCTTATCGGCCACCTCGTAGGTCAGCTCAATGTTGGGATATCTGTTGCAGAAGCGCGCCACGTCGGCCATTTGCCGGTCGTTGAGTTGCAGCAGCTTGGAGCGAACCTGATCGTCCAGCTCCATGATGTCAAACACAGTTGTCACTTCCTTGTCCTCGCAGCGCTTGATAATATCGCTGGAGAAGTGCGGCAACTGCTTGAGATAGCTGTCCTTGGACCACATGGCCTGCGTGCACATCTGAGCCAGTTCCATGGCGGCGAGCGCCGGAGCCAGCCAGCCGTTGGATGAGAGCACGTCGACGCACGCCTGAATCAACCGCACCACCGACTGCAACACCGTCTCCGTGTCCTGCTGCAGCTCGGCAGACAGCAGCATACGACTGCAGTGCGCCTGCAGCAGCAGGTTGGTCTTGGTGTGTGGGTCGTTGTAGCGAGGCGCGGGCAGCTTGTTGGGCAGTCGCTGGTAGAGCGTGGCCAGCAGTGAGTCCTCGCCGTGACGAATCGGCAGCGTGGCAAACTCAGCCGCCGAACAAACGATCTCCATGAGTCCGCGGATCTTGGTCTTGGCGTTGAGCGACATGGAGAAGAGCTCGATGGTGGTGTAGTTGATGTAGTAGTAGGCGGCGATCATGCCCAGGTTGAGCGGACTGCAGTCGACCTCGTCCTCGATGGCCACGCACTTGCTCTGCTCGAGATCGGCCAGTGTGCGCTCCACTAGCTCGGACAGATGATCGGAGAGGTGGCGGTGGGTGACGCCCTGCAGGCCGTAGTAGTTGGGGTTCTGCGCCATGCGGCGGTACAAGAACGTCCAGGTAAGGTAGTCGACAGCGTCCTGCTTGTTCTCAATGGTCTTGGTGACGATCTCCGAGTTGAAGTGATCGTGCAGACAGTGATCCAGATGACTCTCGACGGGCACCGGTTCATAGAGGAACTTCTTGTAGAAATCCTTGCGCGACGCCTGACAGAACAGCACGCACTTGGCGTCGTTGTCGAGACGCGTGCGATTGGCTCGGCCGACCATTTGCAGCACGTCGGTGATTGGATAGTCGTCGTACGAGTGCGAGCGTCCGTCATAGTACTGCGTGTCCATCACGACGGTCAGGTGGCAATGCACGCGCAACGACCAGCACAGCGAGCGAGCCACAACGGCCACTTGAACAGCACCAGACTCAAATAGCTGCTCAACCACCCGCCGATCGTCGGCCGTCAAACCCTCGTGCAAAAACGCCACCCCGTGTACGACTGTCTCGCGCAGGGTGCGATCGCTCAGTCGCTCGACAAACGGCGCGATTTGAGCGCGTGGCGCGTGCAGGAAGCGCTCGGCGCGACCATCACCGGCCGCGTACGTCAGCAGTTCGACGGCCGTCAGCCGGGTCTGCTTGCGCGCCGCCACAAACACCAGCACGGGCAGCAGCGGCGAGTGCCGGCAGATGGCGTGGTAGACTGGCTTGGACATGGCCAGCAGGCGCGAGCCCGTGTGTGTCATGTTGTAGCCCTGAATGTGCAGCTCGAGCGGCACGGGCCGCACGTTCGGATGAAAGTTGAAGGTGTTGTGCGCCGCGCAGCCCAGCCACTGCGCCACGTCGCGTGCATTCGACAACGACGACGACAGCGCCACGATGCGCACCGGCTTGTCCACCTGCGACGAGATGTAGCGCATGCGCGAGCACACCACCTCGAGCACGGGACCGCGCTGACCGCCGATCAACTGCAACTCGTCGGCGATGAACAGACGCACGGCCTGCACGTGACGCCGCTGCTTCCAGCGTCGCGACATCACGTCCCACCGTTCCGGCGTCGCCACCAGCACGTGCGCCTTGGCCAGCAGCTTGAGATCAATGGCCGTCTCGCCGGTGAGCAGCTCCACACGCCGTCCCAACTGCTTGCCAAACTTGTCCTTCCACTGCGCGTACACCGCCTCGGCCAGCTCCTCAGACGGCGTGACGTAGACACAGCGAGGCTCCGAAGTGCCGTCACCACCGCCTCCGCTCTCGCACGCGCTCAGCAGACGGAAGATGGCCAGCTCGGCAATGAGCGTCTTGCCGGAGCCGGTGGGCGCGCCGACAAACACGTTGTCGTCCGAGTTGTAGATGGCGTTGAACACCTGCGTTTGGATCGGGTTGAACTGGTCGATGGTGTCGGTGTAGAGCGCCTGGTAGGCGGTGTTGCGCAGCGCGTTGACCGGCAGCGGCTGCAGATCGAGCAGCTCGGTGGGCGGCGGGTATTTCTCGGGCAGCAGCAGGTGGCGGAACGACACGGCCAGCTGAGTTTCGGCGCCGGCCCAGCGGTCGGACACGACGCGAATGAAATACTGCGGCGGCAGAGGCTCGAACACGGGCACGTAGAACTTGACCACGTGTTCGTCCTGGCAGAACTTCTGCTTGAGCAGGAAATACTCGTGATGCATGAGAATCTCCGAGTCGACGTCGAGCACCTGAATCCAGAAGGCCTCGGCACGTCCGTGCACCTTCTCATCCCACTGAAAATCGGGCGTGATGGTCAACTCGACTTTGAGCGTTTGCCGCGTGATAGGCTGGATATGGGTGGTCAGCTCGAGCTTGGGAAACTGGTGCACGTACTTGTGCACCAGCTTGCCCATCTTGGGCGCGCGCAGCAGCTCGCCAATCTCGTTCGGACCGAGATCGTAGAGCCGCTCGAACGGCACGCTCTTCTTCTCGATCTTGCGCACCACCTCGTCGGGAATCTTGCGAAACTGACGCAGCGGCGACATTGACTGCCACATCCGCTTGTCGACCATTTTGCAGAGCGCCAGCGACTTGTCGGCCAGCTGAGCCCATCCTCTGCTCAGCACAATCTCAAAGATGGCGCGCATCAGTCGTCCGGCCGACTGCGTTACAAACACCATGTCGGACATGAGCGCGAAACCGTCGAGCTTCAGCTGCGAGATGTACGCCTGCAGCAGAACGTTGATCTTGGCGCTGGCCTCCTCGATGCTCTCCTTGACCGGGATCGGCACGCGCTCCATCAACTTCTGCAGCTCGAGCTTCTCCTCGTCGCGCACCGTCACGTGCCGAAACTCGCCCGACAGCGAGAACACGCGAAACAGTTCGATTTCGGACAGGTTGGGCTTGAGCAGTTGGTTGTAGGTGAGCACGGTCTGGTGTGTCAGGTAGAAGTGGCTGGCAATGCGGCCGAGTTCGGTCGGTTGTAGCAGACCGGTCTTGCGCTCGTATTTGACCAGATTACAGCGGTCCAGAGACAACGCCGCTGTGTGCACCAGATCGGCTCGCTGTGACTCCAGCAGACGATCGTCGGACAACATCTCCTTGGAGATGCCGTAGAGCGACGGAGAACGCAGCATGCGCACGTAGAGATAGGTGTAGCCGAGCCAGTTGACTGCGTCGACCATGTTTTTCACACTGCCGAGCACCACTTCCGCATTGAGCATATCGGCCAGTCGCGAGATTAGGTGTGACTCAATGGGCAGTTGTTGGTTGAGCAGCGACAGGTAATACTGCAACTCGGAGTGGTTGGTGATCAAAATGCCCTCGCCCTTGGTATCGTACTGCGGTCGACCCGCTCTGCCCAGCATCTGCAGCACGTCCAGTGCTCCCAGCTCGGTCCAGCGACCCTTCTCCGGGTTGTAGACCTGTGTGCCGCGAATGATGACCGTGTGCGCCGGCAGGTTGACTCCCCAGGCGAGCGTGGCAGTTGACACCAGTACCTGGATGTGCCGATCGGCAAACAGATCTTCGACCAGCGTTCTGTCCACCCGGCTCATGCCTGCGTGATGGATGGCGAAGCTGTACGGCAACAAGTCCTTCAGCTCCAGATTCTTCACCTGTTCTGCCTCGGTCCTCAGCACCTCGGTGGACGCCGAGCCCTCGCGCAGAAACTGGCCCAGCGAGTCCTTCTCCAGACACATGTCACGCACTGCCCGCGCCGTCTTGCCAGTCTCCTTACGCGAGTGCACGAATATCAGCACCTGGTTGCGTCCGGCGTGCTCCATCACCTTCTCGTAGACGATCTCGTTCATCACCTGGAACCGCTTGACAGCCTTCTTCTCGGTCACACCAATGTACTGCTGCTCCAGAGGCACTGGACGGTACGAGTTGTCGAAGTGGAACAGTCCCGTGTCCGGTTTGACGCGCAAGAACATGGCAACGTCTTCATAATTGGGCAGAGTGGCCGACAGTCCCACCAGACGAACATCCTCTTGTGTCAGCTCGACATTGCGGATGGTACGGGCCACCAGAGCCTCGAGCACGGGACCTCTTTCATCATGCAGCAGATGCACCTCGTCAAAGATCATCAGTCGCACGAGCTGAGTGAACGAGCGCTCGCCGCCCTTGCGCGTGATTATGTCCCACTTCTCGGGCGTGCAGACAATCACCTGTGTGGCCATGATCTGGTCGCGAGACAGCTGATGGTCGCCAGTCAGCTCGGACACGGTCAGATTGTACGGCGCCAGACGACTGCCAAAATTGCCCACCATCTCCTGCACAAGCGAGCGCATCGGCGCCACGTAGACGATTTTGAACTGGTCGGCGCGGATGGTGCCGTCCTCATTGACGTGCTTGCCGATCTCGTGCATCATGGTGAGCAGCGCCACGTTTGTCTTGCCGGCGCCAGTGGGCGCACACAGCAGCAGGTTCTCGTCGCTGTCTAGTGCCGCCTTGTGCAGCTGACTCTGGATACGATTGAGCGTCTTGAAGCCGGCGAACGCTGGCTGCGCGAATTTAGGCAGATCGCTGATCGGCACCAGCTGCTCTGCGGCGCCGAACGGCCGCGGTTTCAGCGCCGGCACGTGAACCTCCTCGTAGCCCTTGTGCTGCTTGCGAAACGAGCCGTCGGGCAGGTGGCACTTCTTGTTGGCCATGAAATGACTGCCACTCGTGAACGCCAAGTCGTCGAGCTCGACAGCGGCACGGTTGGCGACCAGCGCTGCCGACCCTCCTCCGTCAACGTCCATCATGGACGAGAGTTCGCCGTGCGTCGAGTCCACACCACCGCCGCCACGGCCGTTGACTGCCGCCGCACCGCCGTCGGCCGACTCGTCCACGTCCTCGCGATTGTCGAGACGACGCAAAATGCGACGCAGCTGCGGATCGGCGTCCATTTTGGCGCGCAGCTCGTGCCGCTCGGCGTCCGACTGTGCCGACGCCAGCAGCGTGCAGTAGAGGATGGTGTGCCGGTATCGCTTGAGCGTGCGGATAAAGTCGAACGCCTCGTAGCCGAGCAGCAGCACCAGTCGGTTCTCGGCTTCACGCTCGTCTTCGGACGCCTGCAGCACGTCCAACACCTGGCCGGACTTGGCCTGCGACACGAACGGGTCGTCGTAGTAGTGCGACAGCTGCCGTTGCAGCCAATGTGCGTCGACGTCGCGCGGATGAAGAGTCTGCTGCTTGCGCGCCGCCAGCGACTCGTCACCGCCGTGCAGATTGGTAGCCGTGATGGCCGAGTTCTGTTTGGACTCCTCGCCTTCACCGTCGCCACCTTCGTCGTCTTCGTCACGGATCTCACCGAACGCGTCCTCGTTATCTCCGTCGTCGTCCGACTCCTCAAACTGCACGTTCACTCCGTACGTGTCGTCCAGCTGGTCTGTGCCTCCGCCCGCTCCGGCCGTCAATGCTGCCTGACCGCCGCTGCCGAAATCGGTGATTTTCTTGCCGAGATTGACGAGCAGCGCGAATCGCTCGTCGGCCAGCGTTCCCAGCAGAGACTCGGCCTCCTTCTTCTTCTCCTTGTCCTTGAGCTTGTCGTTCTTCAGCACAATCAACACTTCGTCGGCCGCGCCACACAGCACATCGCGAGGCTGGTCGCCGATCGCCTCTTGAATGAAGCTCAACATCACTTCGTACGTGTGTCGAGTCTCCTGGGTCTTGGGGCGGTACATGATGCCCACCATGTCGTCCACACCTTCCGACAACAGTCCTGCCCCGCCGCCACCGCCGCCAGACTTCATCTTGCCGAAATCGTGGTGCGCTTCGTCGCGTTTCTGCCGCTTGACACGCCGCTCGTCCGTCTTCTGCGGCTTGGAGCGCACCGAGCGGTCGCCCATGCGCGTGCCCGACAGCTTGCCGACCAGAGAGACAACCTCGCCGGTGGCTTCGCCGCGACCTCGACGTTCCACCAGTCGCAGGTCAGTCTGCAGCACCAGGTTCGAGTTGGCCTTGTACTCATACTGCAGCGAGCGAGCCGCCGCGTCGGCCATGGCTCACGTGCTCGCGGGTGCCGCCAAGCGGCAACAGACAAGAGGCAAAGAACGGTGATGGCCGTTCACCAGCAGGATATGATGTACTGACGTGACACGTGTACGCTAAACAACAGTGGCTGCAAACCAATGACAGCGCAGTCGCCGATAAGTGGAGGTGTCAATGAAGCATTCGGTGTACTCTGCCTGGTCACCCAGCAACTTGAGATGAAACAAAGGTCAAACAGCACAGTAGACAACTTGATGTTCACGATGAAATAGCCATGCAATTTACTTATTTACTAACCATTTTTACCAATTTTCTACCAACACACGAATTTCAAAATTAGGTTCAGTATATTTGGGACAAATAGCACCTCCTTTTACGAGAAAACGAAAATAAACCAGCACTAGGATTACAATTGTTAATTTTTCACTACACAAATTGACAAAAATCGCAAACCAAGAAAAGCTACTTCCTGGTCGATGTGTGATGCTCGCACCACGTCTGTACGTTGTACTTCCTTATAACACTTGATTGGATTTCATGTCATGAATGACAGTCCTCTAGGGTTCTATCCTTGGCCCCACTCTCTTCAATTTAGATATGTCCTCATTGTGCCCCATATTAAAACGTTATCCTGTGTCATTTCATGTATATGCTGATGACATACAGCTAATATGTCCACTCACATCTTCAGATCATTCTTTCATCAATGCTATGTTGTCTGATATTGTCTCATGGACTGCATCTCGTTGTCTTCTAATAAATAAATCCAAAACTGAGTTCCTGTCGTTGCATCCTCCTCGACTGTCCCCTCCCCTGCTTTCTTTACCGGTCCGATCCTCTGTTCGTGATTTGGGTATTGTGCTGGATTCATGTCTTACTTTTGAAAACAATATTCATTCTGTTGCGCGCTCCTGTCGTCTAATCCTCCGTGCTCTTTACCCCATCCGACCATATTTGGACCAGCCGTCAGCCATCAAATTTGTAAAAACTTTCATATTTCCACGCATTGATTATTGTATCACTTTGTATTTTAATACTCCCCGCAGTTTTTTGAGGATTTTGCAGTCCGTCTTGAATCAGTCTTGTAGATTTGTGCTCTCTCCTGTCCCTTGCTGTCACACCTCTCAATATCTCTACAAATTCCATTGGCTGCCCATCATTCCACGTGTGCATTACAAATTAGCTTGTACCATATTTAAACTCTTAAACGGCATCGATCAGCCTCAATACCTTGTTAGCCTGCTCTCTCATTCCTCTCATTTTTCCCCTCGCATCACTCGGCCTCTGAATTGCCCAAGGGCTCTGAACGAATCATGTTGGTCGACCAAATCATTTTCATTTTTTGCACCCCGTTTCTATAATTCGCTTCGATTACATGTTCTCTCGTCTACATCCTACGCGTCTTTCTCCTCCTCCCTACGTAAACATTCATTTTCAATATCCTTCGATCCAAACACTCATACATTATCATCGTACGCTAAGTTGTAGTATCTTCCTTCATACCGCTCACTTACTTCCTTCGTCCATCTCATGTCTATATGTCTATATGTCTTCATTATTTTGCCCCCTCATTCTTGATTCTTAATTCTTGTTGTTTTTCTGCTAGTTTTGTGTTGTGCGATGTTTATCATATGCCTGTCGTTGTTCTATATCGTTGTTTCATTGTTTCTTGTCGCATCTTTACATTGCTGTTGCGGCATTGTTTCCCGGTACATGATGTTTTTCTCCGTCTATTTTTTCGCTTCGCGTGTATGTCATTTATGTGCGCTCTGAATATATTGATTGATTGATTGATTGAAAGAACACAGCACACAATAATAGCTATTGAAACAGTCGCTTTTTCAAGTGATAGGGCACGACACGTTTTACAACAGTAAAACATCCAAATAAACAATGAGACAGATAATTCATGCAGCCAAATAATCGGATGGGAAAATTATAAAAGTAAATAAAGAAAATCAAATATAGATCACCTTTGAAAACCCACACTAAAGAAAACGTTTCAAGTTGCCCCGGCGAATAATATACGTCAGTATTGTCTGTGATCGGATTTCAAATTAAAACAATATATTTCATAATCCAATTGAATCTCATACACGATTGATTAATTTCGATAGAAAATCTCGAAAAACACTAAATTATTGAAATATTTGGGTTAAACAAAAATCAATTTGGGTGTAGACGCAAAGGCGCTTGCAAGAGCTCCTGCTTCAATTGCAGTCGAAGCTGTGTTGTGTTGTCAGCTGTGTGTTGTTACGCGGTTTTGCGTTGAAACCTGCACGTGAATCTAGTCGACATATAATATCGTGAGTAAAAGCTGTTCAAGTGAATAATAAAATGTGCTAAAATATTCATCACTCTGCCGCACAGTGTGATTGATATTTGCGAACTTGAAAACTTGCGCGTGACGTTGCAATAATATGTGTATTCATATTACGTTACAATAATTTGTATATTTTGTATACGTTGCAACAATTTGCGTATTTTATATAAGTTACAATACTCTGTATTTTTATGCGTGGCAATAATCTGAAATGTTTTATCTGCGTGAGTGACATAAAAACCGTAGCAACCGCTCCACGTACCCCCGATTGGGGCCTCGAGTGTTGAGGAACCCCGTTGCCTCACGCATGATATTAAATTTTGTCATGAAGTAGCGTTTAAACATCACCAGCTTAATGGAGACCGAGGGACTGCTCGTAACTGCATTTTGCCAAAGTCAGACCTCTGTTATAACGGTGTTGCTGTTGTTACACAGGTTTGCCACTGGTTGCGGCTGTTCTAGTTGGATATTCCTGGTGGTCCAGTATGCCTCCCCCTCCCCCGCCCCCTCCTGCACCGCTGCCTGGGGGTGGTGCACGCACAGCTCGGCCGGCAGTGTCTGCGCGTGGTGGAGGGCGCCCTGCTGCGGCCGCCTCCGACCGCTCGGCGCTGATGGGCGACATTTGCAAGGGCGCGCGGCTGAAGAAGACGGTGACCAATGATAGAAGTTCACCCAATATTGGCGGTTAGTCAACTCATACACACACACACACACACACACACACACACAATCCCTTCATTTTCATTTTTACTGAGAAAATTGGAGTTTTAATTGAGTGGAGTAGAAATACATCAATTCGCTTCATTTTGCTTAATTAATTTGACTTTACGCGCTCGCACACACGTACACACACGTACATTCACATACACACACATACACACACATATATACATACACATACGCACACACTCATACATACACACACACTCATACATACACACACACACTCATACATACACACACACACTCATACATACACACACATATATAATTAAACATGGAAGTACCCAAATCTATAAGTTGCTATTATTATATTCGCGTGATGCTTTTTTCCTATAGTCCAACGATTTTGTTTGGTCGGTTGTGATTTTTTGCATGCTATAGAAGTGCTCATAAATAATTCCTCATTGTTTGCCTCGTGCGCCCGTGTGTGTGAGTGTGTGTGTGTGTGTGTGTGTGTGTGTGTGTGTGTGTGTGTGTGTGTGTGTGTGTTGTGATCGCGTCCATGGGCGTAGATCCTGAGGGGTTATGGGGTATATACATCCCCCGACAAATTGGCTGGGGTATGAATATGCAATTATACCCCCCGATAATTCTGCTGGGTTCAGTTCATTGGCTATATTATCATCAAAATATGCATAGTAAAAAATGCACCAATACACGATAAGTGTGTGTGTGTGTGTATGCAATTATATGCAATTTTATATTGCATATAACCATTCATATGCAACTTTTCATTGAGGTGCGTGTGCTGTAAGTGACTAGGCATACAATGATGGAGGGTGCTATGCAATTGACCAACTGAGTCATCTTTGAACACCAATGCATGATGGCTGTCATCCCCACCCCCCAACTTGCACACAAATCTATTCCCGGCATCGCGTCCATTACGCCAGCCCGCTTTTTCTTATTGGCAGTATGAATCAGTCATATCGCTGACTCACAGCACTCACACAGGCACATTGGTTTTCCACACACGTGCACGTATATACATACGTGTGTGTGTGTGTGTGTGTGAGTGCATGTGTGTGGTTTTTGGCAACACGAAATCGTGCGCGTGGGCAGAATTGATGCAAGGTCTTCTGTTCCCCTTCCCGAAGTCTATACTAGGGGCCTCATTATTTATATACAACATCACTATAATAGATTTCCGACTTTGGGAAAATGCAGTTACGAGCAGTGCACTTTTATGCGCCACTTTATGATAAATTTTAATATCATGCGTGAGGTAACGGACACATCCCTCACGGCCGGGGAAGTGGGGGGTGGGGGTGTTGTTACGGCTGTGTACATGATCATTATTTCAGCAACAGTTTATATGTATCATTGTTTGGTGCAGTGCTGTGTCTGTGTGGCTCCGTTTTTGAGTTGGTGAATGTTGTTGCCTTGTACTGTCTCTCTGGTTCTACTGAGCGAGTGTTCACGTGCTTATTACTGGCGTGTTCTTGTGTCTATATAATCGTGCCAGTGCTTGAAGCCTGTATTCTAGCGATCAGGCCCTACACAATCAGCAAGACAAACTAAAGATTTCTAACTAAGATTTCAGCCACTCATAAAATTATTCTTGATTTTCACTTTGTCCTTTTTTCACAAGCAAATTCGTTTGTTGTTTACACAGAACATGGTTGGGAATCTAATTGGTTAATTGTAATTGCTGCATTATAATGATTAAACAAATGGGACATTTATTTTGCGCCAATATTCGCTCTTGTGCATTCTTCTTTTTCGTCCCGCTAAATCAACGTTTTCTCTTTGGCTCCTCACTTGTTTATAGATCAACAGCGCTGGAAATTCAATAATTGTTTTGTTCTACCAAATTGAATGTCAGCAAGTCACTAGAAACGAAAATAAACGATTTCAAATAGACAAAGACACACACATAGTTGTCTTGGTGTGTCCGAACTTTGATTCCCCACCCGTCAGCCCCTTCATTCGCCACAGGTGACACACCAATGGTATAGACATTATACGCTTATACTTCTTGGAGCAAGAGACCCGGATCAACCGTGTCATTCTGTGCCGCCAGTATCCACAGCGACACCATATGCATCGTGCAATTGTGTTTGCATGATCGTGATCTATCAAAGTGAATACATATTTTCAAGGTCGCAGAAACCGAGCATACCACAGCAGACAGACAGAACAAGAAAAACGCGAGGTTTTTGCTCAATTGATCACACCAAATTCAAGTGTTTTGTTTATAGCGGCGATGCAACTTCAAATTGATATTCACATGCCTCCTATATGGCTCAGTGGTCAGAGCCGTTGCGAGGAATTATGGGCCCCCCCGAAGGCAACACTTGGGGCCCCCATTATAAATATATCACCAAATGAATGTATTTATTAGACATAATCACATAATACAAGCTCAGGTGAAAACATCTGAGCAAAAAGGTAAAGGCTATACATAATAAATATGATAAATTTTGATGTCATACGTGAAGCAACGGGGGCCCCTCAACATTCGGGGTCCCCGGCCGGGGGGTACGGGGGGCGGCTGCTACGGCTCTGTCAGTGGTTCTCAACCTTTTTGTGATCGTGAATCACTTGAAGGTCCCGTACAGTCGCCGCTTACCACTTGGTGCCAGAAAACCTCAGTTCGATCAGATATTACCTTATTATATAATTGTATAAATAGAACACATGAATCAACTGAAATATACAACTCAATGCGAGGACTGTATCTGCTTCTTCTCCACCAGCTGGTCAATGAGGGACATGTCTTTGCTCATAGCTTATTATTATTATTATTATTGAACAAAACGAACAAAGTGACACAGGAAGAGCGCAAGCATCATCATGCAACTGCATCATGCAGCCCCTGCACAATTTGAACGTGGAGAATATGAGAAAGAGAAAAAATACTCAAAGACAATATGACACACAATCATGACAGATCAATACATCACCCATCCACACACACACACACACACACACACACACAGACATACAATGGATATAATACATAAGAAAATGACTAGATCAAAAGAAATTGCACAATATGCTGCACGAGAACTGACGTACAACAATTTTGACTAGATTAATTTGCAGCAAACACACACACACATACATACAATTGATATGATGCTTAATGCTTATCATAAAATGCTTATCAGAAATCATCCCCTGATGTCATTGTTCATCACCCCGAAAGTGTTTGAGCACCACCTGGAAGGTCCTCGCGTATCTCAGGTTGGGAACCATTGATCTGGGCCATCCTTCGATCATGTTCGATTCAGAGGAAACGTGATGCAGTTAACTGTTAATGGCCTCAAGTGACAGCTGCTACATGGAAAGAAGCCAAAGCTTATGAACACACACAGGTGTGCCCCGTGCAGCTCGCTGCCACCACAGAACCGACCCTCTCCACGCTATGACGCCACAAGAACGGTAGACGTATTAGAGAGGGCCACCTCCCCAGAATGCATGGTACAACTCATGACTGATATCTGGTAACATTTACTGCTGGGTGGACAGGGGCTGTTGGATTATAGAATTCGCCCAAAGGAATTCTCTTTCGCTGCGATTCGAACCACGGACGTCCCACTTGTGAGACGGGTGTGCACCACTACTACTACACCACGGAATCCAACAAGTAAATTAACAGCTATGTTTATGCAACAGTGCTGTGCAGGTGATTCAGATATATCATGTGAATAGCATTCGAGTTGGAGTTGTTTATTATGGGTGCGCGTGTTTCTGCCTCGTCGAATAATTGTGGCGGTCTGGTCGACACATGACAATCAATTGTCAATTATCTACCACGCTGTGTTGAGGTTCAGGCTGGGATGGCGATGGGAAATTGGGAAGAACAATTTCACGTCGTGGCATGGTAGATGGCCGACCTGCTTTGACATGCGTCCTTGTGAGCTTGTTATGTGAGCACGTGCGTTTTCACCGAGTCTCAGCAGAAATGAGTCTCAAACACATGGCTTCTGCCTTCCAGACATCTTACTTCTGCTTAAACATTCGTGTTGTGGTCTGGTTGACGATTTCAATTGGTAATTTGTTCCAATCATCTATCGCCTTGTTTCTGAAGCTATATTTTTGCACGTCTGTTTAGATTCTGCGTTTTAGCAGACCGAACCTATGATTGCTGATACACTTTGAGTGTGGAAATAATTTTCTGTTCTGTATTTGTGCTTTTTTGTTAGCCATTTATTAGCAGTCTTCAAGTCGTCTGAATTCATTCTATCTGTTAACGTTGGCAGGCACAGTTTCCGTAATATTTATGCGTAACTTTGTTTCTCAAGGCCTCTTATTGCTCTAGTGACCTATCTCTACACTTGTTCTGGTTTTAGGATGTGTTTTTACATGTGTGGACTCCAGTGTGTGTGTGTGTGTGTGTGTAATGTGTGTATACATTGACGCACACCAAACTTCAAACAGGCTTTTTGCAGCCATACGGCTTCCGCCACACGGTGTGCGCTTGGTAAATGAGATGAGATGATTTGTATGCACACACACACACACACACACATACACACATGCATTAATCAGGGTGCAAGGGCATTGCTATGCTTGTTTCTGTTGCTATGCTGATGTGAAGTTCCTGATCTCCAGTAATCCCAGGTGGTCCATGCCTTTTCTCTTTCTCACACTCTCACTCTGTGTGTCTGTGTGTCAGTGTGTGTGTGTGTGTGTGTGTGTGTGTGCATCTGTAAGCGACTTGCTACCGTGGAGGTTGCTGCCAATGTTTCTACCGCCAATAATAATGTGTATGTATGTATGTAGATGTGTGTGTGTGTGTGTGTGTCAGTTGACTTTCTCTCCTGCTGAGTTTTCCGCGCTGCTCTGTGCTCTGTGGCTTTTTCCGCCTTCTCTCTCGCCGTATTTTCTCTCTCTACATCTCACCATTCACATCATCCGCTTCACGTCTTCTCCCCATGTGTGTGTGTGTGTGTAGTTGTGTAGGTGTATGTTTGTGTTGAAGGCGACTTATACTCACACAAACACATACACACACACACATACAGACATAAACAGCTTTCTATGCGGGAGTCGTTTGGTGTGTGTGTGTGTGTGTGTGTGTGTGTGTGTGTGTGTATGTGTGTGTGTGTGTGTATGTGTGTGTGTGTATGCACACTACATACATGCGCTGCTTTTGACTATCTCTATCTACATGATGACGATGTGTGTTCTGTATTTGTGTGTGTTTTTTGCGTGTGCAGTCTTAATCTTACATGTGTCTATATGTGTGTGCGTTTGTGGGCTTACCATTTAATCCGTATCTAAGGTTCAATGCAGTTTTATTTAAATCCTTATTAAATGTTTTCATTAAATCATACACTAACTAATTGAGTCACACACTGCCACACACGCACACATGTGCTTTGGCGCAAACAATTGATAGTGAGAGAGAGTTAGAGAGTTATAGAGAGAGAGGGAGGAGGGATTTTTTCGTGTGTTATCAATTTCTCAGTTTATGATCGTGACTTTGTTGTGAGCAATCATAGGCATGACTGTTTTGCCAGTCAAAATGGTGCGTGCGTATGTGTGTATTTGTGTGTGCGTCTGTGTCTTTGTGTGTGTATGTGTGTGTGTGTGTGTGTGTGTGGGTTTTTTAGTCGATCGGTCGTTGAATTGCGATGATTTTGTTTTAACGTTATGTTGATTATATGCGTTGATCGAGCCTTGTGCTTGTGTCGGGGATATGCGGTGCAGTGGCGGCGCCAGGACTTTGCGATGAGGGGGCGGCTAAGGTAAATTATGCGGAGGCTTGGCGAATCATGAGGAACTACACTCGAACTGTTCATGATCAGGATTTATTTGGGGGGGGGGGGGAATTCTCCCAATTGAGAATGGTCAACTGATAATTGGCATGCATCCGCCTTCGCTGGCAACGTCCTTTCCTTCGTGTTTGGTTGCTTGCCCGTGTTGTTTTGCAATGGGCAACAGTCTGCATACTGAGACGCGCTCACATGTGTGTGTGACAAATTCCTTCATCATATACACTTGTAGACAAATTGAAAATATGGTTATCACAGATCAACGGCGGCGCCAAGTGGGGCTAGAAGGACCCCAAAAATATGACAAGCCCCCCTCCCCCCCAAAATATATCATGAGCATGAGCATTTCGAGCGTAGTTGCTCATGTTACGCCAAACCCCCGTATCTTCTTCCTCAGCCCCCCACCCCCCCACTGGAGGAGTCCTGGCGCCGCCACTGTCACAGCTAATCGCAAGACGAAAATGTGCATTGTATAATTGTTCACCGCGTCTGTTCAATGTGTTCGTGTATTGATCACGACCTTATTGCTGGCTTACATGTCGGCCAGTTAGACAGATCTTCTAGTTGGCTGCAGTTTTCCCTATTCAACGCATTTTCCTCGAGTATAAGCAGTGTGTGTGTGTGTGTGTGTGGGTGAGTGTTATGCGAGAGTGGTATGTCATACTTGCACTGGGTATAATACCATACAGCCATACATTGTATGAACTCCTTGTATATGTGGCCCGTTGACCTGTTGACCTGCAAGCTCGCATGTGTATGTGTGTGTGTGTGTGTGTGTGTGTGTATGTGTGTGTGTGTGTGCAACAATGCATGAGCTATTGTGGCCACTATTCATTGTGTACGTGCGTGTGTGGTTGTTGTGTAACCAGTTTCGTAGAATAATATGGCTTGCGCTGACGTGTGTGTGTGTGTGTGGTTGTTTTAGTTTCATTGGTTATGTGTGCACACCTCACTGTCGTACCAGGCACTGTTGTATCATATTGTATTTCTTTTTTAATTGGGCATCGTTTCGGCTTCAAGTTGAGACTAATCAACATTGAATTATTTGTGCTTTTTGTCGCTCTGGTACTCTCCTTTTTTTCTCTCTCTCATGTACTTCCCTTTATCTTCGACCATGCGTGCCCTGAACAGTGAAGGTCTACGGCGGGTCTGGGTGGTCGCGTTTTGAGCGCAACTTCACAGTGGAAACTTGTCAATGACGACATAATATTGACAAATGTTCATCAAGAATTCCTATAAATATCTGCGGTGCAACACATCACTAGTAGACAATTGTATGCGTCATCACACACACACACACACACACACACACACACGTACATACAGATGTACACACAGACACACATACACGCTTTGTTTTTCTGTTTTCATCATTCCCTGTTCATTGCACTGTTCCTGATTGCATATACAATTTGTCCGTGGGATAAAGGAGTTAAAAGTCCATCACCGATGCCCTCTAGTGGTGGTTTTTGAAAGCAGTGCTTGAGCACGATTTGTATAGATGTGAGATTTTTGGGAGACTCGAGGTGAGATCTTTTATTAGATCTGATAAACCAGGTGTGGTTCTTAACTTTTCTCATTGCTTTCTCGTTGCTCGCATTCCTTTCAAATAAGCAGTCTGTTCTCGTGCCCATTATACCCGCAATCAGCTATCACAACCCCTACCTTTAAACGACGTAACAACACAACTTTTTCTATTCAATATTCATTCATTCAAATCCTTTAAGACGATTAAGCAAAACCACGTTTTCAGGACAAATATAATGCATAGGTTAAACATATAATTTCTTCTTTTTTTAAAATACAGGAACCAGAATCGCAGCCTCGGTCAAGAAACCCTGTGTTAAACTACCTAAACGTGTGCACGAACAATCTCTAAACTTTACTCATGTAAGAGCAGTTAGGGAGTGGTCATCTAACTGTTGTGATGTGTGTGTGTATGTCTATGTGTCTATATGTATATATATATACATATGTGTAGATGTATGTATTCATACCCATATATATTTTCATATAATCGGTTTTTCATTCATGCGTACCAAATTCGTTTCAAAGTATTGTGTATTTTGTGTGTGTATACATCTATATACGTGTACTCACATATTTGTACTGACTCATTTGTAGCTACAGGAAATGAGCTAAGTTCGAGCTGTCAAGCTGTCTCCTTGTCAATATCCAGCTTTATCCAGTCTCTCTTTGTATTTCCCAATACACTCACTGAATTCACTATTTGTGCACTCAAGCCGTTCCACACACCTACTAGGCAAGCTGAACAATTTCACATTGCTAATATACACCTCGTCTTATTCAATTTACTGTCATGACCTCTTTTATCTGATTATCCCACACTAAGTAATCTTCTCTGGCAATCTTCTCTATTCCGATCTCATTTTCAATACTTTGATGAAGTCACCTCTCAATCTCCTCTTCTCCAGAGTCGGCAGACAAAGTCTAGCTAATCTTTCCTCACAGCTCAACATCTGTGTGTTTGTGTGTGTGTGTGCGTGTGTGTCTGACAGGTTCAGCTGCAGGGCCGGGTTCTGCCAGACCAGATGCTGGCGGTCGTGCTGCTGCTGCTAGTAATAAGCTCTCCGCTGCCAACCCCCACGACATGGGCCCCCCTCAATTGGGGGGACTGTTTGCCGGCGGAATGCCGAAATTGAAACCGGCAAGTGCAGCGCGCAACAAACCTGCACCAGGTGTGTTGGTCTGTATGTGTGTGTGTGTGTGTGTGTGTGCTTGTGTGTGTGTGTTTGAGCAAATATATGGGTATATGTTCTCACTAGTTGTACTCACTAGTTGTTGTGTACAGGAGATGAGCAAGGCTGTCAGACTGTCCTGTCTCCAACCTACTATTGTCTAATCTGAGCTTAAATTGTACAATACTACTTGATTCCACTACCTCCTTTTAAAGACTATTCCAAATTTCAATACACCTATTCGGGAAACTATATTTCTTTATATCCCTAACCACTCTTGTCTGCCTAAGGCATTTATTGTGTCCCTTCGATCTCTCAGTCCAAACTACCCAACCTTTTCTATCCAGTTTGTCTTTGCCAATGTCATGCTTAAAATCATTGATTAAAGCACCCGTTGATCTTCTCATCGCTAATGTAGGTAACCCAACTCTCTCTAGCCTCTCCTCATAAGTTAATGTCCTCATTTTTGCTACTAACTTGGTCGCTACTCGTTGTACTTTTTACCCATCCATCTCGTTGTACTTACTACCTATCCATCATCCATTCATCTCCTGAACCGTATCAATCACCCTCGAATAAACTCATCCAATTTTTGACGCACGGCCTCCCGCTTCTAAACCCATACTGTGCCTCATTCAAAATATCTTCCTCTTCCAGATACGAAACCCATCTATCTTTAATGATTGATTCAACCAATTTGCACAGGACACTTGTCAGCGAAACCGGTCGATAATTCAACGGCTCCTCACTATTTCCTCCTTTGTTTATCGGGATAATGTGTGCCAATTTCCACTCTTGAGGAACAAATCCTTTTGTTAGACTACACTGTACAATGTCATACTCTGGAGTAAGCAGCTCATGTCTGCATTCCTTTAGAACCACAGCGGCAATTTCATCTGGACCAACAGCTTTCCTGCTTGCCAGCATACTGGGGCGTTTCTCAATTTCTCCAGGATCTAATTCAATACGGTCAATTCCCAACCTCGAGCTGACTATCGCCGGTGCTTCCAACACATTCTCAGTTACAAAAACTTCTTGAAACCTTTAATTCATCACTTCGCACATATCTCCCGCCTCGTCAAAAATTTCATCGTCTTCTTTTAACCTATCAATAACTACGTTATTTTTCAATTTCCTATTCAGAAACTTGTAAAATAATTTGGGCTCATATTTGCTCTTGTCTACAATCTTTTTCTCATATTCTCTCTCTTCCTGTCTTCTCAATTCAACGTAAAAGTTGCGTGCTTTTTTTATTCCTCTCTAGTTTTACGCGTGTTTCTTTTCATCCTCGTCCACGCTTTTTCCTTCAATGTTCGTGCCCTAGCACATTTTTTATTAAACCATTCTTTCCCAACTGTAGTATTGTCCTTATATTTGGGCACAAACCGCTCTACGCCTGTTTTGTAAATATCTAGAAACATTGTATTTTCCCTGCAAACTCTCTGTTGCCAGTAAGTACTCCCAATCCATTGCTGCAAAATATTTCCTCATACTGTCAAAATCACACTTGGTGTAATTAAATTTTGTTTGTGGCGGAAATCCCAAACTTTCCGATCGTACAATACCGTACACTGTCTTAATTGTCTCTATTAATACATGGTCGCTCTTGCCCAGTGCCCTTTCGTAGCGAATTTCCTCAATCTCATTGGGATGCCCGTTAAATACCAAATCAAGCCTAGAAGGCTTATCATCTCCCCTATACCTAGTATTTTCCGTCACCCACTGGGTCATTAGGCTGTTCATCATTATGTCCAGTAACATATAGCCCCATGTATGTTCATTTCCACTGGTCGTCCAGTTCTCCCAATCAACTTCTTTGCAATTGAAATCCCCCATGAGTATTAATTGTTTATCCCGTGCCGTTACATTTTCAACCTCCTGCCTTGCTTCCAGTATCATTTCTTTATATTCTTCCGTTTGCCATGCCGCAGTTTTAGGTGGGACATACATTACTGCAATACATTTACAACTGTTATTAGCTCTAATTCTTACACTCAAAAACTCCGCCATATCTTTTCCAGAATACGTGTTTTCAATTTTTACATCCTTTCTTAGCAATATCATAACGCCTTCCCGTATTTCCCCTTCCTATCTCTTCTGAAAATGTTGTACTTGCCCTCCCTCAGAATAACATTAACGTCTTGTGATAACTTTGTTTCCGTAATGCAAACAACATGTGGCTTCAATCTTCTCAGATAATCCTCCAACTCACTTTTTACCGATAAGAATCCATCCGCATTTTTGTAAGCAATTTTCAGACTCTGTTCACTGCTAACCAAACCAGTATTGTCTATCCGTTTATTCAGTTGTGTTTTGGTTTGTACCTTGTGTGTGTGTGTGTGTGTGTGTGTGTGTGTGTTAGGTGGTGGGAGGGTAATGTTACCACCTGGTCATAACCCCACCAACAACACGACGAATGGCGGATGTAACGGGCCTGCGTCACGGTTCGCCGTTGCAGGCAAGGCACCGCCCCCCACCCCCACTCGTAATGGGGGCGCTGCCACCTCCTCACAAACTCTCTCTGCCCACCAGCTTCCCCATCCTCCTCTCTCTTCAGTCAAGCCGGCCAGAAACAACAGCCTCACTCAATGCCAGGCAAGTGTCTGCTTTTTCATTATTTATTCATTTATTTTGGGTTCATCGTAATTTGTGCTTAGATGATAAATCACACTTGTTGATTGCTACAATTATTATTATTATTATTATTATTAATTAAAGGCAATTCCAGTAGCATGGGATGAGTGCAATCACTATTATCGCCCTGCGTTGGCCCCATGGACTGGAAGCGCCCAAATATAAAAATATAGGTTAAATGTCTAAGTGGCAGCTGCTACACGGGAAGAAGTCGAAGCTTATGAACACACACAAGTGTGCCCCGTGCAGCTCGCTGCCACCGCAGAACCAACCCTCTCCACGCTATGACGCCACAAGGACGTAAGACGTATTAGAGAGGACGAAGTCCCCAGAATGTATGACACAACACATGACTGATATCTGGTACCATCATTTACTGCTGGGTGGACAGGGGTTGTTGGATTATATAATTCGCCCAATGAAATTCTGCTCCGCCGGGTTTCGAACCACGGACCTCCCGCTTGTGAGGCGGGTGTGCTACCACTGCACCACGGAGTCCACCTCATGCAATACCTCTCATAGCATGCAATACTTCTCATAATCTCATTATCAAGCGTCTACCACTTATGTGTGTGTGTGTTTACACAGACTATGGGTAGAAAATCGGGCGGTGAGAAGCAGTCGCGACCTTCTGTGTTGTCACCAAAACCGAGCACATTGGCTGTGCGTCCACCATCTTCTCGTCCCGCCTTGCCACCAATGATGCTGGTCAACAATGAGCGAAATCCTCCACCTCCTCCTCCTCCACGCTCTCCCTCCACTGAATTCTCCTCTTCCTCCTCCGCCCCTCTGTCTGTCAGACGCAACTCCCCCGCTGCCCCTGGCTCTGCTCCGGCTAGACGTATTCCTCCGCCGCCCCCGCACGCCAACAAACCGTCGGCGGTGACTGGTGTATCACGTGCCCAGCTCAACAAGCCACCTCCACCCCCGCCCATGCGCTCAACCTCCTCGTCCTCGTCGTCCTCCATGGCGGCCGCGGCGCCCACCTCGTCTCCGAGAGCCCCGCCGCGCGAGTCGTCCGTATCTCAGGTACGCTCACACACGCTGACACTGACACACTGACACATACACACACTGACACACTGACACTCACACATACTGACACACACTGACACACACACACACACACTGACACACTGACACTGACACACTGACACATACACACACTGACACATACACACTGACACACACACACTGACACATACACACTGACACGCACACACACACACACACACACACACTGACACATACACTGACACACACACTCACTGACACTCACACACTGACACACTGACACACACACAGACACATTACATTACATTACATTACATTTAGACATTTATATCGCGCTTTTCACCCGAGGATCTCAAAAGCGCTCACACACACACACACACACTCAAGCACAAGAGTCATACACATACACAATCACGAACACACACTCTCACGTACATGCACACACACAAACACACACACAAAACAGACAAGTACATATACGCACAAACACAAACATACACTCACGTTTACATACTCAGAAACACGAAAATACACACGCGCACACACATACATATTGAATAAGATAGTACAGCAGACATAAAGCACAGAAGACAACACATTAAGACAACACAGCAGGCATACAACGACATACACTCAGATTGACAAATCACAACACAAATGACACACAAGTACAAACCAGAAAACACAACATAACAGACAAACAATGACATACACTCAAACAAATAGACAGAGAACACAACACAACAGACACACAAACACAGATAACAGAGCTCAACACAACAACACACATACAGCATACAATGGAGAAACATACATACACAAGAACGCAAAACACACGCATGAAGCACATACACATAGAAGACAGAATTAGGAAACAATCAGACCTTATATTCAGTACTAATATATACAATATTATTAAGACAGTAGTAAGACTTGATGAGAAAGAAGTTTTTAGTATGTTTTTTGAAAAGAGATAGAGATTTGATTGAGCGTATTGAGGGAGAAAGCCTATTGTAGATACGAGGTCCTAAGATAGGGAAACATCGATTGTAGTGAGAATGCCTAGAAGGAAAGGAAGGTTCAACTAGTAGAAAAGGATCGTTAGAAGACCTAAGAGAAAGAGATGAGGTTTTATAAGACAGGAGGTCAAACAGATACGCAGGCTTACGAAGATGAAGAGCTGAATGCACACACACACACTGACACGCACACACTGACACAATGACACATACACACTGACACATACACACTGACACATACACACTGACACACACAGACATTGGCTCTCACACGCTGATTGTGTGCACTTGTCTTCATTAACGGCACATTCATTTAGCACACGTCAGGTGACACGACAGACAATGTTTAACACATTACCTGTCGGTGATCTCATGGGAGATGACCGTATTAAAATGACCATATTTCGTAGCGTTCTAGTCTATATCAACACATATTTAATCATTGGGCTATATTCATTAGGAGGATTTCCTTGATATCAACGCAATATTTCAAACAAACAAGATATTCAAATCAATTGTTATACCAGTTTGAAAATGTCAAAATATATGTATTCAATATAATTATTGAAATTACGTGTTAAATATTCCACTAGGCAAATTTAAACACAAACGAAAATGGTTAATTTTATACAATATATGTCTATTTTCTGGAATAATAATAATAATAATAATATTGTATATTCTATCTGTTTCGCTGATGTTTTTCCTCCTCGGTTTTACGCCGCCTGTGTGTTTGTGATTTTCTACTCCAGTTGAATTAAAATTTAAACTACAATTTTCTACTCCGGTTCATACATTTCTGCTCTTTTTTTCTATTGTTATCATCGTTTATTTCACTCTGTTTTTGGTCTCATTCTGTATCAATGTGTAGCTGTTTTTTGGCTGTTTAAGTGTCTTTTTTACTTGCCAAATTATTGTCATATAAGCGCTGAAGCAAATACCCCGTAAAATCTCTAATTAAAGGACACTTTGATGAATTCTTCTCTTTTGGCAATAGCTATGACTTACTGATTATTATTAGTGAATTTGTGATTAATTATCAGTAATTACCCTGTATTTGAGCCTTTTGTTAAATAAATATACATACGTTACCTGGGTCTTTTTCATCAATATAATTTACCGTATCTTCTCAAAATTGTGACCAGCTGGTGGAAAAATAGAGCGACACCTTCTAATAGAACATCACTACGGGGTAAGGTTTGATAAATAGAACAACATGTCGCTCAAATAGAAGTTTTTTAGTATGTTTTTGTTGTTGTACGGCGCAGTACATACTCTGGCTGTGTGTTCATACGTTCACACGTTTACGTTTATACGTTTACGTTTATACGTTTACGTTTATACGTTTACGTTCATACGTTTATTTGTCAACACATCATATACACAGGCAATTCACATAATAACAAAACAATGCTGACTATGCCCTTTAAGCCTGGGGCTTCCTTTGGGCATATGGTTTTAACTAATTCAGTGTTCAGTAATACATGTTATAACACGTTGACAACACGATGCTTACATGCAATGACAAAATACATAATATGTAAGCATACATTTTTAAAAAGCTGTATTAAAATGTGGTTTCGAGCAATCACTAACATATTCGTGCCTTTATTGAGCCTCATCATATTGGGCTTCATCACTGCTCAATATCTGGAGTGTGTGTTTGTGTGTGTGTGTGTTAGTTGTCGCTGTCCGCCGCTCCTACTCCGCCCATCAGGTCGCTCACTGAACTATCGAAACCAGTGCCAAGACGTGTCAGCAATGCCTCAACATCTTCGCTTCCACAACCGCCACGACAACAACAAGTCAATGGACTAAACAATGAGCCAGGTTTGTCTTTTTTCGTGCTTTTGTCTTTTATTTTGCCTTTTTGTCTTTTTTCTGTCTTTTTATTTTGTCTTTTTTGTATGATCATTTGTGTGTCGAAATTACTGGCGGTCATGTTATCTTGTCGTTTCTTGTGCGTGATGCCTCGTCTTTTTCGCTGCACTATTTCTCTATTTGTGTGTGATTGTGACAATTTTCACGCCAGCTGAATATATTTGTGTGTTTGTGTGTGTGTTTGTGTATTACAGAGGACTTCAGTGTGCGGTGTATGTGCATGTTTCGTGATATCAGACATCTGCCTCCTCCTGATCCGTTCTCCAACTGTCAAAAAGTCTACCCCAGCAAGAATCGTGAGTTACACGCCGTATATATGTGTGTGTGTGTGTGTGTGTGTGTGTGTGTGTGTGTGTGTGTGTGTATCTTCTCTACCAACATTTCAAAATTGAAACATTAGTTTTGAGCTGTTTGTTTTTCTCGGATGTTTTTTTGTGTTTAATTCAAACTGGACTTCACTTCTGGACAATTTGTGACGAATGACACGTGACAGACTGTGCAATGCACCGCCCAACATTTCAATATTGCAATTCAGTCTCTATTGCACCGCGTCTGAGCGCTGGTTCTTCTACTGACCGTAAAACCTCTGTTAGAACGGCAGCTGTTATCCAGGGGTCGGGTAACTGATAAAACCTGCCGTCGCAACAAAAGTCCCGGGAAAATGGGACATAAAACTAAAGTTTAGTAAGATTTTACCAAGTAAACTCAAGTATTGTCGGAGGGTGGGATGAGGTGATGTCACGGGCCGCAGTTCTGCTAGGCCTGTTCTCATTGAACGATACATCTAATTATACGTTATTTTGATCGAGTATTCTGTTTTAGCAATAGCTATGACTAGAGTTGGAATTTTTTTGTGATCATGTAAAATGTTTTTCACATAAAATTCCATTTTTAAGCGAACAAACATGAAATGTCATTTTCACTGGAAATATTGTACAAATATATATTTGTAAAGGTAAGCGTGCAATTAATATATTCTGTTAATAACTGTAATTACAAAGATCACGGATTCAACATGTTATGATTCAATCGAACACAATGTGGACTGCGTGGTGCAGTTGGTAGCACACCCGCCTCACAAGCGAGAGGTCCGTGGTTCGAAACCCGGCGGAGCAGAATTTCATTGGGCGAATTATATAATCCGACAGCCCCTGTCCACCCAGCAGTAAATGATACCAGATATCAGTCATGTGTTGTGTCATGCATTCTGGGGAGGTGGCCCTCTCTGAAACGTCTTACGTCCTTGTGGCGCCATAGCGTGGAGAAGGTCGGTTCTGCGGTGACAGCGAGCTACACGGGACACACCTGTGTGTGTTCATAAGCTTCGACTTATTCCCGTGTAGCAGCTGTCACTTGAGACCTTTAACCTTCATAAAGGTGCAATATTAACAATGAAAACATAGCAACGTTCCTGATGGCTTCTCAAATGCGGACACCAAAAGCGTCGCACGATGTTATACCCCTAGTCACCACATTGGTTGTGGGCGTGGCTCAAGTGGTAACGGGATTCAGAGGGTCTGCAATAACCCGTTATGCAGATCAAATCACTCCAAGCCAGGTGCACGTGATATTGGCTGTTTGGGGATGAAGGATTATGCATACATGTACTTCATATTTAAATATGTTCAATATAAATTGCTGAAATGGCCTATGTGCTGTCACTCACAGGGGTTGAAGGAATTCAATGTGAAGTAGAATTTTCCCAGAGAAACATGTCTGATGGGAGCAGTATGTGTTGCGTTGCATGTGAGAAAGACGTGTCCGCTGGTCACAAGTCGCAACTCGAGCAACACAACAAATCGGCTGCTCACTCGAAAAACAGTCCAAAATGGCAGCCCACAGTGGCGGTGACAAGGTGGGGGAGCTTGGAAGGACTGAATCACCCCCCCCCCTTCCTCCCAAATTGTGACCAGCTCTCCCCCTGAACTACCCAACATATTCTGACCATGAACATTTTGATTGTAGTTCCTCACGTTTCGCCAAGCCCCCACATCTTTTTCCTCAGTCCCCCACCGTGAAAGTCCTGGCGCCGCCACTGCACCCCTGTCTTATCGGAAGGACCCAATCAAGGTGAACCTTTCGCCACGTACCAAGACAATTCCCCTCTCCCCCCGAATGGTGTCTGTCCGAATGAATGTGGCTAGATACATGCTTAAAATGCAAATATTCCACGAAATATTCCAGAATTCAAACATATGAAAATTCAATAACATATTTTGGGTTTTTGATAATATATTTTGACATTTTTCGTCACATAATACAAACAAAACGTCAAATAATATCACTTAATATTCTCAACTCCCGCTCTAACTCATGTTTTATAGTGAATTTGTGATTAATTAGCGGTAATCACATTGTATTGGTGTATTTTGTTCAGTAAATATACATATGCTACCTGATTATTTAATCGTTCATATATTCTACCGTATTTTCTCAAAATTCTAACCAGCTAGTGGAAAAATAGAGCGACACCTTCTAATTGAACGCCACTACGGAGTAAGGTTTGATAAATAGAACGACATGCCGCATAAAAACAGAGGTAATTGTAATGTTAATATGGCTACGTGTATGTATATATGGCCGATTTATCACTGTGTTAATACAAATTCATTTCATCTCTACCGTTCGACATTTTGCCAGGTTTTATGGGCGAAATAAATGTGCCATTAAGCTGGACGTCACATCAGGAGGTATTAAAATTCGGTCGACAATTATGATTTTCTTGTCTTCTTGTGGTGGTGTTTTCACGCATATTCTTAACAAAATACTGCCTTTTTGTTTGTGGCTTCATTGCATGCTCAAATTGACTTTTTCAGTAAAGTTGGGCGTTTTTCACATCGACTTTTCCGACAAACGACTGACACACTGACACAAACCTTGTCTTTTTTCGTTTCTTTCACTTCTATTTACTTTAGACAAAAAATAGTATTTTATATGTGAATAATGTTTGCCTTCTAACTGTTGTTTCATATTTTGCATACATTTAGTTGTGCTGTTGATGTTGGTAATGTTTTATTTTTCATAATCCGAGTTGGTCACTTAATTCGATCATTGTTTTCACATTATTACATAGCCGCTTGTTTTAGTTAACGTTTTTCAATTGCAAAATGTTTTTCATGCTGGTTAATTTTACAACCAATGATATCATGTTGTTTTGCTGTAATGCACGCTATTTAATTAATTCCATGTGTGTGTGTGTGCATTCCTCTCATTTCAATCTTCTATTTCTGTGTATGTTTATATTCCTCTTTGTCTACCTGTCTGTGGTATCTGTCTATTCCCCTTTTCTTTCTATGTTTATATATCTTTCTACTGCTTCTTTCTTTTGCTTGTGCGTTCATTATCTTTCCTTCTCTGTTTCGATTCCCGTTCTCCTCGTCGCTGTGATCTGTCTTGCTCTTATTCGTTCATCTGTCTGTTTGTGCCGCTGTCCCGCTATTTTCGCACATGTCGCCAGCCAAAAACAAGTCCACCCGTCGTCCGGCCGTACCGCCGCCGCCGCCCTCTGCTGCTCAGCTCGGCTACTGAACCCCCCACGACCCCACTCAAACCCCTGCCTTCACACCAGTCAACACAACACACACCTGACAACACAACAACAACACTAACAAGGAGTAACATCATGTCCCTTCTCGCTGATAAAGTTGTTTCGCTAGTAACAGCCTAACATACACACACATCAACACACACGCACACATACCAGTGGTTCTCAACCTGGTTCAGTCAGTTCTCGCACCCCTCGATATTCCTTCATATAGCTTAAACTTCCTTTAAGTTTCCTTTGAATTGTCCAGGAAAATATAAAGCATATATTGAACATATTTTGTCCGTATTTTTCCACAGGAGCCAGGTTCGCACCCCCGGTTAAAGCCCCTGACATATGAACACACACACACACATACAAACAAGGTGTCAGTTTGTGTTGTTTTTGTTTGCGGAGATTACCTGATTAATTTGCAGAGGAGAGGGGTGTACCCGCACACTCTCTCTCTGCAATTAGTAGTCGATGTGTGTGTGTGGGTGTTTGTTTGTGTTGTTTGTTGTTTATGTGTGTGTGTTTGTTTGTGTTGTTTATGTGTGTGTGTGTGAGTGAGTGAGTGTCTGCTTGTGTGCCACGAAATCTCATATTGGTTTGTTTGTGTAGCATTTTTCTCTTTCGGGCATACTTCTTGAAACAAATATAAAAAACAACAATGTATTCGATATGAAAAATGAATCAAATGATGTGTAATATTTTTGTAATCTTGAGTATGTGTGTGTGTGTGTATGTTTGTATTTGTTATTTACCTAAATGGTGTTGCATAGTGGACTGTATGCTTATATATATATATATATATATATATATATATATCATTTATTTTTTTTGTATAAATACTTTTGCTGCATAATGTTATTACGTGTGAAATTTGCTATTATTTTATGCGCGCGCGCGGTGCTTCCATTTTACAACGCTTGCTTGCAGTTTTCACCGAGAGAGGGCGTTAGTGTTGGTTATTGGTTGTGGAATTTGATAAAAGATGGCGCTGTTTGTTGGACGCCTTACTAAACGGGTTGTAACACGGTGTCATATCGTGTGTGTGTGTGGTTAGCAACGAATAGAGATTGTTGAAGAAATTGCAATATGCTTAATGTAACACAAAAATACATGCGCTAACCTTGGATTTTTTTTTGACACTGTGTGTGTATGTGTGTTAAAATCGTTGGTGGATTTATTCAATTTGAACCGAAACCAGGGTTTGAAAAAACCGGGTTTTTTTCCAAAAAAAAACAAAAACCATGTTTTTTTTTAGAAAAAAACAAAATAACCATTGTTTTTTTTGTTTATTTGTTTTTTTTACACTTTGCACACACAAATCAAAAAAAGGATTGTACCATGCTATTTAGTGCATAGTTAAACATATATTAGTACCACTTACCAAGAGTTTTGTAAATATTTAAATAAGATAAAAATAATATCATAAAAATGTACACACAGGATCTTGAATTTCACCTTGTAGCATCTATAGGCAACGGAAGTTTTAAACCGCTACCAATTGCGAAAGTAGTCGATTGTAAACACCCACATATGTTTGCAAAGTCCAATCCATATACCCAGTGGTGTTATTTATGAAAATCTAATGACTAAAAATCGTTTTTTCCATGGAGGTTGATTCATGTTTGTTTTCAGAGTTAACACAGTTTTTATTAACTCAGGTTTCTGAGAATAGTGTTTTTAAGAGAAACTCAATTGTTTTGTCGTAAATATTTAGGATTCCTCATAAATACCAACTACAATGTTTCCCCAGCAAAAACCAAAAATGTTAATAAAAATGTTTCCCATATCGTGCAAACCCCTAAAATCATACCAAAAAGTACTATTTATGAAGATTTAAAACTGTATTAATGAACTCATTTACTAATTCTGAAAATATTTGATCATTCCTATATGAGAAAAATCATTTCTGTCAACAACAAAAAAATCTCAAAAAAACCATGTTTTTTTATATAAAAAAACCTCTTGGTTTAAACCAAACAAACCCTGGTTTGAACCAAACAAACCCTGGTTTAAACCAAACAAACCCTGCTTAAAATCATGTCAAAAAGTAATATTTATGAAAATTTTAAACTGCATTAATTAACTCTTTTACTAATTCTAAAAATATTTGATCATTCCTATATGAGAAAAATCATTTCTGTCAAAAAAACAATTTTAATAAAACATGTTTTTTTATATAAAAAAACACTTGGTTTAAACCAAACAAACCCTGACCGAAACTATACCGATATATAATATATATTATTACCTTAAACTAATAATGTTAATATTTACACTAAAATTGTTATTGCTGTTCAACAGAATAATTCTGAGAGAATGATATTCGTGAGGGGCGATGCTGTGTCGTATCTTGCTTTTTCTATCTCTGGGCACTTTGTCGGCATGATTTTCTCTGTTGAATGAGCTTATTAAGGTAATTCAGTGGCGGCGCCAGAATTTTTCCGCTGGGTCTGAGGGGCTTGAGGAAAAAGATGCGGGGACTTGGCGAAACATGAGGAGTTACACTTGAACTGCTCATGGTTAAGATTTGGGGAGGTCTTCAGCCCTATCCAAACCCCCATCGACGCCACCACTAATGAAATTCATTTAAATTCGAAACCAGCTTATTATGCATTATACAATAATATACCACACACACGCACACACACACGGGCGCGTGTCTTGGTAGCGAAATGAAAGGGACATTGCAGTTGTTCCTGCTATAAAATTGCTTCTATACATTATCACTAGGGCTGTCAAAAGTTAATAGTTACTTTTTCACATAGAGGTCACTTTTCCATAAGCTACCTTAGATACCATAAAATGTATATATGATAATAATTAAAAACTTATGAGGTTACAAAAAGTTATTTTTTCATTGTTGGTCTATTTTTCTACTTTTAGGTTTCTTTTTCATCTTTAGGTTACTTTCAGTTATTATTTTTGTTATTAGGTGACTTGAACACGGTTTTTGTTGAATTTTGGCACAAAAAATACACAAATATGGTATAAATCTACTTGAGAGATGAAAAGAGATGGTCAAAATAGTCAAATAGCATGTCTTTCAAATTAGAGCATTACACACACATAAACATCGGCAACGATGCGTGTGAAAATTCAGCTACATCAAAAACGCATTAAGCAGCAGTTTGTTGAAAATTGTTAGCATAAGCAACATATAAATATCTGCTACGTGTAGGAGGCATGCTGAAATAGTCGCCGCTAGATGTCGCCCGGTGTTGAGAGTGGGTCGTCTATTCGACATTGCTGCGTGCGCACGGCAGCGGTCATGTCAAGGTCGTCCTGTACGGTTGAGGCGGTGTCAATATTGTCTATTTTGTGTGTCTTGGTTCCACGTGTAATGGAATCGTTATAATACAGGGTGTCCACAATACATGCAACCCATGTTACTGCTTATTATTCTCCAATATTTATGTTGTTTTTCTTAATTTTCAGATTTGATGAGAGGAGACCATAACAATTAATAGTTATCAATCAAAATGCCTTGGACAAAAGAGGAAAACATATTTTGCATCACTACCAGTCACCACAATCACTACAGTCACTACCATCACTACAAATCATATTTACATCACAGAACCGTGGCGAGGACCTATGCCCCCCCCCCCGAAGGCAACACATGGGGCCCCATTATAAATATAGCACCAAATAATTAATATATTTATTAGATATAATCACATAATACAAGCTCAGGTGAAAACATCTGAGCAAAACGGTAAAGGGTATACATAATGAATATAATACATTTTAATATCATACGTGAAGCAACGGGACCCCTCAACATTCGGTACCCCCCGGCCGGGGGGTGCGGGGAACGGTTGCTACAGCTCAGGTCACTAAATATTTGGAGACGAAATCATTCAAAACGGTGCAAGCAAAATATCGCAGGAAGTTTAATTTCAACAATTATCTCCAGAAAGGTCCAATTTATCGTTGGACACACAACTTTCAAGCAACAGGATCAGTAAACAAGCTCAACAAGAAGTCAGAAACACCCAGATCTGGCAGGAAACCGACTGTAAGATCTCCTGACAATGTGAATGCGGTGAGAAATTCTGTCGCAAGGAGCCCGAAAAAGTCCATCCGAAGTCGAAGCCAGGCGCTGGGTCTTTCACGTGCGTCGGCGCAAATAACCATGATCAAGGATCAAGGATCTTCATCTGTCCCCATACAGGATCCAAATCAAGCATAAACTTACAGCATCTGACATGGCAAAACGTGTTGTGATGTGCCGGTAGCTCGAGAACAAGATCGAGCCCCAGTGGTGTCCTCATTCACCTGATCTGAGCCCCCCCATATTTTTATCTCTGGGGTTTCTTGAAGAACCACATCTATGAGAAACGTCCTCAATCCATTGCTAAACTGAAAGTGGCCATCCCCCAGAAGATTCGGGCTATCAGGAAGGAAGAGTGAATCAAGGTGGTTGACAACTTTGCTCGTCGGCTCCAAGTGTGCCTGCAGCGCAAATGTGGTCATTTGGAACATAAGCTCTAGCAAAATTATCCTTTAAGCGAGAAACATCAAAATTCACTTCTTTATTGGTATCGTATCTGCTTCCAGTAAATGTAATCATTTTTGGAGTTTCTGGTCTGAGTAATAAATTATCTCTTTGTATTTGGGTTGCATGTATTGTGACTAGTGATGCAAAAAAACGTTTTTTTCGTTTGCGGTTTTTTTTGCAAAAAAAACATGTTTTTTTAAGGTTTTTTTTGTTTTTTTTGTTTTTTTTAGAATTAGCCCCAATTGTCATCGGATGTTAGATTTTAGTACATAGAAATGAGTTCAATTGATGTTTTGTACATCTTTACGTGTCTTATTTCAAAGATAATTTGATAATAGTATAAAAAACAAGAATATTTATCAATAAATACCTCAGGAGACTGTTTGAAAGTGCATCCGGGTCCGGTGGTTTAGGCTTTTTTAATTGAGAAAACCCATGTTTTTGAAGATGGTTTTAATTATGTGGATATTTGAAATAATTTGTCAGCATAACAAAACAAATTCATTGAATAATCATGTTTTTCTAAAAGAAACCGTGTTTTTATGAAAAAATGCAATGGTGTTTTTCAAACTGGTTTTAAATTTGTTTTATTGATGTACAGGTCCAGAAAATGTTGGCAGCAGAACAAGACAAGCTAATTGGTTGGTCAGGTGTTTTTTGACAAACGTTCATTTAAACTAACGCTTTTTAATGAAACAATGTTTTCTAAAACAGTATCTATGTAAGATAGATTTGATTGATGTACGTTCAAATACCTTTTGTATAGCAAGTAGCCTGCTGGTACGTATAAGCGGCTGGTTAAACCACTTGATTTAAACTGTTCTTTTAAACCATGTTTTTTTTTCAAAATATATTTTTTTTGAAAAAACTGTTATCGTAGATGTAGAGATTGCAAAAAAATTGGCGGCAGATCAAGGAAAGTTGAACCAAATTAACTGTTTTTTTATTAGTAACCTGTTTTTAGAACTGGTTTTATGGATGATGGTTTCTTTGATGTAGTTATTTGTGTTCAAACACCCTTTTGTACATCAAATATATTTCCTCAATTGTTTTTTTTCCTACACGAAAATATTGTCCGTTTTTCTGGTCCGTTGCCACTGCGACCCGCTTTTATTCGTAGTCTCATTAGGGACACTAAGTTTGTGTGCATATTCGTAGTATTTGTGTAAATATTTGCAGTGTTTGTACTCTTATATTTGCAAATAATTGATCTGCTGAATGAAATGATGAAACTTATTATAACCAACGTAGTTAATTTCTGGCACGAAAAAGTTAATGTGTAAAAAATATTAATAAATTATGCCACCTGTTGTTTTTTAAAAACAGTTTCAGATCTTATCATAAAAAACGGTTCTCAAACCCTGCTTTCTTACGCAATGATTAACTCAATAATTGAATGCAAAAATTAACTGTACATAGAAGTGCCGCACAGTACCGTGCAAACAATGATATTATGGCTTTCAGACACATTATAACAATTATATTGTGCATATTTAATGATAATTCAATTTGATAGGGTCACTAATAGCATGAATAATCCATGTGTTGATACAGAATAATTCATTTAACATGCCAAATATATCATTTCCATAATTTGAATTATTTGCATGACTCTTAAAAAAAACCAAAAAGAACGTGTTTTTTTTGGTCGCGGTTTTTTTTTGGCAAAAAAAACGTTTTTTTTTTAAAAACCGTCGGTTTTTTTTTAGGTCGCATCTCTTATTGTGACACACCCTGTATATGTGAGTTCGCATCCAATAAAGAGAAGACTCAAACAACTACGTACGATTTTCTTCAGAAATACCCAGCTACATCAGCAGCTATCGAGAGATCCATCTCAATGCTAAACAAATTTCTTGCCAGACAGGAATATTTCATCATAAAATGTGAAGAATTATATGATAAAGTACGAGTTAACTGCTCTTTACAAAAACACCCAAACAATATTAATATATATTATCAACTATGTCCCACGTTGCTTAATTGGCTCGATGTTATTTGTATATATTAAAATACAGGCTTTTGTAAAATGATGAGATTATTTCGGTTTTTACTTCTAAGTTTTTCCGACATTTGCAAGTTATTGAAAGTATTCGGTTACTTTTCTTTATCTAAAAGTCTATTTTTGTGAGTTGTCCGAATCAATATAATTCACACTGTTGCGATATTTAATAAATGCGTTAGTTTTTTATTTTTCGCTCACTTTTTGCTGGTTATGTTTATGTTGGTGTGGTGTTTATGTATGGTGTGTATCAATGGTGTATTTCTTGATGAAATTCTTCTTTTTTGAAATATTATAAGGTTAATTTTTAGATTTATTTTTATGTTACTATATTTCGAAAATATGGTAACTTTTTTCATTTTGAGGGTACTTTTTGGCAGCCAAATTATCACATTATATGGTGTTCCATCATTTAATCGAATATCGTTTGAAAATCGCTCAGAAATTCACTACCAGAGAACAATTATTAAAAGGCACAACAAAACGCTTAATTTTACCGATAAAGGCGTAACTGGCAGGGTGTTGTTTGAATCCAAACAATTCATTCAGCCGCTCAATATTTATGTACACCAGTGTCTCTCAACGGGGGCCATATGATGATTATTTGAGGGTTTTCGGATTTTTTAGGATTTTTTTGGGGGACCATAGGACCGAAATTCAAAATGGGGGCCACCATATTTTCTCACTATCCACGAAATATATATGATAATACATGTGTATATTGGGCTACAAGAATTTTTAGGGGAGCTAAGGATTGTTTTGGGGGCCAAAAGGACCCGTATTGTACTCAAGGGGACAAGGGCAAGAAAAGGTTGATAACCACTGTGGTAAATATTGGTCTCCTGCCTCCTAGTATGACATTATTTACATTATTATTAGTCAATTACATAATAAAATAATTTTAATTAACTCATAATTAAATAATTAAGTAATATAAATAATTTTAATAATTCATAATTAAATAATTTGACATTATTATTAGTCAATTCCTGTCTGCCAACTTAGGAGTATATTATCCCCATGCTTGCATTTGAAAATTATTCCTGATTGTTACCCTATGTGAAATTAAGAAAAGCGTGTTTGCGCGGAGGTGCCTTGGTTGCGGTGCGCAAAAGGGGCGTGGCTTCGTTCAGCATCGGTGCACGTGCCCTGCGGTTGGCTAATACGGGACGGCACCCGCGCGGTGCTCTAAGCTGAACAGCTTCAGTTCAGTGATGTATTGATGGCGGTGGTGTGTGGTGTGTTTAGTGGCGTGCTGTGTATGTTTCCATGTTTCGCGTTGTGTCCATGTTTTGCTGGAATTGAAGGAATTTGTAGCTGTTTTTGAGTGCTAGCTTTTTTCTAGCGTTGAGTGCGTTTGTGGGAATTTTGCAGCGAAGATACGTCGATATTGAGTTACGGTGAGCTGCGTAATTCTTGTAGTCTTGTATATCTCATTTATTATACTATATATTTGTATGTGTATATACTGCCGTCAACGCAGCTTATGTTGAGAAATTATATTTCAACATGCAGAAGCATTATCAATATGTATTTGCAATTTCTAGATATATTGTCAGGTATAAATTTAATAATATTGTCTGCAAGTAATCATATTTCATAATATTTAGCGAAAAATTATCAAAATGTACGTGAAAATTCTGTGGTAATCTTCAATGAACGTTGATATGGAATTTCAGGTATTACACATATTATACTGTCATTTTCTTCATGTCTTTCTGGTTACCGAACCAAACATGGATACACGAATGATTTTTGTGTGTTCTTGATGTAGTTTTCTGCTCAGTCTGTGAATAAATAATATTATGCGGTATTTATGCGATAAAACAGGTCCAAGATGATCCAAGGTCTCAATGTTTTAAAAAAATGATTGACAAATTATATACTAGTGAAATTTGTAAATTTGTTAATTTTATATGTATTTATGTCATATTTTATATTTATTTTATATTTCGCTATTTATCATATCGTATATATTTACGTTTATATTTGTTTATTTTAGATATTTATTTTATGTATTTATATAAATTCTTCACGTCACGTATATAATTTGTATTTGCCAATAATTTACTTTCGTAACTTTTTTTGCGGTAAATTTTGATGGAAAATTAGATTGATATTTTTCTCAACAGTCTTAAAATGGTGTGAAATCATTTTTTGGTTTTTCTGAATTTGTCCATTTTTTCATGTCAATAAATAATTGTATATTTGGCCAATTTTCGTGTACTTTGTCTGTTAGTTATTATGCTACGTTATATTATTTTATTTTATTCAGCTATATTATGTCTCAAATCTTTGCACTTGGAAATCACCAGAAACATGAATACATCAGAAGCTTGAAATGTCACATACCAAGCAAGCAAGCACCTATGCTTTCTGTGTGTCTGTGTGTATCCCGCATGTATGTATGTGTGTGTATGTATGTGTGTGTATTTGTGTGTGTGTGTGTGTGTGTGTGTGTGTTAAGGTGTTTGATATAGATCGTACAGAAGAGAAGTTAGTGTTTCCACTGAAGATGTGATAGCAAGGAAAAGTGGTGTCTGCGTGTTCATTTCTCTCGCGTCATCTCTTGTTCTTCTACGCCATGGCGAGATTTCGGTCCTGCTTTCTTCTCTTCCTGTCAATTGTCCTTGAGAAGTGTCCGGATGCAAGAGTCTCGTCAGCTCTGTTGGCTGCATCCAGCAACTCGTTGGATGCAAGTCTTCAACAGCTTCACAAAGATCACCAAACACCAACTCAGACCATCATGAATTCTTCATCTCGCCAAGATCTGCCGCTGTTTGAGGACTTCAACAAGCTCAACATATCTCGGAAACATTTCCGTATACGTGGCCAAGTTCCGTAAGTATTCCTCTACAAACAATTTCAAATTAACAATTATCTTATATTTTACCATATTTGTTTTGTATTTTGCAGTATTTTGTATACTTAAATTTCTAATATATTGCTAATTATTATTACTATTCTTATAATAAATATATTATGTTTTCAGTTAGTGTATATATTTTAATTATTATTAAGATAAAATATTAATATTTGTGGCAAATAAGTGTTGTATTCATTGATTGCGTTCAGTTGTCTATTAAAAAAAATCGCCAAAACAATGGTAAAAAACTGAGCAGACAGAAATATTAATGAGCAAATAAAATGTCAGTAAAATTTGCGCTAATAACATGCGCGATGTTCATCATATTATTTTTCTAAATTGTGTCGTATTTTGTATTTTCAAATATCAAATAGATTCATTCGTGTGTTCTGATCACGTGGTGTATCTACGTTATGCCGTAATTGCGATTATACGGATAAATATTACAATACATAATATTTTGCTAGACTATTTTTTCAGGAAATATTGACTGAAGTCATATAATCCTTTAATAATTTTGACGGTAATATTATATCAATATAGTTATATTTTTCTATATCGTATTGAAGTTTACGTTATTTTATGTGTGTATGTATGTTTGTGTATGTGTATGTATGTATGTGTTTGTTTGTGTGTATGAGTTATTTGACATGTTTGTTTAGCGCTAACCTCTGTGATTTAAACACCACAAACACACACGCACATACAAACACACACGCACACATGCACGCAGATCATTTGCTAATGGCTAACGACATGTGCGTTTATGCGTGAGTGCGTGTTAGTCTGCCGTGCAAATTGTGCATGCATGAGCGCATGCAGACGCGCATACAAACACACAGTGCTATGTGAGAGTTTTAACCCACTGTTTGCTAGTTGGTTAGGGTTCAATGATTGGTTAGGGGTGTCTATTTATGACTGCTAGATTTTGTCTGCGGGAAGTTGTTTTTCAGTTGAAATTTTTTTCTAATATATGTATAATATATTTATTATATATATACACACACACAGGCACACTGTATTTTTTTATTTTTTCGTTGCATTTCAAGTAACGTTAATTGGAAAATCTTATCTATTAGAATTGTCGTGTTTTTCTGCTGTGGGTGTTAATTATATGTTGGGCTGTTAAAAGTTAATAAAGTTACGGTCCTTACGTATTATCGGGAGGACCTTTGATTTTTACTTTTTCTTTTTTTTCACAGGGTTTGTTGGTTAGTATGAAGATCTTTGATTTTAGGTTAGGTTAGGTTAGGTTAGGTTAGGTTCGGTTCGGTTAGGTAACCTAGGTCGTTTTTTAAAGGTCCTCCCGATAATACGTAAGCACCAAAGTTACTTTTTCATCTAAAGGTCACTTTTTCATAAGATGCATGAAAAATTTGCATATGGTAATTATTAAAAAAGTTATTAGGTTACCAAAAGTTACTTTTTCATCGTTAGGTTATTTTTTTGCTTTCAGGTTACTTTTTTGTTTTCAGGTTACTTTTCCATTGTGAGGTTAATTTTGCCATATTTTTTTTGCCACTTGATCACGGGTTTTGGTAACTTTTTTCCAGACATAGAAAGTGTAGAAATTAGAATAAGAAGGACACTTGGATGATATATAAGCTCTAAAGATGAAAACAGGCCATTTGTTTGGCTGTCAAAATTTTACATTTGCTTGCTTACACATGTATATTGATTACTAAGCTTGCATTTGCTTGCTATTTATTGCCAACTTGTTTACTATTGATATTATATTCTATTCTGTGGTACTGGCTAATTTATATGTCTTTGGATACGCTGTATTGCTTCTCTTCATATTAATAAATTCACATGAGCCAGAGTACATATTTGGAGCGTGGGATAGTGCAACGTCTGAACTCTTTATACTCGATACTGCACAGTAACACTTATCAATACGCACGAGACAGACAATATCATGTGATGTTTGCAGCGTGAGAGAGTGTCATTTTCCCACGGTTGAGCTCATGAGACGAATCAGTGCCCCCTTATAATAATAGTCAGCAAAATATTCTCACATGTAGACGTGGACACTCACACACGTACAATGTTAACGCACACACAGACATACATATTGGCGCAAAGAAACAAGCTGAATCACGTGACACCTCGACACAGGTACCTCACTGTCATATGAAATAATTATGCAGCTCATAAAGTCGATAGTCTTGTTGAAGCGTTTGTGAGCTGCTGTCCCGGTGTTAGTCCGAATTTGTGGATAAATTTATCAACCGATATGCCTAAAATCGCAAGAAGTAGCACATCCAAAATGCGTTCTATCGTAGCCGAATTTGGCAAAGAGTTTGCTATTTCTGTCAAGAATGAACTAGTCTGCATGCTTTGTCATGCAACTGTTAGATATGATAAACGTCACTATGTGGACAAACATCGTGCCACCGGCGAACATCAAAGATTATTGCCGAGTGCGCTCCGCAGCATATCAAAACAGGTGTTGATTCAGGAAGAATACAGCGACTTTCCGGAAAAGCTGGTGAATGTCTTTCTTGAGGCAAATATTCCTTTGCATAAGCAGTCGCATCCCAGTATCATGAAGTTTTTCCGAGATGCTGGAAAGAATGTACCATCTGCAAGCTCGTGCAGAAATATCGTGAATAAGCTGGCACAGGTCGAGTTTGACTCAACGAGAAGGAAATTGGATAAAAAGAAAATTGTCCTAATGGTGGACGAGAGCGATGTTTCTGGAACGAAGTTTGTTAATGTTCTGGTTGGATTGATCGAGGATTCAAGCAATGCATATTTGTGGAGGTGCTAGAACGTTGAGAGTGCGGTGAATGGATAGCTCATCATACACATTGTTGATGATGCTGTTAAGTACCTGGGAGTTGCTGGACAGGATTTTTGTCTAGTCGTGTCTGACGCGGCTCGTTACATGGTTTGTGCAGCGCAGACATTGAAACAATTGTATCCAACATTGGTTCATGTCACTTACGATGCACATCTCTTTCACAACTGTGCAATGAAAGTTAGAGGTTTTTACAGAGAAGTGGACAATCTTATTGCTCAGGTAAAAGCGTCAACGGTGAAAAACAAACATAGAAGAATCAAGTTTGCCGAAATAGGGGATCCTCCACAGCCAATCGTGACGCGATGGGCCAGTTGGCTGGAAGCGGACATTGACGAAAGCTATGAAGACGACGGAATCATAGTTCAGCGAGCGAAAGAGAGTGTGGAGAACACAAATTTGGCGATGGATCTCTTGGCGCTGAAGAGAAACTATGCATGCATTGCCGAGCTAGTGAAAAAGCTAGAGTCATCCCATTACACAATTGAAGAGGCTGTCAGACAGTTAACTGAATTGAACCTCGGCAAGGATCCTTGTCAAATCTCCAGCTACATAAAGAAACGCATTGAGAGCAACGACTTGTTGGGAATTGTCAGCATGAACAACAGTCAAGTATCACTTGCTACCTACGATTTACTACAAAAATGCCAGCCAACATCAGCAACTGTAAAAATATATGATTAAGTACTACAATTGTTTTTAACAAAAATCATTCAGCCAAGTTTGAAATATAAGTTTCAGCTGTGTTATGCATTGCTAATTTTGTGCTGTGTTGTGTTCTGTGCCGCATAACCGTGTCGCAATTGTTAATTGTATTCTACATCGCTGAATTGTTCCTATTGTTTTTCGCCTGTATTGGGATGATTTTTGGTGTTTTGTTGTAGAAATGTCAACTAAACCTAAGAGGAGAAAAAGAGCTATGTGGGCATTAACAAGAATTTAGCCTTTGCGAAGGAGCACAAGGATATTTTTAATTTTATTTTTCCTGAAAATGAGGTTACTTTTTTCTATTTTTTAGGTTTTTTTTAATAGCCCTAGTTATGAAGTTACTTTATTTTCACAAACAAACAACAAACAAACCGTGTATTTCATATAGCGCACTAATCAGCAAAGGCGTGATAAACATATGATAAAGCGATACAAAAGTGATAACAACATTGAAACTCATAGGTTATTTTTACGTTACTTTTTTAGGTTACTTTTTCTAGAAAATAAAGTTACTTTCTTCTGATTTATAGGTTACTTTTTTGACAGCCCTAGTTATAAGTTTATTTATTTATTTTCTCGGTATATGTGATGGTTTCAGTTAGGAGTAGCGGTCAATTTTGTGTTCTTCGTGGCGAAGTTTGTAAATTTACTGCTGTCTGCTTCACTTGGTGAAAACTGGTCTATCCAGCCTATCTTCTGTCTATATTTCGCTAGTTTGCCCCGGGCGAAATTGCAACCAGATCACAGAGTATATAGCGTGCACGGCTCGCCGATAATTGTCAATTTTACAGGTCGTCGAGGGTTGTGTGGGCACAAACACTCAGACACTCTCAGACACACTCAGACACACACACACACACATACGTGTGTATGTGTACGTACTCAGTGTAACTCCGTGAAAACTAGTCTAGAATTTTGGCGTGTTGAAAACTGCAGATATTTGGATTCTTCAGCGCTCTCTTCCGCTATCTTCTAGTCCTTACACACACACACACACACATACACACACACACACACACATACACACATACATACACACATACACATACACACACACACACACAGATACAGTGCAGTGGCTGAATTACTGGGCATGTATTTCTTTATTGGAAACTGCGGTCGTATTAGTGAGTATGCGAGTGTGTGTGTGTGCGTGTGTGTGTGTGAGTATGTATGGATGTGTGTGTGCGTGCGTGTGTGCGTGTGTGTGCGAGTGTGTATGGATGTGTGTGTAAGTGTGTGTGAGTGGATGCAATGTATATAATTTCGGGGATGTGTTCAGTGATATAGTTTGTGTTGTATTTTGTTTAAATTTTAGTTTTTTCTTGAATTTATTCTGAATTTATTTGCGTTTGTTTGTGGATAACTAAATTTAGCACATGGGTGCATCAACTACGTGCATCCCAAAATCATAAAATTCACTATGAAATATAAATACTTTTTTTCAGGAAATGAGTTGTGAATTTTGTTGTTATAATTTCGTCGATTTCACGTGTTTTTGCAGTCAGGGCTTTTTAATGCGGCCGGAATATATTGCTATTACACGGGGTCATTTTCGTGTACAACACAAGCACGCACACACACACACACTTGTCTGTGAAATATTATCCTGAACAATATGACACAATTTCTGTCATGCATAGGCCACACTTGAAGGCTTTCCCCAAATAACCTCGTATCACTCAGCCCCACCATGCTCTCTCCACTTCTCCCACACTCTACCCAATTAGCACACACACTCTCTTGATGGTTTCCTCCGTCAAGATGGACGTTTTGACAGCATAAATGAAACGATTACTGTAAAAGCTCTATTTGAACGGCATGTCGTTCTATTTCTCAAACTGCCCCCGTAGTGATGTTCTATTAGATCAGTGTTTCTTAACCTGCATCAGTGTTGGCACCGCTTTCAATTCAGCTGCCAGTTCTCACAACCCTGAATTCTTAATAACCATACGAAAATATAATAATACAAACGACGTAACAACACAACTTTTCTATTCAATATTCATTCATACAACTCCTTTAACAGGATTAAGAAAAACTACGTTATTCAGGAAGAATATAATGCATAGGTTAAACATATACATTTGTTTTTAATTACCGGAATCTTCGCACCTCCAGGAACCAGGCTGGCACCCCCTAGGGGTCCGAACACCCCGGGTTAAAAACACCTGAATTAGAAGGTGCCGCTCTATTTTTGCGCCAGCTGGTCACAATTTTGAGAAGATACGGTAAATTTTATGGACGATAATCAGGAAACATATGTATATTTATTTGACAAATTACACAAATACAGGTTGATTACTGGTAATTAATCACAAATTCACTAATAAAGATCAGCTAGTCATAGCTATTGCCAAAAAAGAAGAATTCATCAAAGTGTCGTTCAAATAGAGGGTTTTTGGCAAAGTTAAATACTTCAGATCAATTGTAAACACCTACATTGTAATTGTAATTATAAATGTATTTATCCATTCAACTTGTTTGAATCATCGACAAATTTCTGAATTGGAGCAGAATTGTCAAATCGCAGGGTCAATAAAAATGTTGAATATATTGCTTGTTGTCATATTCTTGGTGTATAATTGTTTTATTCTCCTGGGCTTATTGGTGTGTATGTATGTGTGTGTGTGTTTGTGTCTACGTAATTGGAGTGGAATTATTCACTTGTTCTCGCTTCCTCACAAGACATACACACACACACACACACACACACACACACACACACACACACACACACACACACACACACACACACACACATATACACACACACACACACACTTGACACACACACTAACAAACACTTGACACACGTGTATGTATGTATGTTTGTGTGTATGTCAAGCATACGTTCGTGTTGACACATGAATAATGCTTGTCTTCTTCTCTCTTTCTTCTCGTCATCATCTCTCTCTCTCTCTATCTCTCCTCTTTCCCCGACTCGCTCATTGTATGTTGAGCTATGTTGGTCTAGCTAGCTAGGTGGTTGGTAATGATACCGTTGTTAGCACCACCATCATCGCAATCAAAACGCCAATTTGCCCGGCCCACATGTTTGTCCGTCTGTGTGTGCATGTGTGAGTGTGTGTCCACTGTTCTCCATTTCTCTTTATACACCTCATTTTCTTACTCCTAGCACGTGTTTTCATCGTGCGATGTTCTAGTGCTGGTTTATAATTCCGGTCACATAGTTCATGATTCCAAGCTTTCAGTTCTGGCTCGGTCTTGTCCTTAACCTTTGCTCATTATCAGACCTTCCTTTCTATCAGATCTTCGTTATTTCAGTATTGTTTCAGCTGCCGGAGATGCCGGCCATTATACCCACATGTTTTAATCAAATTCCTGTCCATATTTTCCATGTCCATATTTTAATGGCCACATTTTAATGGCCACAGCTATTTCATGGTTAGAGAATTCAGTCTGCCAAAGTTTTATTTATCCAAATAAACTAGCCTCATTATAGTATGAATTATATCAATGTTGATTAAGTACAAATATGTGCAATAGTTTGATGAAAAACGTAAATTATCACTTGAATTATAGTAAATGATAAATGTTTTCAACATATTGTATATGTAGAACAAACAGAGCAATGGAAAAATACCGCAGAAAAGTTTAAATTTGTTGATGGGTTTGTTGGACCGTACTACTAAAACCCTAGTAGTTCAGGCCTGAAAAGTGACATATCCGTGAATTGGCACGGTACACATTATAATATCACCCGTGTTCTCATCTCATCTCGTGCTTCCTTCCTTCTTCACACGTGTCGAGACACACACATACACGCACACACATACACACACACACATACACACACACACATACACACACATACACACGCACGCGCGCACACAATTCAACACTAATTGACGCTTGGCTATTTAGAAGGGTCGTGTCAAGTTTCACACACACACACACACGTGCTCTTGTGTATGCATGTGTGTATGTGTGTGTGTGTGTCCATTGTTGCTGGGCTTGTGTCGTGTGTATGTGTATGTGTGTGTGTATGTGTATATTTGTATGTGTGTGTGTGTGTATGTTTGTATGTTTGTGTGTATGCTTGTATATATGTGTGTGTGTGTGTATGTGTATGTTTGTGTGTGTGTGTGCGCGAGCTTTTCTTCTTGAGGCACGTACTGGGACATTCATCTGCATACCCGTGACTATATATATGTGTGTGTATGCATACGTCAGTGTGTATGTATGTGTGTGTCACGTTGGAATGTCTTGTGGTCTGTGCACTCGTATGTGTGTGTATATATGTGTGTGTGTGTGTGTATATGTGTGTGTGTATATATGTGTGTGTGTGTGTATATGTGTGTGTGCGTGTGTGTGTGTGCGTGTGTGTGTGTGTGTGTGTATGAATGTGTGTGTGTTTTTTGTTTATATGCCTGTGTACATGCCTTGGTTTCATTGGAGCTTGTGTGAGTGTGTGTGTGTGCGTGTGTGTATGAACATTAGGCGTTTTGTCTAGGATTGCATATTTATTCAGTTGGAGTTTGTCCGACAGAAACATCACATGTTTTCTTTTCATCACTAATTCCTCATATAGTTTGTCAATGTGTTTCCTAGTGTTATCATACATATATAGCTGAAAATCGTTCTCATCAATACCTATCACCGTTAAAACCAATCTATTGAATTTTGTTCATTTTCATTTATTTCCATCTCATCTGCTTTGGTCAGTTGGTCGTTATTTTCTCTTGCGGCTGCTAAGGGGAGATGTGTGCGTGTGTGTGTTGTTGGTTTGCCCCTAGAGTGCCGGTGTTCCCATGGGGCGTTTTTCTGTTTGTTCCCTGCGTCCCTCATGTTGTACCCCTTACATGTGTATCTCATCATTATACTTGTCCATACAGTACCTTGCCAGTGGTGTCGTGCCAGTGATGGTGTGTCAGTGGTGTTATGTCAGTGGTGTCGTGTCAGTGATGTCGTGTCAGTGATGTCGTGTCAGTGATGTTGTGTCAGTGGTTGAGTGTCAGTGGTGTCGTGTCAGTAATGTGGTATCAGTGATGTCGTGTCAGTGATGTTGTGTCAGTGGTTGAGTGTCAGTGGTGTCGTGTCAGTAATGTGGTATCAGTGATGTCGTGTCAGTGGTTGTGTGTCAGTGGTTGTGTGTCAGTGTTATCATGTCAGTGATATCGTGTCAGTGGTTGAGTGTCAGTGGTGTCGTGTCAGTGATGTCATGTCAGTGATATCGTGTCAGTCGTGTCGTGTCAGTGATGTCGTGTCAGTGATGTTGTGTCAGTGATGTCGTGTCAGTAATGTCGTGTCAGTGGTTGAGTGTCAGTGGTGTCGTATCAGTAGTGTGTGTCAGTGTATGAGTGTCAGTGGATGTGTGTCAGTGATGTCATGTCAGTGATGTCATGTCAGTGGTTTCGTGTCAGTGATGTCGTGTCAGTGGTTGTGTGTCAGTGATGTCGTGTCAGTGATGGTGTGTCAGTGGTGTTGTGTCAGTGATGTCGTGTCAGTGATGGTGTGTCAGTGATGTCGTGTCAGTGGTGTCGTTTCAGTGATGTCATGTCAGTGATGTCGTGTCAGTGATGTCGTGTCAGTGGTTGAGTGTTAGTGGATGTGTGTCAGTGATCTGTGTTAGTAGTGTCGTGTCAGTGGTTGAGTGTCAGTAGTGTCATGTCAGTGATGTCGTGTCAGTGATGTGTGTTAGTAGTGTCGTGTCAGTGATGTCGTGTCAATGGTGTCGTTTCAGTGATGTCGTGTCAGTGGTGTGGTGCCAGTGATGGTGTGTCAGTGGTTGTGTGTCAGTGGTTGTGTGTCAGTGCTTGAGTGTCAGTGCTTGAGTGTCAGTGGTTGTGTGTCAGTGATATCGTGTCAGTGATGTCGTGTCAGTGGATGTGTGTCAGTGGTGTCGTGTCAGTGATGTTATGTCAGTTATATCATGTCAGTAATGTCTTATCAGTGGTGTCGTGTCAGTGATGTCGTGTCAGTGGTGTCGTGTCAGTGGTGTCGTGTCAGTGATGTCATGTCAGTGGATGTGTGTCAGTGTTTGAGTGTCAGTGTTAGAAGTCTCGTTGATCAGTTGATCGTTAGCGTGTACCTCGTCGAAATGTGCGCCATTATTGCCTACAACGCGCCGAATTCGTCTCACCAGTGCCCGCCAAATATCCCCCTCTCTGCTGCCCCCATTCATCCCTTATCCCTTATCCCCTACGCTTTGTTGTTCTCCTCAATCTTGTCTATAGGGCGAGTACACCGTTTTCGCACTATTGTGTATGTATGTGTGTATGTGTATGCGTGTGTGTATGCGTGCTATTCATGAGAAGTGCAGCTGCCATACACGGCAGTGGTAGAATGGTAGAATGGTAGCGTACTGCCGTGTCGTGGTCGCGTGTCATATGCAGCAGTATGTGTATGTGTGTATGTGTGTGTGTGTATGTGGTATCCAGCTGAGTTTGCATGTCCATACTCATCTGTATGTATGTATGTGTATGTGTGTGTGTGTGTGGCCTTCATTTTTCCTCCCAGTTTGTTCTGATTCTGTGCAGCAATATAATGTGCGTGTTTAAGCAGTGCAGTTTGGGTTTTTTGTTGCAATTTTTCACTTTGCAGTCTTTTTGCACCGTGATTGTTGCGTTTTACCCAGCTCTCTGCCGTGTCGAGACAGAAAACGTGTGTCTGTGGAGCCAGTGGCGGCGCCAGGCTTATTCCAGGGGGGAGTGAGAAATACAGGCGAAACATGAACAACTACACTCGTAACGCTCATGGTCATCATTTATTTTTTGGAGTTCTGGGGGGTTTGGTACATTTTAGGGGGGGCTTGAGCGCCTTCAAGCTCCCCCTTGGAGCTGTCACTGTTGGAAAACCATTTTATCATGGGAAACTATTGACAGCTTGCACCTTCAACTCTTCTGTTTTTGTTTTTGATTTTTGTGTGTCTTCCTTGTCCATTTCCTAGTTCACATCGCTGTGTGTGTGTGTGACAGTTTATAGTTTCCGTAGAGTCATGCTATGATTATGCATTATGTTTAATAATAATTTCAACAAGAGAAATATGTTCTGAATAATTACTCGATTGAGCGTGGTGAACTGGGCATATTGTACAGAATACTGGCAAATTTGCTAAATTTCTCCCTGGGGTAATTTAGCAATTTTTCGGGGTAATTGGGGGTGATTATATCTATTGTTCTAGTTTAGCCCTATATATGAAAGTTGACTACATTTTGTGAATGAGGTAACATGCATGATATGGCACGCTAAATTGCGTAACAAGCTGGAAAAGTTTGAGAACCACTGGTGTAGCAAGCTGGTGTATGTCTTCATATCACCTGGCGAGTTATACTGCACTTTTCTATGGCTTGATAGCACGTGTTTTTATCGACAAAAAACACCGCCCACTCACAAACACACACACACACACACACACACACACATCTATATATATGTCCTTGTGTCTTTGTGTGTGTGTGTGTTTGTGTGTGCATTTGACTAATATACTGGCTTTATTTACACTCATAGACACATACACACATACACACAAAATGGTTGCATTAACTGATTAGGGCGTTTCGTTTCGTATCAGTCATAATTCGTGGTTGCACGCGTGTTGTTATGTGTCTGGTTTGTCATCGAGTCATTGTGTTGTCTGGTTGTGGGTCAAGGCTCAATGAATGTGCCGTATTATGTAGCTTGCAATCCAGTAGCATGGGGGTAGAGTGCAAGTGCACTATTACCACCCTGCGGTGTCCCCATGTGTACTGGAAGCGCCCAGAAGATGTAGAGAGAAAGAGAGTTCGAAAAGACTATATTTCAGTCAGGAAGATGAAAGCTAATGAAGAAAGAAGCAAAAGAAATGAAGAATGAATCAAATTATTGAACTAAAATGCTAAATTAGAAGGCTGGGCAAGTAGCGAGGCGTGTCTTCACCCAGTCATTGATCTGGTCTGGCCGAGTGGCTTGTGTCTGCATCTTCCAGACATTTTCCAGGCGGCAAAATGCTCGTGCTTGATATCCACAGGCGCTTTCTCTCTGCCAGCTCAACTGATATATCAACCATGTATCGATTTTCATCAGCAAAATTCTCAACGTGTATGTGTGTGTGTGTGTGTGCATGTATGTTTGTGTGATTGGTGTGTATGCTATAGGTACGCTGAATGTATTTATTTCGAAATTTCCAATGAATTTGCAATGCTTCTAAATGTTGTACATTCAATCAATGACGTCATTTAATTTTTGTATTCATATATTTTTCTTTTAACCGTGTTTTTTATTCTATATTTTGTAGTGTCTGTCTGTTGAATGGACACGTTGAAATTCGCCCTAGGCTGAATAACTAATCGTATGTGGATATATTATTTTTATTATTATTATTATTATTATTATTTATATAATTTGACAAGGTGAAATTGAAAGTGTGTGAACGCTATAAATTACATGACTGTCATCTCCATGCATATTTGATCATCAACACACACATTACATTACAACACATTTATAAATTACATTGTACATTCCATTAAAACACACAAACACACACACACACACACACACACAGACAGAAGAGCAGTAACATTATAAAATATCAACATTACAGCTAAATTCAACAAGATGAAACGAAATCATTCTGAATGCACAATAATTTTGATTGTTTATTCTTCTTCTAGCGGAGGCGGTTTCAATACGCTGGTCGCGTGTCTATTATATCTCTCAAATATGAGTTATTATTGGAATTGCCTGTTAGTGCATGTGTGTTTCAGCCAATGTTGTATGCATGTGTGTGTATGTGTGTGTGTGTGCATTTATACGTGTATGTATGTCTGTATGCGTGTGCGTGTGTCTATGTGTGTGTCTGCATGCATGTAATACGCACACACATACATACGTACACACTGTGTGTGTATCTCTATATGTGTATGTGTATATGTCTGTATGATCGTGTATGTAGGTGTGTGTGTGTGTGTGTGTATGTATGTGTGTGTGTATGGTGATTGGTTCTGTATGTGTACTGTTCGCATTTATTGCCTGTGTAAGATCCCCTGGGGCGGTTGCAGATGGGGGCCGCTGGTTTGTATGTCTGTGTGCTAGACCACTGGTGTGTGTGCGTGTATGTGCTTGTTATGCCAAATTATACCTCTTGTGTATGACAGATATAACTTGCGCCAAAAGTTCATTTCAACATATTTTATTATACAAAATAGTATTATTACATCACATGATTGTTTTGTGTAGAAATTACGTCATAAGTTATATTATACTGAATATAATTAATAATTTTCGTTACATTTATATTTGCATTATATTTATGCATCAGTATATTGTTTAAATTTAGTCTTGTTTTAAATAATTGATTAATTCCTGTATTTTTGCGTTTACCTAGTGCTGAGATGATCGAATTCTCCGTGTGTGTTTGCATGTGTGTGTGTGTGTGTGTGTGTGTGTGTTAGTGTGTGTGTGTGTGTGTTCGTTTGAAATGGCCGCCTATGTCTAGATTTCGGACTACCTTGAGCGCCATGATCTATTTCTCCCTGAACAATCAGGCTTTCGTAGTTTTCACTCAACAGAAACGTCGCTTCTCTTCCTCTATGACTCTATTCTTAAATCTACTCTTGATTTTAAGGATGTTCTTCTCATTCAACTGGACTTCTCTGCGGCTTTTGACACTGTTGATCATCTAATTATACTCAACACTCTGTCGAACATAGGTATTTGTGGCACTGCACTATCATTCTTCCGCTCTTATCTTCTTTCACGATCTCAGCTTGTTTGTACCAGTGATTCTTGTAGTGAGTCTTTCCCACTCTCATACGGTGTCCCACTGGGGTCCGTCCTAGGCCCTCTCCTCTTCAATATTTACTTAACTTCCATAGGTGAAATCCTACATCGTCATGATGTAACTTTCCAAATCTTTGGGGATGACATCCAAATTATTATCTCGTGTGATACTTTTTCCCAATCTTCTGTTTCTTCGCTCTTGGATGACATTGAAACCTGGTCTTTGTCCCACCATCTCAAGCTCAATCCGCAAAAGACAAAATTTATCCTTTTTCAGTCTTCTAGAAGTTTAACCTGTCTATCTGTTCCTCTCTCTAAATCTGTTCGTAGCTTAGGTGTCTTGCTAGATGGTTCTCTTTCTTTTGACCTACACATCTCTGATATAATTAGGGTATGTAACTTTTACATTAGGCGAATCTATTCTATCCGTAGATATTTAACTATCTCTGCTGCTTTCAAACTAGCTAATTCTTTCATTCTCAGTAGGGTGCAATACTGTTGCTCGCTCTTTCTTTCTCTGAACCACCGCCAGCTTGGCAAACTTCAATCTGTTGTTAGTAAAGCTTGTCGTCTAATCTACAATCTCCCTGCTGGCTCTCATGTCTCTCCCTTTCTAAGAAAATTTGGACTTCTCCCTATGAAGGCGCTTATTGACTACCGCATCTGTTTGATCATCCATTCCACTCTTATTCTCCGTAAGCCCTCGTACTTATTTGAACTTCTATCCTTCAAGAAATCTACTCGTACACTTAGGTCAACTGATGATTCTCGTCTCTTACTGGAACCTGCTTTTCCTTCTAGACATACTCACTATAATCGTTGTCTCTCTATCTTAGGACCCCGTATTTACAATAACCTCTCCCCAACACTACGTTCTATCACTTCTATCCCTGTTTTCAAAAAACACTTAGACATTTTTCATGGTGAAATCGTATTATACTCTAGAGAACATGTCTATACTAGTGAGAATTATATGGTGTAAATTATCTTTCTTCTTTCTTTACCTTTCACTTTCTGTGTGTGTTTGGCTATATGTGTGTGTGTGTGTGTGTGTGTTTGGCTATGTGTGTGTGTTTCTGTGTGTGCGTTTGTGTGTGTGTGTGCGCGTGTGCAGCGCCCTAGAGACCCTCTAGGTGTAGGGCGCTATATAAATATCTACCTAATGTAATGTAAAAAATGTGTTAGTGTGTGTGTTAGTTTGTGTTGGTGTGTGTGTGTGTTAGTGTTGTGTGTGTGTGTGTTAGTGTGTGTGTGTGCTAGTGTGTGTTAGTATATGTTAGTGTGTTAGTGTATGTATGCCAGGTGCGTCAATAACGAACTAGCTGCGTCTCTTTTTGTCGCATGTCGAATCCCTACAACTATCTCTGCGTGTATGCATGCGTGTGTGTTAGTGTGTGTGTGTGTGTGTGTGTGTGTGTGTGTGTGTGTGTGTGTGTGTGTGTTTGTGTGTTTGTAATTGAGTGTCGCCACGTGTCGAGTTATAAGTGGGGTGATAGAGTGGTGGACGAGTGTAAATTTCCAACACACAAACTAACACACACACACACTAATACATACTAACGCACACACTAACACACACACACACACTGACACACACACACACTAACACACACACACACTAACACACACACACAAACTAACATACACACACACACACACTAACACACACACATACACACAGAGACACACACTAACACACACACACACACATACACACAGAGACACACACTAACACACACACTAACACACACACACTGACACACACACTGACACACACACACACTAACACACACATTACATTACATTACATTAGGTAGATATTTATATAGCGCCCTACACCTAGAGGGTTTCTAGGGCGCTGCACACGCACACACGCACACACACACACACACACACACACACACACACACACACACACACACACACACATACATACACACACACACACACAAACGCACACACACAGACACACTTACACACACAGAAAGTGAAAGGTAAAGAAAGAAGAGAGATAATTTACACCTTATAATCATCACTAGTATAGACAATGTTCTCTAGAGTATAATACGATTTCACCATGAAAAATTTCTTCAAGTGTTTTTTGAAAACAGGGATAGAATTGATAGAACGTAGTGTTGGGGAGAGCTTATTGTAAATACGGGGTCCTAAGATAGAGAAACAACGATTATAGTGAGTATGTCTAGAAGGAAAAGCAGGTTCCAATAAGAGACGAGAATCATCAGATGGCCTAAGTGTACGAGTAGATTTCTTGAAGGATAGAAGTTCAAATTAGTACGAGGGCTTACGGAGAATAAGAGTGGAATGGATGATCAAACAGATGCGATAGTCAATAAGGGCCTTAATAGGAAGAAGTCCCGATTTTTGTAGAAAGGGAGAGACATGAGAGCCAGCAGGGAGATTGTAGATTAGACGACAGGCTTTATTAATAACAGATTGAACTTTGCGAAGCTGGCGGTGGTTCAGAGAAATAAAGAGCGAGCAACAGTATTGCACCCTACTGTATTGCCCCTACTACAGTATTGCACACACACACACACACACACTAGCTCACACTAACACACTGCCTTAGTGTGTGTGTTGGTGTATGTATGTGTCTATGTGTGTCTGTGTGTGTTAGCTTGTGTGTGTGTGTGTGTGTTAGTGTGTGTCTGTGTGTATGTTTGACTGTCTGTGTATTTGTGTGTATGTCTGTGTGGGCAATATACAGCCTAATAATAAATCAGAATTTCATTTTGTGTTTGAAAGCTCGGAGAATGTATAGTTTATGGACGCTGTTTGATTGAGACGGGTTTATTCGGTCAAATATCGTGCTTGAGTGATTTTGTGAACTACCTCGCCTCTCCTATAGTCACAGTTGATTTATGATCAGTTGATATCAACTTGTGTCTGTGTATTTATTCTTATTATTATTATTATTATTATATTTATTATTATTATTATTAATTACAGGCAAATCCAGTAGTATGGGAGATTGCAATTGCACTATTACCACCCTGCGGTGACCCCATGTGTACCGTAAATGCCTAAAACTATAGCTGGTTTGAGAAAAAAGAACTTAATTTGCTGACAGGGGATTTTGTGTAGTTTTTTTATTCCATTCTGCTGGACTTTTTTACTCTTACGGCTTCGAGTTTTATGGGGAATTAATCGAACATTTTCTGCCCACCATTAGCAACATTTTCCTATTCACTTCTGAACTATAAATATTCAACACAAAGAAATTACCATATTGTTGCTATGTGTTTTTTCATTGCTTTTTCATCGCTGTCCGGCTTCGTGCACTGATGACGTCATATGCAATCTGTGCAATCTGCCCTGTTGCACGTTCCCTGATTCCTTTGCATTATCAGTCATCGGCCGTTATGAGGGGCGCTTCTGCGAAAATCACTTGATTCATTCATAGAAATTGTGTGTCTGTGTGTGTGTGTGTGTGTTGCAATTTTAATGCGGGTGTATATCACACACACACACACACACACACGTGTGTGCGGTGTGAAATGCAGGGGTTGTATGTGTGTGTGTGTATGTGTGTGTGTGTATTTTAATCTGCGTTCCAATCTGACAGTGCGGGGCATCTGTCCGTTTCTCACGTGGAATTTTGCACTAAGCACATGCACACACACACACACACACACACACACACACACACACACACACACACACACACACACACACACACACACACACACACACACACACACACACACACACACACACACACACACACACACACACACACACACACACACACACACACACACACACACACACACACATACACACGCACATACACACGCACATACACACACACACACACACACACACACAAACACACACACACACACACACACACACACACACACAAGGGCTTGAAAAGTTAGCTGAAAGAGAAATTGTGATGGTGTTAATTGATAGGTGATTGGAATATAATGAAAGGAAGTTTAGTATGGTAAATGTGTATAGATTTACATGCGCTGGAAGTATATATGCGTTGGTAAAGTGGAAAAATGAATAGAAAAAGTCAAACGTCCATTTTGTGTCTGTCGTACACACATTTTATCAATAATTGCGCCATTTGTTGTTTTTAAATCAGCACTTTTTATATCCCCGCTCGCTATTTTCCCCCAAATAAAAAACCAAAGTATAAGTCTTGCAGTATTCACGGATTTCATTTTTATTATTATATAATAATAACTTTATTAATATTATATATTATCAATATTATCATTATTTTATGTTTTTATTACAGCTCATTTTTATTCGTACTTTTAACAGCCATTCGGTTACCGAGACAACGTACTTCGCCTCACTCATTTGTATGTTTGTCTGCACGTGCTAACAATCAACCAGGTGTGTGTGTATGTATGTGTGTGTGTCAGTCAGTGATAAACATCTGTCAACTTTGTGTGTGTGTGTGTCGGTGTGAATTTATCGTGCACGTGTGATTGCAATTTGGCTTTTTCTGAGTAGCTTTTTCATCGCCCCCTCACTTCATTACTGGAATGCTGGATGTACTAGTAGGGGGGCAGGTGTGTGTGTTGGCACGTGCGTCGTTTTTGTGTCGGTTGCGTGGCGGTTGTAATTGCGCCGTCCACAAATGACAGCGTCAGTCAGGATTTATCGTGGCTAAATTGAATTCGCACACAGCTTTAGCGGGGCTCAATGAAATCCTCTAGTGTTTTGATCAAGTTCAAGTATGCATATTTTTGTATTTGTATTTGTATTTGTATTTCGAAACGACACAGTAAATATCTATATATATAAAAGAGATCCTCTGTCTGTGTGTTTGTTTGTCTGTCCCACCCTACTTGGTCCATTTTTTGCAAGCTGCTCCTCGGCCACCATTTGGTGTATCTGCTAACAATTTATACCATCACGTTGGAAATTTTCATTCATTCATTCATTTCAAACATTCAATTTTACCGTGTGGAATGAATCCATATACAAAACTCACGGGCTGGACTTCAAGATCCAGACTCACTAATGTAAATGTGACTTAAATGGTGTATAATTATATCACATTATGCAACAAATGTGAAATTAGCTGCCTTACAGTTTGGTTCCGATACTATATTGGCGGGTTGAGAGGAAAGTATCGGTTGGCCGCGTGTTTGGGACCCCTGGAGTAGATAATCTCAGTCTGCTGATTACAAATTATGATCGAATCAGTATATTTTGTGATCACAAACTAATAAGTTCAATCACCTCAGACTAGGCTGAGTGCGGTCAAGATTGGATGGTTGGGTTGGGTTGGGTAGGTTTGACTCAGGTTATATTGGGTTTTAATGATAGCGGGAAATATATGAATTTTAGCAATAAATATTATAGCGGTAAAAGTAAAATAGTACTTAAGCAAATGATGTTGGGGAATGATGTTAAGTAATAAATATAGTCATCATCTTTCATTGTTTTTTTCGTGTTGGTGTTCTGAATTATACCACACGACGGGCAGATTTATATATCAGGCGGGTTGAGGGATAATATTTGTCAAAATATTAACGAAAATGTTCACATTTAGACTTTTCTATTGGTTAAGATATTTATAGGTTACATTTTTTGCTTTTCAATTTGTATTCATTATATTTTATGGATTTAATATGAATTTTGTTGTATGAATTGTTCCGCACGACGGGCGGGCTTAAAAAAGTGTTTACATTTTTTAGTTAATATTTTCAAATGGTTCATTTAAAAAAAGGTAATTTTTTTAACAAATAAAAATGCTCCGCGGGCAGCAACTATAGACAATAGAACGTTCGATTTCCCCTGTAGAATTAATCCATACACAAGACCAATGGATTTGATTTAATGATCCAGAACGAATCGTGTTCGAGTTCTGAATTATTCAGCACGACGGGCGGGTGTGAAAATGACTAAGGCGGACTGATGGGAAATATTTTGTCGAAATAAAAATAATTAAACTTATAATTTTCAATTGATTAATATTTTTATGAGTGTCCCCTATTTCATTTTTAATTTTCCATATTTTTTATGAATTGAATATGAATTTCATGTTATGAATTACTCCGCACAACGGGCGGGTTTTAATGCTAGTATATCATAAATCCAAACAACATATTTTCATGTGTCGGGGGAAGTCATAAAGGCTTGTATCCCTTGAAAAAAGTAAGAACAAATAAAATAAAATATTAAAATAAAAAAACATATATATACAGTTTAGTTCAGTTGGAAATGTACAGTGGCAAGTAATAGACGCGCTGCTTGCTATACCTTAAATGTACAGTTCAGCAAGAGCTCAGTTTCATAATGAGATCATAAGAAGATCGGCAATCTCCACCAGGCAATTGAGTCAACATTGGGCTTTGTTATTTACATATATTTTAAGAAAATGGTGTTGAATAGGCATGTTGTGAATTTTTTCATAGACGTCATGTCACTCAGAATTTTTTCTTTGTTCTTCACCAATGCATTCCACAGCTTCACACCGTTTATGGTCAAAGCTTGATTTCTGGCGTATGTTCTTCTGTGTTGAACTAGGAACAGGTCGGGACGACGAGGATTTGTTTCAAAACAAATCTGTAGATTTTTGTGCAACTTTCTATGAAAAACTTTAATTGTACATTAATTTACATGTTTTGAGGTGTACAAGACCTGAAATATTCAATATTTTTCCTCTGGTGAAAAGCGGTTTGGATGGTGTGTTTCGTGGTAAATTGTATATGATTCTAACAATTCGTTTTTGCAAGATCTGATCTGATCTGATGATTTGCATGTGTGGCCCCATATTTCGCAGGCATATTCAAGATAGGTTTAACCAGGTCATTTTAAGCATTAAGCTTTTTTCTCTGTAGTAAATGTCTCGCTTTACCAAGAATGAATGCGGTATTTAATACTATTCTTGTTGTGCAATTGATGTGATCTTTCCAGCATATCTTGCTATCGAGTGTCACGCCAAGAAAATGTATTGTTTCGACTCTGGATATGCTGGTATTATTGATAATAATTTCGCCGTCCGGATCAACATTGAGTCTTGGAGACGAGAACAAGACAAATTTGGTTTTTTCGGTGTTTAACGACAGTTTGTTTTGTATAAGCCAGTCATTTAGAGCCCTTAATTCACTATTTGCAGTTTCGAAGGCTTCTTTCACCGTAGCGCCAGAGCAAACTAGGTTGGTATCGTCGGCAAACACTACTAGCTTACCGGAGGTAACTGCTTTAAACATGTCGTTTACATATAAAAGAAACAACGTTGGCCCCAGAATAGATCCTTGCGGTACTCCGTATTTTACTGTTTCTTTTTCGGAATATACGTTGTTTAATGATACTATTTGGGATCTATCGCACAGGTAATCTCAGAATAGTGAAAGTGAAATGCCTCTAATGCCGTACATAGTTAATTTATTATAAGGCCTTTTAAGGTCGATGAAAACACCAATGGAACACAATTTTCTGTCAACTTGCTTGGAGATCTCGGTCAAGTCTAGAATGGCGTGTGACGTATTTTTACCTGGGCGAAAACCGTATTGATTTTGATCTATAAGATTATATTTATTTATGTACTCATTGATTCTGATGTGAATTAGTATATAAGTGAGTATATAATTATATTCTGATGTGAATGAGTATATAAGTATATAATCGCTATTTCTCTTTGGTGAACTGAAACAACTGCTAAACTATTTAATTCAAATTTAAATGTCACAATAGTAGATCTTGTGGAATTTGTTTCCCAATGTTTTGTTATGATGAGAGGTTGACACACACACACACACACACACACACACACACACACACACACATACACACACACACACACACACACACACACACACACATACACACACACACACACTAACACACACACACACTAACACACACACACATACACATGGAGTCTTATTAAGTTGGAAAATTTGATAGTTTTTAGTAGAAACATTGGACATAATCGCTATGTCATGTATATGTCAGTTTTGTGTGGGATTTGTTATTTGCTTTTATGCCATATTTCTCCTCTCTCTCTCTATCTCTCTCTCTCTCTCTCTCTTTCTCTGTCTCTGTCTTCCAGCCTCTCGTGTTTGCTGCGTGTTAAGTGCGTACAGGCTGTGTGAAGCAGCTGTATGAGACTTAACTTGTGCTTAACTCAACTTAACTTCAACTTAACTAAACCCTGACTTAAACCCTAACTTGTGTTTTTGTTGTCTTTTTCCGCTTGTTTGTCTAATGTTTGAGAAAAGTAATCACGATTATTCATAATTTTGTCTCCTATCTCCTATTTGACTTATCTTGTTGTATTTTCGTTTGTCCATCTCTCTTTATGTCTTCCGCTCGTTTGTGTGTGTGTGTGTGTATGTGTGTGTGTGTGTGTGTGTGTGTGTGTGTGTGTGTGTGTGTGTGTGTGTGTGTGTATGTGTGTGTGTGTGTGTGTATAGTGGCCAATCAGTGTCTCCAATTTCCTGCATTCACGCGAAAGTGCACGCACGCAAAACACTCGTCACTTGCACACACACACATACACACACACACACACACACACATACACACACACATGCGCATACACACATGTACACACACATGAAAAATGTATTGTGAAATGTGTATTGAAGTTAAACTGATTTATTCGTTGTAATGTTGATGTTAATCCACACACATATAGTACTGTTGTGTTATGCGTAAATGTCTGAAAGAGTGAAAGCTCGACATTGTATATTTGATATTGTATATATTGTATATATATTGTATACGACATTGTATATATATTTGATATTTATTTCTATTTATTATATTGTATTATATATATTTTACTTATATTTATACTTACTTATATACTTATATTTTATACTATATATTATATATATATATATATATATTGTCTATGTTTGCACTGTGTTTTTGAAATATATATATTGAACTGAATTGAACACACATATTTGCACACATTCAGACACGAATAAAAATTTTATTAATTACAAGTGAACAATTTGATATTTTGTTTTGAACCGAGCTATATTTTGATATGTGACTTGTTCATATTTACTAAATGATTGTGCTTTTTTGTTTTTTTCTGCAATCGCCGGGGAATAACTATGATATTAGCACAATGCTTGATTTGTAATGTTATTGTTGTGTGTTAAAACAACACTAGGAAGCGCCCAGAAATGTTTTAGTGGAAAAAGCCAATATAGCACGCACAATTTGTGTTGCCAATTTGGGCGGAATTGTGTTGCCAAGTTGGGCGGAATTTCCCTTGTGGAGCTGTTTGGTGTTGTTTTTTCTAAATTGTGCTTGTTACGCAGTGCGCTGTGTACCCAGTGGGGATCAGGGGGGTTGTTCCCCCTTCCAATTCTCACTACAATTGTGTACGGTTCTGTATGACGATTGAAAAAATCCCAATATTGCAACATTGCAAGTGGGCAATGCAATATGGCACGTGATATTCAAGAGCTGTTTTTGCTTAACTGTCTACTGTTGGTAATTCCCACTTTCCCACTTGGCTGTGAGAAAATTCTCTTGGTTATATCTTTGTATATATCCGTATGCTTTATATACATATGTTATATATGTTATATGTATATCTGTGTGTCTGCGTGTATGCCTGTGTGTAAGTGTGTGCACTCGTGTTTCTGGGGAAGTGTTTCGGAAATTGAGACAGAACTTTTGACGATTAAGTTGTCTAGCTTCTACTAGTGTGTGTGTATGTGTGTATGTATGTGTGTGTGTATGTGTATGTGTTTTGCCAGTCAATGTTTCATTGGTGAAGTTCCTGTCGTCCACTTACAGTGTTGAAGTGTTTGAGTTGTCTGTCATTATTCGCTTGTGAAGTTGGTCTTTTTCATTTATATTGCCTCCTCTATGTACATGTGTGTGTGTGTGTATGTATGTGTTTCCATTTTTCTTTGTTTCCATTCTGTTCGGTTTCAATTTCCTTTGGGAGAATGCATGAAATCGGTGACATTCTTCGATGATGTTTTATTTGTGAGCGTGCTACGTGTGAGTGTTCTGTGAATAATGTCACGAGCGTGAAATATTGTAATCTAATTTGTGTGTTTCTGCCACAGAGCCACATTTTGAATTTTGATTTTTATGCAGGTTGTCTGAGTATGGAGTCGCCAGATTTTTGCTCAAAAATCACATTATTATTATTATTATTATTATTGATATTAATTGCAGGCAAATTCAGTAGCGTGGGAACAGTGCAAGCACTATTACCAACCTGCGGTGGCCCCATGTTCTGGAAGCGCCCAAAAGATTCAGAAAGAGAGTTCGAAAAAGAAATTATACATAAACAAAAATTAAGAATAAACCCACATCCGATAACACTCCATAATGTCACTCCGCCCACGTTCCTCAATAAATAACAATCAACAATACATATGTGGTTCAATAAATGACAAACATTATAATATTTCAACTTTCACGTTCTTCACACTTGCTTGGAAGTCGCAGAATTCGTGACTTTTATGATTAGAGAAGGCACGGACCTGGTGAAAAAGAAGAAACAATAAAAGTGCGAGATCATGAACTGTCAATATAGAAAATGTTACGAACAAATTACGAACTGGGGATATAATAAAGAACAGGGAACGAAAATGGTGCTTTTGTATTTCCCAGCACTTGAGGTGCACAGCTGGTAATGACATTTTCTCCCTACCACGAGCTTCTCCCACGAGAGAAGTGTTGTCCCCTTAGACTCACTGCAATGTATGTCAGGTGTGGTGTTGTTGATTGAATTATGAGTCCATTTTGTCGTTGCTGTGTTGTTTCTGCTCCTAATGACCATATTGTAGCTGTTCTTACTTATACAAGAAGTTTATAGAATTGTGGTTTAAGTTGTATCCTAAATCAGTGCGATCATCAAGAGTTTTATAAAATAAGTCTTTTATTCAATCTCTCAATGTGTGCTATGGAACTGTATGGGCAACTTTGGTGTATTTTTGAAAATTGGTTTCTTTTTTATTGGTTAATCTTGTTGGTGATATGTTTTATACCTTATTACTATTTACTATTACTATACTATTACTATTTACTATATACTATTTTATACCTTATAATCTCAAATTACACTAAACTATTTGCACGTGCCAAATACTTTCAGTATGTATATTTTTCAACATGTTTTGGTAATTATTAATTGTTTTGGCTACGATTGATAGTTACAGCAATTTAAATATGATGCAATTTATAGCTTTTTCAATTCCAGCTTGTTAAGTTCAAATTAATACCAATCAGAAGACGAAAACTTTCAAAGTAAATTTTTTTGACAACAATTTCTGGAGTCTGTCTGTGAGTATTGCACGTTTTTTTCATGATGTTTTTTCTGTTTGATATCGTCTCTGCTGCGCCGATTTGCCAACATACATGTGACGCAGTAATTATGTGCACCGCGAGTGCTTGGCAACGCTTGAAAGGAATGCGTGTGCGCGCGTGGACCTGACAGTCCCTTCACTTGGCAACCCGTATAAAAATCACTATATATATGACAATCTGTATAGTGTTTCCCTCGTATAATATTTGTTACGTTGTTTGAAGGATCTGAAAACAGAAATTGTACGAACACACTTAGAATGTACGAAAATCGCAAAATATTTGATTTTTTGATATGTTTAATTCTGGTAGTGTTTGCATTATAAAATATATTAGTTTGATAACATGCATCAAAATATACAATAAATAGAATTTGCCAACGCTAGCTTTTATGTAGCTTTAACGACGGCGGCCCTCTCTTTGAGATGAAAATCAGATCAGAAAAGAACACACAACAATCATCAGCGATCAGCGATCTCAAAGTATCCCTTGCAAACACACCCACACACACACACACACACACACACACACACACACACACACACACACACACACACACACACACACACACACACACACACACACACACACACACACACACACACACACACACACACACACACACACACACACACACACACACACACACACACACACACACACACACACACACACACACACACACACACACACACACACACACACACACACACACACACACACACACACACACACACACACACACACACACACACACACACACACACACACACACACACACACACACACACACACACACACACACACACACACACACACACACACACACACACACACACACACACACACACACACACACACACACACACACACACACACACACACACACACACACACACACACACACACACACACACACACACACACACACACACACACACACACACACACACACACACACACACACACACACACACACACACACACACACACACACACACACACACACACACACACACACACACACACACACACACACACACACACACACACACACACACACACACACACACACACACACACACACACACACACACACACACACACACACACACACACACACACACACACACACACACACACACACACACACACACACACACACACACACACACACACACACACACACACACACACACACACACACACACACACACACACACACACACACACACACACACACACACACACACACACACACACACACACACACACACACACACACACACACACACACACACACACACACACACACACACACACACACACACACACACACACACACACACACACACACACACACACACACACACACACACACACACACACACACACACACACACACACACACACACACACACACACACACACACACACACACACACACACACACACACACACACACACACACACACACACACACACACACACACACACACACACACACACACACACACACACACACACACACACACACACACACACACACACACACACACACACACACACACACACACACACACACACACACACACACACACACACACACACACACACACACACACACACACACACACACACACACACACACACACACACACACACACACACACATATTTAATCTAATTTACATGCGTGTTGCAAGATCACTGTGGAGCAAAGCGCGTGCGTTGTTTGCAATAGTATCGTGCTGAGTGCTAATTTATTAGCCGTTTGTTTTTACACAGTGTGTGGGTGTGAGTGTGCACGTGATTTGTCTGTTATGGCGGTTTCGATCCGTTATTTCTATGTGTGCTTGAATTTGTGATTTGGATCCAATGGCGGATCAAGTTATTTGACTGGGTGGGGCTAAGTGACTGCCTATAATATGTTTGTTTTATATTATGTATTAACAGCGCAAATTCACCAAGTACAAATTCACTGCAGGAATGTATATTACAAAAGCTATGTAAAAGTGAAGATATGGAATCGACTGAAGACAGTGGGTAATACAGTGGGTTTATAGATTGTTATGTAGATCATATTTGCATGTCATATATGTTGGCCCCACATGGGTTACCTGCCTGGTTCCGCCCGTGCCTGGCTGGCTGCCGCTTGTGTGTGCTTGTGTGCTGAGCAATTTTATGGCCTATTGTTGCACGTCTGTCTGTCTGTGTGTGTGTGTGTGTGTGTGTGTGTGTGTGTGTGTGTGTGTGTAAGTTTGTGCAAATTTTTGCAACATAGTCACAACATTGACCTCCAAGCGGATGGCGAAAGTCCCTTACGCCACGCATTGCAGACACACATACATACACATACACTTACACACACACACATTTACAAACATATACATACACTTACACACACACATACACACACATTTACAAACACACACACACACACACACACACACGTGCAGCGTGTTTCTCAGCCTTGAAGATTGGAGATTTTTGCACATTTTGTTTGCCAGCTATTAATCCGAATATTGCAACAGCTAAGTCTATCACGTCTACGGACCATTTCGCCTACGCTTCACTACGCATTTCGCTTCACTTCCGGTTCTTTGTTTCGTTCCTAACCAGTGGCGGTGCCAAGGGGGGCTTGGTGGGGGATGCTGAAGCCCCCATAAAAATATGCCAAGTCCCCCTGAAGCCCCCCAAAAATCATAATCATGGACATACAATTTCTCACCACTGTAAATGAAGTCCTGTAATTTTGGTTCAAGTTCGAGGACTGAATCAGTGTGCCCCAGTTCCTTATTTAAATATTATGTAGTCAACATTCAAGTGTAGCTCTTCATGCTTCGCCAAGCCCACACAACTTTTTCCTCAGCCCCCCCCCCCTATCGGAAAAATCCTGGCGTTGCCACTGTTCCTAGCTTAACTAACAAACCCAGCAAGAAAGAGAATGAGAGCGAAAGAAGAAATTTCCATTGAATTCTATATATTCTATATCTCAATATTGTATTAGTTCGAGTATCGACAATTTTATTGAATTGATAAGATAATTGGATAATAATATTAATAATTATATGGTATGACAATATCAATAGTAATTATTACTGTTAATATCATTGAAATTATTGAATAAGGAGGAATGTAAAGAGATGGGGAACATTATGAATCTTGTGACTGCTATCTCCTTGCAACTTGAATAATCCTGCATGATCACTGGTCATAATTAATTAAATAATTAAATAATTAGTTAAATATGTGAGAAAAATACGGTAAATTGTATGGATGAAGAAATAACCAGCTAACGTATGCGTATTTATTGGACAAAATACACAAATACAGAGTTATTACTGATGATTCATCACAAATTCACTAATAATAATCAGTCAGTCATAGCTATTGCCAAAAGAGAAGAATTAATCAAAGTGACGTTCAATTAGAGGTTTTTGTGCGTGTTTGTGTCAGTGTTTGTGTTTGTGTGTCAGTGTAATGGTATTGGTGGCAATCTTATATCCATTGTGCACGCGCTGATATCCTGTATTTCACACGCCTTGACATACATACACACAGACAGACAGACAGACAGACAGGCATGTCGCGTGACCATCACTTTGAGAGCTTGAATAATCGATATTTTCCATCACTCTTTCTTTTTGTTGTTGCGTTGTTGCTACTCTTCACATTGTCTTCACGTGTGTGTATGTGTGTGTGTGTGTGTCTGTGTGTGTGTGTGTGTGTGTGTGTATGTGTATGTGTGTGTGTGTGTGTATGTATGTGTGTGTGTGTGTGTGAATTTCGAAGGGCAGGGCTGGCACCGGGCATTGTGAGAAGTATAGAGGGGCATAGTTCCTGACATACTCAAACATACATACACAAACACAAACACACACACACACACACACACAGACAAGCATACATGTGTGTGTGTATCATGGGATGGTTTCGTCGTCCCCCATCCGGATTTTAGAAGTGTACACACACACACACACACACATACACACACACACACATATATACACACACATATATACACACATACATGTACATCTACTCATATACAGACACACACACACATGAATTATTGTTGTGTCCCTTAACTGGTTTCCAATGAGAAAAGATTGTGAATAAAATTAGATAGTAAATCATGAGCTACACTTCAAAGGTACTTTCATTGAGACAAATATCGTGCATTTCTTGTGCTGTATGAATATATGGTAGATGCGGGCCATTATACCATTTTAATCCAAAATTCCAGTCCATATTTTCCATGGTGGGCTGAGTGGCCACAGCTATTTCATGGTTAGAATATTCAGTCTGCCAAAGTTTTATTCATCCAAATAAACTAGCCTCATTATGGCATGAATTATATCAATGTTGATTAAGTACAAATATGTGCAAAAGTTTGATGAAAAACGTAAATTATCACTTGAATTATAGGAAATGATTAATATTTTCAACATATTGTATATGTAGGACAAACAGAGCAATATAAAAATACTACCGGATAAAAGTTGAAATTTTTTGCGGGCTTATTGAACCGTACTAATGAAAACCTAGTATTTCAGGTCTGAAAGCTGGCATGGGCTTAATGACCAACACATACGGTATTACATAGGATATTCTCCCAGTATAACATATATATTGAACGGCATGTTGATTTTGTAACATTGCCACGTGCTTTTTCTGGCTTTGCACTTTCACTGTCTGCTATGACTTTTTCCGTCTGCGAAAACTTCTAATGATCAATCTCTGCCCGTGTATGTCCGTGTGTGTGTGTGTGTATGTTGATGAGACATTGCCGGAAAACAACAGTTTCCGCTCGTGCTTCCTGGCTTCCTGTATGTCTGTGCGTGTGCGTGTGTATGTGCCGTAATCTACTTCACGTACGAGCCAAAATCCACAATCTGTTGTGCGTATGTACGTGTGTGTGTATGTGTGTGTGTGTGTTTATTGTTTGAGGTATTATTTTTGGTGTTTGTATACATTGTCTGGGCGTGATGAGTCCAATTTTTTCTCCACAGCACAATTGATACGATTAACACGATTATAATTTAACCTTTTGGAATGTGTGTGTGTGTGTGTGTGTGTGTGTGTGTGTGTGTGTGTGTGTGTGTGTGTGTGTGTGTGTTTATTGTTTGAGGTAATATTTTTGGTGTTTGTATACATTGTCTGGGCGTGATGAGTCCAATTTTTTCTCCACAGCACAATTGATACGATTAACACGATTATAATTTAACCTTTTGGAATGTGTGTGTGTGTGTGTGTGTGTGTGTGTGTGTGTGTGTGTGTGTGTGTGTGTGTGTGTGTGTGTGTGTGTGTGTTTATTGTTTGAGGTAATATTTTTGGTGTTTGTATACATTGTCTGGGCGTGATGAGTCCAATTTTTTCTCCACAGCACAATTGATACGATTAACACGATTATAATTTAACCTTTTGGAATGTGTGTGTGTGTGTGTGTGTGTGTGTGTGTGTGTGTGTGTGTGTGTGTGTGTGTGTTATAGGAGATATTTCGTGTTGGCCAGTAGGGTGGTAAGACCTGGTCATGTGTTTCGCATCTCGATCAACGTGCCCAGCAGTTCTGGCGTGCAAATTTGGCGCCAATCTGTTCGCGTATATGCCGCCATCTACCGGGAGTTTGTAGAACTAAACTCCAGCCATACGTTCTGCACACCGGGCACACTTCAGCATCTCGATGTTCTGGTATTTGTTGAATTACAAATATTATATTATTACATGCATATTACTGTATTTTCACTGTATTCACTATATTTCAAAAGTTTAGACGCAAAGTTGTTCATGATCATTGTATTCGCCTTAAATAGGAAGATCCTCGCTTTCAACATCACGTGCTAACTATATATATTATTTTCTTGCCATGACTGACAGCCAACTCAATGTTGACTTCTACCAGGATACTTGAAATTTTCAGGTGAAGTCAGTTGTTTGAGCATCATTAGGGATCGGTTTGTGTTTCGTGAACTTTTTGTGTTTTTCTCGTGTTTTTTGTGTGTTTGGCGTCCCAACTTTTGGCGGCTTCTAATACATAACACGGCTTATAACACACACACACGGAGACACACGCATACACACACACACACACACACACACACATACACGTACATACACTTACATACACGCGCGCGGGCACGCATAATCAGTTATCACAAGTGTGTTCGTGGGTATTAATATGCGTGCGCGATTACCGAGATACGTCCATGTGGCATGTCCTCATTCGCCCTCGTGTGTGTGTGTGTGTGTGTGTGTGTTATTATGTGTGTGTGTGTTAGTGTGTGTGTCTTTGTTATCATGTTCATCAGTTGTCGGTAAAGTTCATTGACCGCTCAAGTGCAAATGATGGTCTTACACACATACACACACACACACACACACACACACTTACATACACACACACACACACTTGTATCTGTGTGCAGGGCCGGTGTTAGATAATTGTCGCGGTCATAGACAATGCAAATTATTCGGCGGGCCCGGAAGATCTGGCAAATTTCAAAATGAAAGCAGAACGAAAACAATTGTGCAATTTATGAATAACAATTTGTAAATACATCTAAATTAGATGATAACTTGAATCTGGAGCCCTAGGGGACCGCCTAGTTTGCGTATGCTTATGGCCGTCCCTGTATGTGTGTGTGTGTGTGTGTGTGTGTGTGTGTGTGTGTGTGTGTGTGTGTATGTGTGTGTGTGTGTGTGTGTGTGTGTGTGTGTGTGTGTGTGTGTGTCGTTTCTTGTATATTGGTCGCATTGGTTGTGTGGTTGGTTTCTGTTTGGCCTAACAATGCTCTACTGTTTCACATTGCGCCAGCCAACCTGCTCACAGTGGCTCTCAAACAAACATAACACACACACACACACACACACACACACACACACACACAAACACACATCCAGTTGTCCAACTCATTTGCCATCACTACGAGTTGGCTCAAGGTTTACACACAAATCAACTTTGCTTTGAGTTATATACAACTTTGATATTGTTTTGTTTTGCTTTCATTTCTATGTCAAATTTCAATATTCTCTTGTTAATAGCGTTGTTAAGATTAGACTGTGATTATGTTAATGTTGTTCGACTTGATATTGTTGTTGTTAACATTGCTGGTTTTGCTGTTGTTGATAATGTTGATGTTAATGTCTTTGTTGTTGTTTATGTTGATGCTAGTTATATTGTTGGTAATGTTGGCGTTGATGTTGTTGTTAAAATTGTTGTTATTGTTGTTGTTATTGTTGTTGTTAATTTTCTGGTTAATGTTTTAAATGTTGTTGTTAATATTGTAGTTGATGTTGTTGGTAATGTTCTTGCTCATGTTTATGTAGTTGATGTTGCCAATCCCGATATTAATGTTGTTGTTATTAATGTTGTTAATGTTGTAGTTATTTATGTCTTTGTTGTTATTAATGTTGTTAATGTCTTTGTTGTTATTCATGTTGTTGATGTTGTTATTATTAACGTTGTTATTCATGTTGTTGATGTTGTTATTAACGTTGTTGTTGTTAATGTTTTTGATGTCGTAGTTATTAATGCTGTTAATGTTGTTGTTAATAACGTTGTTGTCTAAGTTGTCTTTGTTGTCATTAATGTTGTTAATCTTGTTGTTGTTATTATTTATGTTGTTGATGTTGTTGTTGTTAATGTTGTTGATGTCGTAGTTATTAATGTTGATAATGTTGTAGATATTAATGTTGTTAATGTCTTTGTTGTTATTAATGTTGTTGTTGTTAATGTTGTTGTTGTTGTTGTTGATGTTGTTGTGGAGGTGCCTGCCAATGCCGGGCCTGGTCATTATACATTGCTAGTGCGAGCCAACGAGCGTGACGAACTGGAAGGATCTCTGTTGTCTACGCGCACAACACTGTTGTACAGCGACCACACTGTAGCAGTCACTGTTCAGCTCAGTCAACTGTGCTACCAACAGTCACAAACAGGTAGCACTCATACTGTGTATGTGTATGTGTGTGTGTGTCCGTGTGTGTGTGTGGGAGTTGTAATGTGAGCTTTTGTGTGTCAATTGGGGTTAGTTGAAAGTTGTGTTTTTGTGTTTTTTGGTCTGTGTTTCATGCTTTTTCTTGTTGTTGTTTTGCTTATTGCTTGTTTGGCGGGCCTTTTGTTGGCCACTCAGTGGCTCATTGTATCTGTGCCACCATTTGAAGGTGGGGCAAACACATTTTTCAACCCCCGTAATATTTATTACTACATCAAACTTCACCAATTACCATGGGCGTAAATCCTGGGGGGTATGGGGGGTATATATACCCCCGACGAATTGGCTGGGGGGTATGAATATGCAATTATACCCCCCGCGAATTCTGCTGAGTTCAGTTCATTGGGTATATTATCATCAAAATCAGCATAGAAGGCAAATGACAATAGACCAAAAATGCAAGAAATTATAAATATTTGAAGAATTATATTACGCAATACACTTTACATTGGGGTAGGTGTGTTGTAATTGAATAGGCTGAAAATAGTTGAGGGTACCACGCAATTAGCCGAACTTTGAACACTAATGCATGATGGATGTCATCCCCCCCGAGCCTCGACACATATTTACGCCCATGCCAATTACAACATATGCCACAATGAATATACAGTATTACTATTTAATACATGTTTTATATTTTCAGACGTGTATAGTAACCAAATATTCCCAATTAAATAAAGCCCAATGATGTGTTAATATAGAAAAATAAATAATACAAGATATGTAAATTTTTGAGTGATCTCGTATGAGATAACAAGAAGGCAATCTGAGCTGAACCGATTCGCGAAATCCCCACCGAACTAAAAAATGTGTTCTAAATATGCTGTTATACTCGTCCATATATTACTACTAATATATTTCTATTTAATTTCGTCCATTTTTTTAGTTGATGAAATTAATATTTATATAACAGTGAATCATTTTTTCATATTCTACACTCGTGTGTATGTGTGTGTGTGTATGTGTGTATGTGTATGTGTATGTATGTACGTGTGTATGTGTGTGTGTATGTATGTACGTGTATGTGTATGTGTATGTGTATGTGTATGTGTATGTGTGTGTATGTGTGTGTATGTGTGTATGTGTATGTGTATGTGTATGTGTATGTGTGTATGTGTATGTGTGTGTGTGTATGTGTATGTGTGTCAGTGCAATTTCGCATAGTGTTGACCAGCAGTGATATGGGTGCGTTCACTCGAGCTGTTTACGTAGCCATTGTTCAACCAGGTGATGTGGTTGTTGAACAATGGCCCGCCTGTCAGGTGACACACTGACAAACACGGATACTGACACATTGACACACACACACACACACACACACACATACACATACACACACACACACACACACACACACACACACACACACACACACATATATATATATATATATATATATATATATATATATATATATATATATATATATATATATATATATATACATATATATATACAAGTCGACACGAAAATATACATTTAAATATCGAAATATATGTATATTCAACACACGGAAGTATATACTACACCTATATAGAATACAGGTATTAATATAACATAAGTTTTGCAATTTTAACAGGATGAAAATAATTTTGAAAGAGGTGTTTGGCGAGAAAGATTTTCTTTATATATTTTTTTCGTTTTTTTTGTTTTTTCCACATATATGCAGACACACATACACACACACACATACATACACATACACACACGGTGCATTGTTGTGTAAATATAATTTTACACTGCGCTTGCATTGCGATGTGTGTGTATTTGTTTGTGTGTGTTATTGTTTGTGTATGTTCTCACTATAATAGCTGTTTCTCTAGCTATTTCCTTATCACCACGTATTTAAGATACACTCTCTCTTTCTCCCTCTTTCTTGACTCTATCAAATGCCATCTTTTTGAAATTGCACTCTGTGAAATTTTTCTTGCCGAATTCTTGTTATACTTTGGATAACATTATATATATCAGCAATGAATATGATGTTCAATATTATCCTCGCTCTCATTCTCTATATTTCACTGTCTCTCTTCCTGTATGTATGTGTGTGTGTGTGTGTGTGCGTGTGCGCCCTAGAGATCCTTTAGACCAGGGGCTCTTAACTTGTGGGAAATTCCCCACTGGTAGGGAATGGAAGAGTTGCCAAGTGGGAAGCTAAAGGTCGGACAGAACAGGACAACTATGTGTGTGTTTTTATCAATTCAAATTAGTATATTTTTGTTTATAATAACCTTTTGACATTTACTTTGATGTAACAACTGAATTTATTGAATTTATCAGCGCTGTGTTGTGGAAAATGAAGAGATGGCTCATTAAGCAGTGGAAAAAGGGTAAAAACCACGATTGTATTTGTAGGACGCTATACAAATATCTAGCCAACTTAATGTAAAGTAATGTATACATGTATGGGCGTGCGTGTTTGTGTGTGTCAGTCGAATTCGGGAATGATATCACTGGCGCACCAATTATCGACTGAGGCGACACCTGGTGTGTGGCAGGTGAAGGTGGTGTCTGGCGACGGCCAAACTCACTCAACTGCCTTCACTGTGGTCGAGTTCGCCGCCGACATTTTCCAGGTGTCAACCAGCTAAACAAAATATAAATACAATAGACAATAGACACAATACAATAGACAATTAATAGACAATAGATAATAGAATAGACAAAAGACAATAGATACAATAGACAATTAATTAATTAATAATCATAATTATTAATTATTAAATATATATTGTAAATTATGTAAAATATATTTAAGATATAAATTAATAACAAAATATGAATAAAATTGAAGATAAAACATTCAATTGTCAGAGTTTCTTCTAATTTCTCTGGTTGATTCTATTGAATTCACGAGAAGTCACATTCTGTATTTGAGAATAATTTTTGGGCCACACGCTGTGTGTATGTGTGTGTGCTAGTGTGTATGTGTGCTAGTGTGATTATATTACATTATAAATATGCATTTAGCTTAGTAGGCAGCTACTAATTGATACACGGTTGTATGCACGATTTTATGGACGTGTGTGTGTGTGTGTATGTGTGTGTGTCAGTGTGTGTGTGTCAGTGTGTGTCAGTGTGTGTGTGTGTGTGTGTGTGTGTGTGTGTGTGTGTGTGTCAGTGTGTGTGTCAGTGTGTGTGCGTGTGTTATGGCGGTAGTGTTGTTACGCTGAATTTTCTTCATAATTTGGGTCAATTGTTTTATTGTCCACTGGCGATTGTATGACAACCGACAACATGCAGATCACTATCTTGCACACAAACATACAAACACACACACCCACACATATACGCAATTCGTCAGGTGAGTTTTTGTTTACTAATAATGGGACCGAGCATGTGTGTATGCGTGTGTGTTTGTGTGTGTGTTTGTGTGGAGTATTTGGTTTTATGGTATGTTTTTATGTTATCTGCATAGCCGACAGACGATGAATTTGTATTTTTGATTTTGTATCTTTTTCCTAAATATTTTTCCTGATTTATTTATGACATTTACAGCAGCGAAATAATTCAATGCTGAATAGCAAAATTATTTTGACAAAATGAGATGTTTTTCCTAATTTTGGTGGTTAGGTTGAAAATTAGGACTTCAACTTATGTCAATCCAAATCCTGTTTATTTTCTGATTTTCAACTTTTTTAATTGATTATAATTGATTGAATAATATTGAAATATTATTCAATCAAGTATAATAAAATTGGCTAATTCTTTTGATTAATTCTCACAATAATATTTTAATATTATTCAATCAATATGCTACAATTGTTTCTGAATGTTTCTTATCAATTAAACAAATTTTTAATCAATTAGTCAATAATCTATTATTGACAAACTTTTGTTATTAAAATAAATAGACAGTGTTAGATAGGAAGAGCGTCAACGCTATATAAACTGCATACTTGCAGCATCCATGCATCTTGATCATCAACACACACACACACTCACTCACCCACACACTCACACACACTCACCCACACACTCACACACACTCACCCACATACACACACACACACCCACACACACACATACACACTCACACACACATAAACACAATGAGGGAGATTAGCAATAGCATTATAAAAATGAAAAACACACATTTATATAGAATTTAATAAACCGGAGATGCCACTCATTAAATTCATATTTTAATACAAAATTTCAGTCCATATTTTCCATGGTGGGCTGAATGGCCAGAGCTATTTCACAGGGTGAATAATTCAGTCTGCCAAAGTTTTATTTATCCAAATATACAAGCCTCATTATAGTATGAATTCTATCAATGTTGATAAAGTACAAATATGTGCAAAAGTTTGATGAAAAACTTAAATTAACACTCAAATTATAGGAAAGAACAGTTTTCGGCGTATTATATATGTGGAACAAACAGATCATTTGAAAAATACTACCGGATAAAAGTATACATTTTTGTGTGGGCTTATCGGACCGAGTACTACTAAAACCCTAGTATTTCAGGCCTGAATTTCAGGCCTTTCTGGCTTAATGACTGGCAGCTAAGGTAATACTGAATTACAGGTATATATAAACTGTTGTGTGGTGTCAGGTGGCAGTGGATACTCCCCTGATTCACTGGGTGTCCACTGCTAACACCGCTGCTGAAATCAGCGTGCGGGTTGAGGCCACATGGACGGTAGGGGGAGCCACCATCGCTGCCCCCACCGGCCACTCGGGGGATGGACGCGGGGGAGTGCGGATGGTGCTGAAAGCTGACGTCACACCGCTCAGTCGACGCAACAGCTGGCCGCTTAATCAGCTGATTGTGGCGCGCAGCTCACAGGTGATGCCAGCGCCACCTAGACGGTGAAAAATCACACAATGTTAGTTAACTCAATACTCTAATCCATTCCACTGGGTTATTTCCTGCGGCGTCGCTCAATTTGCGATATATATAGATTTATAAAATAAAATATATAGCAAAAGTTTATGTATGTGATAACAGTGACATACAAGGTCATAAATGTGGGCTGTAATGTGTATATAATTCATGTTAGTGTTGGTTTTTTGACGAATATAGAATTGTGGATAAATTTTGGAATAAATAAATAGCTTATTTGAAATCCCATCTCGACTGTGATTTGAAGTAAAACTCATTTTTGGAAAAATCAAACGTCTTTCTAAACTGTATGTGTATGGGTGTGTATGTGTGTATGTGTGTGTATGTAGTTTTCCGGTTCCGGAGTGTTTCCGGTTGCGTTGCACACATTGTCGGGCCTGCTGCGCGAGCTAGCCAACAGCGAGGTGCGTTTTGTGGCCGAGGTCGTTGACCCGGTGTCAGGGTCGGTCAGGTCAGGTCACTGTGTCACCAGACTGCTCGACAAGAACGCGCTGCACGTGCGCTTATTAGGCGGCGAGTTTTTCCAGCCTAGAGTGCCGTCACTTCGGTTATATGTGAGTTTTGCGACCGCTTGTGAAGTAGAATAAATATTTCATCACCATATCCTAATACTTGCTATTATTATTTTTACATAATTTATCATATTTATACGAATTTTGTCATTTTTATTTGTACTTTATTGGGTTTATAATACTCGCCACATATTAAGGTTCCTTTTTAGTTATTTTTCTACTTTACTTTATCACGGATATTTGTGTGTGTGTGTGTGTGTGTGTTCAGTTGGTTGCGCGTAGAGTGGATGGATCGCATATTAGCAGATTTTCATGGCTGATGCGAAACTTTCGCCAAAATATCAACATTTCTGCTATTGTCACCTTTGAGTAAGACATAAACACACACATTCAAATAAATAGTCCTTTTGTTATGGTGGTTTTCATTCAGCTGTACATTTATAGGTTTGCTATCTCGATTACGTAAACATTTATTTATTGTTTGTATGTGTTATTTGTTTGTGTTGATATTTGTAATTTGTTCTGCTTATTGATAAATAAATCTGCAGTCGTTTGATGGTTTTTGCCTTTCGGCGCGTAATTTGGAAAGTTTATGAATCAAGTGGCGTAATCGGCGTAGTGGCGTCAAAAGTGAAGTATAACGTGGTTTATTTATGCTGTCTCGTTTTAAGGTTATTTTTTATTGTTAATGCTCATTTTACCATCACTTGTAAATGTGCAGGTTTATTTTGTCATTATTCCTTAAACCGGCGTTGGTTTTTATGGGTTAGCTCTTAATTCAGAAATGAATATGCTTTCATCAACATTCATCTTGCATTTGAACCGAATTCTGGGTCATTTTGCTGCTGTTTTCCTCTGAACCTGACTTGTGTTTTCTTCTGAATTTCAGCAAATATACAGGTCCGAATCTGACAGAAATGATATCTCATTTAGTGAGCATCAGTATTTCGATGTTTTTATTTGTGTGGCTATCTCAATGTATTTTGGTGTGTTTGTTTCAGTGATGGGCGCGAGGCATCGTTGTCGAGCGGCTGTTCCATTTGGCCGGCGAGATACCGGCCTGGCTTGTGGGTGGTCAAAGTTAACCTCACTTCTTCACCAGGTATGACTATCATTGTGCTCATAAACGTTCATGACAGCTTGCTAATGCTGTATGACATGCTGCTATGCCCCGCTCTGAGCCAATCTCAAGCCACTGAGCTTCTCGGAGGCTTGCAATATGGCCGCTTTTATCGTAATGCAATCCTCCTTGCGTCCCACTGAACTTCTACACGTATATTTATCGTGTGAATATTTTGTGCTGTTTTATATCACTTATTGTATGTCGTATAACTGGTTGAAAACGTGAATTATAATTGTGGCGTGCCTGTTTGCAAGTTCAATTAATTAATTGTGTACTTATTTTAGTGAACATTTTACTGTTGGTGTTTCTGAGCACGATTTTCTATCTTGCTTTTGCACATTCAACCCCCCTCCCATATGCCAATGCGCTCGAGTGGTTTGCATTTCATCCAGCACAATTTAACCCAATTTTAAATTAGTAGTATTTCTTCCTGGTCCGTCTTCTATATACTTTACGTGTAATTTTCCCTGGATCTATGAGATACTTTTTCTCCTCTCCCGACACAACTGGCTTATATCCGTGGCACGTGGTTGATATTTAACTTGTTGATGCAGAAGTGCTCAGTCGTGTTGAGTCAGTGCGTTCGTTGCTGGTCGAGGCTGCAGTCGGCAGTAACATTAACAATGTCACCATTGTCAGTCCCGTGCCCCGCGTCACACTGCAAGCACTGCGCACCTCACACAATCTGTTTCTGCATATCAGCACGTCCACGCTGGCGCCGCGGGTAAATACACACCAAATACACACACACTCACACTCACACTCATACCTAGTCATACATACATACACACACACACACTCACACTCACATTCATACCTAGTCATACACACATACACACACACATACATACATACATACATACATACATACATACATACATACCTATTCATGCCTAGTCATACGTACATATATACACAAACACACACACACACACACACATACATATATTTATATATATATAGAAAGGTTGATGAGGTTCGTAGAAAGTAATTGTTTTGCCACTAAAATAATTACTTTTATTATATAGCGTAATAATTGAAATACATGTTTCATACTCTTGGAATTCTTATCTCAGACTATGATCAAATTATACCAATGATTACAAGCACAAGCATTACTTCTTAGAGGACAGTTCGTATTTGTATGTATGTTTGTGTGGCGGTGCTTGATTTGTGCACAGTTCTGGCTCGCCGCCCTAGAAAATTTGAGAACCACTGGTGAGTGTGTGTATGTATGTGTGTGTGTGTGTTTGTGTGTGTTTTGCAGATTGGAGAGTATATCGTGTTGCATTTGCGTGCTAGTTTCGTGATGCGAGAGGTGCACTGTGTGATCATGTCACGTGCCTCTGTACTGACACACCGCACCATCCACGCGCCTAATGTCAGACATTCTCTCATTGAACAGCCCACTCACGCACTTTAAATTCATATATTATGCTAATTATTAATCAACTTAATTTATATTAAATTAATTTTGGCTGGCTGTTTTTTGGTGTATTTCATATACACACACACACGCATTTATACATTTGTCTGTGTTGGGTTATGTATATAATTAATTAGACCAGGGTTCTCAATCTGTGGAAAATTCCCCTGTCTGGTGGGGAATGGAAGAGTTACCAAGTGGGAAGCTAAAGGTCGGACAGAACAGGACAACTATGTGTGTTTTTATCAATTCATATTCGTTTATTTTTGTTTCTAATAACCTCTTGCCATTTACTTTGATATATCAACTGAATTTATCGAATTTATCAGCGCTGTGTTGTGAAAAATGAAGATATGGTTTAATAAAGAAGTGGGGAATCAGAGAGGAAAAAGGTTGAGAACCACTGAAACTCAATTAACGGCTGTCAATTAAGATTTATTTTTTCTTGGAGATTTTTCCTAAAATTATTCGTGATTCACGTGTTCTGATGGTTTAGACAACACCAAATACAATAATGGTGAAAAATTAAAATCCAAGCAGATTTAAGAGTTTTGAATCTAATTTGAAAATTCCTACTTCATTTTAAAAGACGAATTTTGCACATTTGTATTAGTAAGTCGCTTTTATAGTGTTTATGCCAATTCGAAACGACCACAATTCGAAATATATTTTTGAGTTCCATCTAATGATATATGCATATTTAAAAAGACAACCTCCGTGTGTGTATGTCTGTGTGTATGTATGTGGTCACACGCTATACACTCATTTTCAGTGTGTGTGTGTGTGTGTGTGTGTGCATGTGTGTGAGCGCTTTTGAGACCCTCGGGTGAAAAGCGCGATATAAATGTCTCACTGTAATGTAATGTGTATGTTCTCTTTGTGTGTATGTCTGTGTATGTGTGTGTGTGTGTGTGTTGTCAGAGTCCGATACACACGTTTTCATTGGACATCACTGGCGACATGACCCCGACAGCCACCATATTAGTGTACCACCTGACTCGACATGGTCGTATTGTACACGACACTCTTCACTTCTCCGTCTCCGGTCTCATCTCGCACAATGTCAGTCTGTGTGTGTGTGTGTGTGTCAGTCTGTGTGTGTGTGTGTGTGTGTCAGTCTCTGTGTGTGTGTGTGTCAGTCTGTGTGTGTGTGTCAGTCTGTTTGTGTGTGTCAGCCTGTGTGTGTCAGTCTATGTGTGTGTGTGTGTCAGTCTGTATGTGTGTGTCAGTCTGTGTGTGTGTGTGTGTGTGTGTCAGTTTGTATGTGTGTGTGTGTGTGTGTGTCAGTCTGTGTGTGTCACTATGTGTGTGTGTGTCAGTGTGTGTGTTTGTGTGTGTGTGTTTGTGTGTGTCAGTCTGTGTGTGTGTGTTTGTGTGTGTCAGTCTGTGTGTGTCAGTCTGTGTGTGTGTCTCAGTCTGTGTGTGTGTCAGTTTGTATGTGTGTGTGTGTGTGTCAGTCTGTGTGTGTCACTATGTGTGTGTGTGTCAGTGTGTGTGTTTATTATTATTATTTTGCGTGTGTGTGTATATCAGTCTGTCTGTGTGTATGTGGTTATTATTATTGTGTGTGTGTGTGTGTGTGTGTTATTGGACGTTTGTGTGTGCATGTGTTGGTATTATTGTTTGTTTGTATGTGTGTGTGTGTGTTATTGTGCCTCTTGTGCTTTTGTGTTTGTGTGTTATTCTCTGTATGTTATTGTACGTGTGTGTGTTATTGTTTGTGTGTGTGTGTGTGTGTGTGTCTGTGTAATTTCATATTATTTCATTAATATTTCAGCAATCAAAAATACATAATCTGCAAAAAGGCACTAATTGAAACAATTACTCTTTGAAACCAGTATTTTTTTCAGTTAAGTTTTTAAGTTAAGTTGTATGTTTTCTTGTTTGTGTGATATTTTCGGTTGGGTTTTGGGGCGGCAGATGACGATTTCCGTGCTGAAAACTTCTCGTGCTAGAACACCTGAGGGCACCTCCAAAATGCAGTCATTGAGCGCACATCAAACTGTGCTCGAGGTAATGGTCGCACACACATAAATACGTGAATTGGGAATATGTTTTTAAACATCCATACATATATGACATAATGGAGCGAATTTAATCGCTCCATCGTATTTTTATTTATATATTCCTAAATTCGTGTATTTGTGCATTTTCAATACTAAATAAATATCGTATTAATATGTAAATATATTTTTAATATTAATATTTTATTTTGTGTATTTTCACCATTTTTGTGATAAAAAATACAAGACAACACACCCTGAATAGAAATTATACAAATTAATCGTTATATATATGTGTATATATGTGTGTGTGCTTGTGTGTTAATGTGTGTGTGCTTGTGTGTGTGTGTTGGGCAGGTGGGAATCAGTGGTCGGGTGGGAGATGTGGTAATGTTGGGTGTACATCAGGCGCACTGGTACCGCCCACACTTATCTCAACTATTGGTCAGTGCAGCGTTACATTCACACACATACATATACATACACACATACATATACATACATACACACACACTTGTGGTCCAAAGTGACCTGCAGTGTCATACTGTCTGTCTGTCTGTCTGTGATATTGTGCAACGTTGAAAAATTGTGCAATATGTGGTCACTTATCAAAAATATTTTTTTTAATAAGTGTCTATAATCTTGTTGTACACAAATTTTATTTACTTTGTAATATATGTGCGTGTATGTATGTTTTGTGTGTGTGAATTTTAGTTAAATCGCCAAATCAGCCGATTTTTCGGCGGATTTGGCAGCTCTGTCTCGGCTGGTGTCAATGACCCGCCGCGTGATTGGTCGCCGCTGTCACGTGACCACGATGACGTCACAGTATCGTCGGTGCTGGGCGGCGTGCATAAAAGTCGCACGCTTCTGGCCGATACGCTGGCGTGAGTGCAGCTGCGAGTATATATAGGAGGGTTGATACGATGTGTCACGATACTGTGACGTCACCCCTGTCCTCCTTGTGCACAATACCAGCCAGCGCTGTTATAAATACAACACACCATTATAACAGAGCTCCGAGTTTGGGAAAATGCAGTTCAACACTCGCCCCCCCCCCTCCCCTCCCTTAGACCGGGGGGTTCGGGGGATGGTTGCTGCGCTACACTTAGTTTAACACCGCTTCACTTGCTTCACTTGCTACCGTTCTAAAAGGAATTATCCGTTTTTGCAGGTTTTTGCATAGCACATGGAATGGTGTACACATAGACTTGAATTATAAGCTATTAGCTATCAATTTTGTAATTAATTTATTAATTTATCAAATAAAAATGTAATGAATAAAGAAACAGTTGATATATGAGTAAATACTGTAGCAAGTTTGATTGAGAAATACATGATTGTTGTGATTATAGTGATGTACTTGTTTTATCAAGCTGATATAGATGGCGCTAGTGATTTATACAACACGTCTTCTGTTAGCTTACTGAAAGTTATTTTTTCATCCGTAGTCTGCTTCATGTTTGTTTTCTTGTTATTAGGTGTCTTGATCACGTTTTTTTTGGTAAATTTGTGCATGTAAAAAGTCAAAAAGACAGTGTAGACAGTATAGGTTTAGATAAAATTTAAAACTATACCATTATACTACGTTTTCCCCCGTGTTTTAGAGAACTGTTTTTGGTCCAAAATTTTCACTTTAAAATTAGGTAATTTTTATACATGGAGGTAAATCTTCCTGCATTTCCTGCAATCTTCGACCATTTTTGCTGCTAAATGTTCATGTGGTATCTTATACACAACACAAAAATACGGTCATTTCAAATCGATACGTGTGTGTTTGTGCATGTGGTATGTGGGATGGATAGAAATTGCGCTCTTGTGGCGATCACTGACGCGCATCTGCCTAGCGACCCGAGCACGCGCAACTCAACACACACCACTTCTGTGCGGGCACACGCACGTCGCTCATTCCCGGCCGTGTTGTGCAACATTTCTGCAACAACGGGCCGGTTGTATTCTAGTGGCGAGATGATGTGGAGGTGTGTGTCCACTGATGCCTGCTATACCAGCGAGCAGCGATGTGATGGCGTGAGAAACTGCGATGACTTGTCCGATGAAACTGACTGTAAGTGAATACCGCAACAATACAACAACACACACACACACACACACACACACACACACACACACACACACACACACACACATGTATATATGCACACATGCATACATACTCAAAACCTATCTAATCTAACCTGACCTAATCATACACCTATTTCCATTTCACCTGGTTTGATTGATTTCAACAATAATGCTAATGCTTTTATATTAACGTAAATGCTATTTTTATCCGACATGCCGGATTATTTTTCGACCCCCTGCGTATGGTGCTGGATTATATGAGCCTGACGGATTATTAGAGCCTGTCGGATTATTTTTGGTCACTCCGCACGGTAGGATTGCGCAAAAACTGCAACACAAAAATAGTGCACTGATAACAGGGACGAGGACACATATGAAGACGATGACTTCTGCTTTGATTAATGAGTGCCGGTTTATAAGAGCCTGAGGGTGCCGGATTATTAGAGCCTGTCGTATAAATAGAGCATTTACGGTATATCTTTATGCCTACATATTTATTTTTTTAGATGTACAAATTGTCAGTTCAGGTATTATCAAATTGATACTAAATTTTGTTATTACAGTAATTGTGTAAGTGCTAGTAATCTGAGTATGTTACTCGTTTAAGTACTCGCGTACGTGTTAAAGTATTTGTTTATACGTTCAGGTACTCTTTAATGTGTTCATCTACTCATTTACTTGTTCAAGTACTCGTTTACTTGTTTAAGTACTCGTTTACTCGTTGGAATGATTTGTTTTAACTCGCTCGCTAATTGCATAAATACACGCTATGTGTATATTTCCATGTTTGGCAAACAGTGTGTGTGTGTGTGTGTGTGTGTGTGTGTGTGTGTGTGTTTGATTTGTGTGTGTTTGTTTTTTTTGTTGACAACATGGATATAACACACAGGCAACGTCAACAACAACATTAACAACAACGTTGAGGACAACATTGCCTGGCGCCAATTATCCAGCGTTGAGCATTTGCTGCGGCGTCGTAGTTTGACAACCACTGACTTTCTGCCTGCGATGACCGCCGCCGGTCTGTGGGGTCACGTGACCGTCGGCCACTCGGGTCACGTGATCTTGCAGAGCGCCGTGGGGCAGATGACGTCATCACGCCAGTGGGTCGTGTCAGCTGTGGCGGTCTCGCCGGGTCAGCCCTCCGGCTACACGCTGGCCGAGACACAGGTCAGATTGACGGGCCAGTCCAGTGGTTCTCAAACTTTTTCCTCCGCCGACGCCAAAGTTGATTTTATTTTTGATGAAACTAAATTTTATTTATGTAATAAGTTAATTAAATTATTAATAAATAAATAATATTAAATATATTAATTAAATATAATATTTATAAATGAATAATTTAATACTTGTATTTATATTTTTATTGTTTATTACAGTTAATTTTAGAGTTAATGTTATTTGGTCGCTAATGGGTCGTTGAAAATTATTGCTGCTATATTATATGTGACGCTATATCATTACCTTATATTAATATATAAGGTAATGATATAGTGTCTTAGATGTTTAAGCACGAACATTCCATCTAAGAGGACTTTTTATGATTGTATGTATGTTTGTGTGGCGGTGCTTGATTTGTGCATGAGTTTGGCTCGCTGCCAAAAAAAATAATGTCAACGCCATCTGTGCCAGAGGGGATGGGTGATGAGGGGGAGGGGAGGGGGTGTTTCTGTCTGCTGGACATTGTCAACGCCATATAAATTGCACGAACGCAATCTCTATGCATCTTGATCATCAACAGACAGAGAGAGAGGGGGGGGAGATAGAGAGAGGGTGTGAAGTGTACATTGATTTTGTATTGTCAGCTATAACATGCGTGCGTGCGTTTTGTTCAAATGTATTCAGTATGGCCGATGTGAAATTGATTTGTAAGTGCGCTGTTTTGATGATCATGAGTGAGGATGGCTTGGTCACATGCACGTGCACTCGACATTTGCATTATGACGCTGCTCGTGCGACGGCAATTTAAATGCATGAGTTTTTGGCGTTGTGCAGTGGCGGCTCCAGGGGTTTTTATGTATGAGGTTAAGGAAACATATGCGGGGGCTTGGCGAAACATGAGGAACTGAACACATGAACATGTTCATGGTCATGATTTTTCATGATGGTTCATGGTCATTATTGTCCGTCACTGTCTGTATGTGCTGAAGATTTCTGATTAAGAGTGTTGAAGCGATATGCGAAATACCCACCTCGTACCACGAACTTTTCATGCTACCAGTATCAAACGCAAAATTGTTTCTTTCAATTTTGGCTAAGGAACTTGGTGTTTATATGATAATTATTTGGAAAAATAATAAAATAAAATAATTTATAATAATTGTAATCATTTAATGATAAATATAATGTTAAATACGAATGTTTTCATTGAATACGAAGTTTATTGGGATCAGGAATTGTACGAGGCTTGCATGTGTTAGTGTGTGTGTGTGTGTGTGTGTGTGTGCTAGTGTGTGTGTGTGTGTGTGTGTGCTAGTGTGTGTGTGTGTGTGTGTGTGCTAGTGTGTGCTAGTGTGTGTGTGTGTGTGTGTGCTAGTGTGTGTGTGTGTGTGTGTGCTAGTGTGTGTGTGCTAGACACACACTTTAGACATTCTCACTATAATCGCTGTCTATCTATCTTAGGACCCCGTATTTACAATAAGCTCTCCCCAACACTGCGTTCTATCACTTCTATTCCTCTTTTCAAAAAACACTCTAAGAAATTTTTTCTGTTGAAGTCCTATTACATCTTAGATAACATTGTGTACACTAGCGATGAATATAAGGTGTGATTTTCTCTCTGTTCTCTCCCTCTCCATCTTTTACCTTGTGAATGCATGCATTTGTGTTAGTGTGTGTGTTTGTGTGTGTGTGTGTGTGTGTGTGTGTGTGTGTGTGCGTGTGCGTGTGTGTGTGTGCAGCGCCTTAGAGACCCTCTAGGTGTAGGGCGCTATATAAATTTTTCCATAATGTAATGTAATGCTAGTGTGTGTGTGCTAGTGTGTGTGTGTGTGTGTGTGTGTGCTAGTGTGTGTGCTAGTGTGTGTGTGTGCTAGTGTGTGTGTTTGCTAGTGTGTGTTTGCTAGTGTGTGTTTGCTAGTGTGTGTGTGTGCTAGTGTGTGTGTGTGCTAGTGTGTGTGTGCTAGTGTGTGTGTGTGCTAGTGTGTGTGTGCTAGTGTGTGTGTGTGCTAGTGTGTGTGTGCTAGTGTGTGTGTGTGCTAGTGTGTGTGTGCGCTAGTGTGTGTGTGCTAGTGTGTGTGTGTGTGTATGTGTGCTAGTGTATGTGTGGCTCGCTCGACTTAGATTGCTATTAAGGAAAATGAGCTGATGTCTTATCAGTGGTTTTCAACCGGACGCTCACATGGTGTTTCTGTGTGTGTGTGTGTCAGTGTGTGTGTGCTAGTGTGTGGCGATGATTAAATTATCCTGCACTTGTTTCCTTTCAATTCTCCTCTCTATTTTTGTTTCCTGTCCGTCAATCAGTGTGTGTGTGTGTGTTTGCATTTGTGTGTCTGTGTGGGTGTTTATATATATATAAGTGTGTGTGTGTGACTGTACTGTATGTGTGTGTGTGTGTGCGTGTGAATGTCTTACTGTACTGCGTGTGTGTGTGTGTGCCTTTTTTGTGGTGAGCATAATGCTTGTGTTATGGTCGGACGGTTCATGTTTGTCACTTAATTTGTATTCTCATTATCTCTCGCTCTATGTGACTGTTTATATTATCCCGGCCATTCGTATGTGTTTGTGTGTGTTTTGTCTTGTGTTAATCTATTTCGTTCCTATGATTCATGGGTGTAGATGGTGGGGGTGGGTATACCCCGACTAATTGGCTGGGGTATGAATATGTAATTATACCCCACGATAATTCTGCTGAGCTCAGTTCATTGGCTATATTGTCATCAAAATATGCATACAAAAAAGTACCAATACACGATAAGTGTGCTTGTGTGTGTGTGTTTGCAATTACCGTATCTATTTTTATCCGACATGCCGGATTATTTTTCGGCCCTGCGTAATCCTGCATATGGTGCCGGATTATAAGAGCCTGTCGGGTTATTTTTGGTCACTCCACACGGTAGGATTGCGCAAAAACTGCAACACAAATAATAGTGCACTGATAACAGGGACGAGAGAAGACGCGTATCTCCACAGTGTATTGTTCTGTGTAGTAATCGCCCACGTGTCTGAGGATTGCTAAATATACTGTTTCTGAACTATAACTGAATCGTGGTTGCAGTTTCAATAAGCCTTTCCAAGTAGTGCCGGATTATTAGAGCCTACCGGATTATTTTTCAACCCATACCTGAGGGTCCCGGATTATTAGAGCCTGTCGGATGAATAGATCATTTACGGTATATGTAATATACTTTTCATTGGGATAGGTGTGTTGTAATTGACTGGGCTGAAAATAGTTGAGGATATCATGCAATTAACCAACTGAGTCCACTTTGAACAAAAATGCATGATGACTGTCATCCCCCCGAGCCTCGACACAAATCGACACCCCACAGTGACATAATGATAATACATAATAATACATACATATAATACATAATATTCACACAATGACATAGTTGATATTGCATTCAACACAGACAACGACACATATTGTCAATTCGCAACAATAATAAAAATGCAAATTAAGGTTTTGCAATTTCTCCAGCAAGGCATGCTATTTTCGTCTTATGGAATAATTTGCTTAATAACTATTTATGTCTTCAGGAATGGTTGAAATAACATTGATATTTTAGGAAATTATTTAATTATATTTATATCAATTAGAATTTTTCAATTAAAAAATATTCTCGCAAATAAATTTATTTATATTTTCGGAATTTTTTAAATTAATAAATTATTGAGTTTATATTTCAATAAAATACTATTTAATACACTTTCAGAAATTAATCAATGGTGGTTTATATTTTAAGAATAATTTTCATGTCAATTATGATTTAATATTTGTGCATATATGCTAAGGTAGGTTGATATGTGTGTATGTGTGTGTGTGTGCGTTATGGGTGTCAGTTTGACCCGGGCGATGACCTGCAGTTGGCTGTTGACCTGCCGCTGACCTGCCGGCTTGGCGAGCAGTTGGGCATGAGGGTGACCGTGACCCGGGTGTCACGTGACCGCGGCCGACCAATCAGCGTCAACGTCGTGCTGGCCAGGTCACCGCACTACAAGTTCATTGACCTCGCCGACTTCAAACAACAGGTCAGCGTGTGTCAAACATACACTTACACACACACACACACACACACACACATGTATACGCATATACAAATACATAAACATGCATACACACCCATATATACGCACTCAACGATATACTAGAACAATTTCAAAGATTATCAACTAAGTTAATACAGGAATGAACGATGTTGGGTTATGACGAGAATCTGGAGAATATTGGCCCATCTTATAGCTGTTTTTAGGTATAATATAGGCATTGAAGTAATAGATAGAGATGATTGTATAGTATGAAGTCAAAGAAACAACAGGAAACACGCTAAAACTCTTAGGAAAAGCAGAGCAGTTAGGGATATCAAGAAGTATAATTTCCCCAATAGGACTGTAGATGCATGGAATAACCTAGATAGGGAAATTGTTCAATGTAGCAGTGTGAAAGAATTTAAACGTAGGTTAGACCAATGTTGGCTGGGAGACAGGACATCACATCTTATCACCTCAACTGTCAGATCTTATCACCTCATCTTTCACATCTTATCACCTCATCTGTCACATCTTATCACCTCATCTGTCACATCTTATCACCTCGTCTGTCACATCTTATCACCTCAACTGTCACATCTTATCACCTCATCTGTCACATCTTATCACCTCATCTGTCACATCTTATCACCTCAACTGTCACATCTTATCACCTCATCTGTCACATCTTATCACCTCGTCTTTCACATCTTATCACCTCATCTGTCACATCTTATCACCTCATCTGTCACATCTTATCACCTCATCTGTCACATCTTATCACCTCATCTGTCACATCCTAGCCGTCCCTCTCTCCACATTCTCGCTGTGACGTCACGGATGGAACAAGTGATAATAAGATATGTCAATTAATAATACACACGCGCACACATACGATATCATTATTATTATTAATTATTGGATATTATTAATTTATGTAATTAATTGTATATATTATTTATTGTATTGATTAAGTTAAATCATAGCATATTTAAAGTATGGTGTATTGTATTGTTAATATATTAATTAATTAAATATATTTATTAATTGTAAGTCATTATTGATTGCTAATATATTTACTGTATTACTGCACTGGCTCGTCGCTGTTATCGGGTTTATATATATATACATTTTGCATTTTGCATTTAGCATTTTGTTCTGATACATTTACTTGATTCATCGTTCATTCCCTTAGCTTTCATCTTCATGACTAAAATATTTTTTCGGACTCTCTTTCTCTACATATTTTGGGTGCTTCCAGTACACATGTATCCACCGCAGGGTGGTAATAGTGCACTTGCACTCTTCCCCCATGCTACTGGATTTATCTGCAATTAATAATAATAATAATAATAATTACTCGGATGAATAAGAACCAATTGAATATTTGCAATAATGTTGGTAATTACGAATTTCCCATTAACGAACAAGTAGCTCTTACGAATCACATTTGTGTATGTATATATATAGATAGAGAGTGTGTGAGGAATAAAGAGAGTTTGTGTGTGTGTGTCAGTATGGCCAATGATGTGTTGATGTGTGTATGACAGTGTGTTATGCACAATATACACTGCATGTATGGCAACCTGCCAACCACATACTAACTTGACTCTCTCAGTCACATGCATGTACTGTCACTACTTCTGTCGTACACATTTGTGTGTGTGTGTGTGTGTGTGTGTGTGTGTGTGTGTGTGTGTGTGTGTGTGTGTGTGTGTGTGTGTGTGTGTGTGTTGTGTGTGTGTGTGTGTGTGTGTGTGTGTGTGTGTGTGTGTGTGTGTGTGTGTGTGTGTGTGTGTGTGTGTTCAACTAGTAGGAGATGAACTGGGCTCCAATTGTCCTGTCTCTCTTTCCCTAACTGTGTGTGTATACAATTTGCACTGGAACTCACCGTATATATTTCTGGCCTGTACGATAGTCAAATTGTGTAATTTCTCATCCAGTTATCATTGTGTTCGTCTCAAGGGAAAACTGTACTTGTTTATACATATTTTGCACAGAGATTTGAAAGACTTATTACCGTAAATTGTCCTTCCTATTTCTTGCCTTATCAATCCAATTCCCTCCCTAGCTGTGGTTTATGTAATGCTCTGTGTTCAAGTGTGTGTTTGTGTTGTATTTAGGCCACTAACACCACACAACCCCCCACATACATACACACACACACAGTACAGTGTAAGCGGAACTACGCTTGATAGAAAAGCAACCACGCCTCGGTGCATGCGTGGTCACTTGTATGTGTGTGTGTGTGTGTGTGTGTGTCTGTATGAGTGTGTGAACGCTTATATACGTACATGCAAATACACTTCGATAGTTGGCAATGTCGGGAGGTAACGTTTCGGAGCTACCGGACACCATCTTCAAACCCAGTCAGTTTAATACCAAAACATGAATTTTGCACTCATACAGTGTCGCCATAATTGAGCAGCTAATTTTCAGCTATGTGCTGTTTGACCGCACGCGATATCAGCGCCTGCGGTATGAGCACCTAGGTCAACGATATATGTCTACAACTGTGTATACACATACACACACATAACACACACAACTCGACAACGCGCAGACATATAACAGACGCACACTAACACAGACACATGTATGTGTATACACAGTGTAGACACATGTATATATGTGTATACATCTCTAGTTGCAATCAAGATGAACCGAAAAGAACACAGATATATACACCATCAGATACCTCAGCGTCCATCTGTAATCCAGTGCTTCTCAAACTTTTTCAGTGTTCACGCACACTTTTCAAATAAGATAGTTCCGAGAGCTCTTAGAGTTACTGAGAATTTTCGGGGCTGGTGCTTTTAGGGGAGATAGGTGCATTCATCTCACCGAGCCATCTATCCATCCAGGTGAATCAAGTGGTAACAGCTTATTTTTCGTTGAATTATTTGGTGGGTTTTCATGTGTCGTGTTCGTTTTTGTTATGTCGGCTCATTAATCCTTGCTTCTTCCCTGTTTTATTACCCTGTCCCCTTCCCATGCTGTCGCTTTTCATGTCTGTGTGTCGAATTATGTGTGTGTGTGTGTATGTTTGTGTGTGTGTGTGTTTCGCGTGGTGTTTTACACTGTGTTATTCCATATTCTCCACACAATATTTCAACACGACGATCCAATGTTTAGTTGAGCGTTCTTTCTGTATGTGTGTGTGTGTGTGTGTGTGTGTGTGTGTGTGTGTGTGTGTGTGTGTGTGTGTGTGTGTGTGTGTGTGTGCGGAGATAAACAGATAGTTTATCGAATCAACGTCGGTTCGTGTAAACAGTCCCGTATGACTGAGTGAGTGTGTGAGTGTGTGAGTGTGTGTTGTTTTTTCTTTATTTCTCATTGTTTGCTGGTTCTGTTGGTAGTTAGTTTCTGCTCTCTCTCTCTCTCTCTCTGTCTTCTCCGGTTCGATCATGTATTCTTCTTTTGTGTTTGTGTTTACTGCCTGCATCAAACGTCGACTGTTTTCCAGTTCAAATTATATTTCTGGAAGTTCGCCAGATTAACATGAAAAGTCGTTGAATTGCTTCTTCAATCATTGGCCCTCGAAAACTAGGAGCTTCCAAAGTCTAGATTTAGAATCTTGCAGTACACTGCATATCAAAATTTCATTTCGCTCACTCAAGTCTGAGTTGTTGTTGCAAATTGCAATTTTATTGATATGAGGTATTTATTATTATTATTATTTATTTTATTGATATGAGGTATTTATAGATATTTATTGATATGAGGTATTTATAGATATTTATTGATATGAGGTAAATATTAAAGAAGTTATCAATGCAACTATTGCAATATTCTTGGTTTTAGCGCAGCTTTTCTTCATTTTTCGCGCATCAAATTAATCACGCTAAGGTCTTGTGTGTATCACTGTACTTATATATTTTCGGCTATGCTGGTTTGTAAACCACTGATTTGCGCAATCCATTGTTCCCTATTATCTTCCATTTCTGCGGAGGTTATTGTGCAAGGCGCTGATGTGTGGTTGTTATTGGCGAACCGATGGGGGGGGGGTTACTGGGGCCACTCCCCCATCCCCACCCCCATCCACCCCGCCCCCCACACGACCAGGAATTACAGTGAATTTATTCCAGATTGATTACACAGTGTCTGCATATTTTCCTCGAACAATTCACTTTCTTGTACTTCACACGCCGGCACAAACACACACACACACACACACACACGCATACACACATTTTAGTGCGTGCGATTTCAATGTATAATATATTGTTTCTTCTATTATCATAATATATTTTAATATTTCAATAATATAGTGTATTATTATATGAAACAAATTTTGGTTGTTTGATTCAGTGAGTGTTGAAAAACACTACTCGTTGAGGGGTGTGTTGTGCACGTATAAGTATCTAGCGTTGTAGCGTTGTTACTCAATATCTCAGTGATACACGCTAACATTGCTGAACGCTTTTGGAAAAATCTATTTTTACATGTGCATGTGCATGTGAAAATATGTGAAAGGAAAATTGCTTCCGGAAATTGCATTGTTTTTTATTTTATTTTTATTTTATTTATTTGTAGTTGGTATTGCTAGCAGCGTTCGCCTTAAGCCTGTCACGGGATTGCAGTGCGTTTTTTCGTTTGTAAAATAAGCATTTTTCGTCTCCTCTTCGTGCAAGTTGACGAGGCTACACGCCTGTTCCCACGCTAGCTCAAGTGTTGTATATACATATATACCGTGAAATCTCTGTTTGAGCGGCATGTCGTTCTGTTTATCAAACCTTCCCTCGTAGTATGGTGCAATTAGAGGGTGCGTCTCTATTTTCCCACTAGCTGGTCAGAATTTTGAGAAGATACGGTTAATTTTATGAATGAAAAAAACATAACGTATGCATATTTATCTAACAAAAAGACAAATACGGGATGATTACTGTAATTAATTACAAGTTCGCTGATATTAATTATACAAGTGACTAGAATGTGGGTAATCTTTATTATGGAAAATTGAGTTTAATTGAAGTTTGAGTACCATTGGTTCGGCAGTTATTCAAGTGAGAACTGACATTGGGTATTGAACAAGAACTTGGATTCAATGAGAACCACGCACGGGATAACCAGGCTGGTTACCCGGAACCCTGATGTTGGAACCTATTAGAATCCGGGCATATAAGCACTAATGTTGGCTAGGATTTATAATTGGTGACCATTTTTCCAATATTTCAAAAATAGTATTAATATTAAATAGTAAAAATAGTATCGACGTTTTTTTATATGAATGAAATTTTTTCATTACTTTTCAAGCCAAATCCTTCAATTGACCTTTTATAGGCCAAATATTGGAAATTCCGGAACATTTGAAGGATTTCACAAAAAGAACCCGGATAGACATGTCATGACATGTCCAGACATGTCAGGGTAAAAGAGGACACATGGTCCTCTGGTTTATCAGGTTTTCACCAAACATCCCTGGATATGATTTTGGCACAATGTTGGCTTACAATGACCAAATTATGTGTGTACGACTATTACGGCAAGTTGCCGTTCCCACTCATGTGTGTGTGCGTGTGTGTGTGCGCAATCGATCGTGACGTTTGTAGCCGTGTCAATGACCTAACACACACACACACACACACACACGAATATGCACCTGTGAATAAGTTGTTGGTCGTGTGAACGTGCAGCCTCTCGGCAAAAAACTGGTTTCATTGGTGCATCGGAGGTGCGGTGGTATGGACAGCCACGAGACTTCAATTTTCAATCTTCTCCGAATGAGTCAGCTGATTTCCAGCTGAGAAATCTTGGCTAGGCTATTGGTCTTGTGTGCTGTGTGTGTTTGCTAAGTCTCTGCATTACCAGCAGTTGGTTTTTGTTAGACAAGACTTTCCATCTGCCTGTCGTTTTTCCCTTCTTCCTTGCATTGGGTATTTCGCGTCACGCGCGTGTGTGTGTGCCCGTGTGTGTGTGTGTGAGTATGTGGCGCGTGCGCGCGGCTCGCGGCGATGCTCTGGCACTCCCATAGGCCAGCGAGAGGGGCAGAGACAGAGTGTGTGTGTGTGTGTGTGTGAGAGAATGGACCAATCTGGCCACATTATCACACTCTCTCTCTCGTGGTCCTCTAACCAAGGGTCTGCGTGCGGCCGCCTGTGTGTGTGTATGTAACCGCATACCACACTTATCCTCTTTCCACACTGCTCCCTTTCCTGTACTGCTGTGCGCCCAGTCAGCTGTACACACGCCAACGCGTACACACGTTTGTGTGTTAGCGCTGGTAGTTATATTTTTCGCCGCCAGAGGCGCTGATGTCGCCAATAGCGGTAATCCATTTGCACGACATCCGACGACGCTCCAGTGTGTCTTTGTGTTGGTGGTGTTTGTGTGTGCGTGTGTGCGCTGGTGCGGACGTGTGTGTGTGTGATTACGTGCTGCAGTATTTGTGCGTTGCATTCAGTGTCGATGTGGCCGTTATGAGCGTATAACAACGACAGGATTGTACAGTGGTTTTCAACCATCATCTTGCCAGTGCTGACACGTAGAGATAGTGGAGCAGTAAGATGGAATCACAATGCTCCTTGTTCATGTTGCTTCTGGTGGCCGTCGTATCGCCTGTTTTTGCTTCTTCCTCATCCGCCACAGTGCACGACTCTCCATCTGTCAATTCGATTGTCACTTCTCCCCGTCCGTCGAAGTCAGTCAACACCACCTGGCTTTTGTGGACGGACGCCGGCCATCACGTCGTCCACTACACAAACGCCACTCTCAACACCAGCTATCTGTCCTCGGCCGAGTTTGACCCCCGAGGCATGGAGTACCTCTATCTGGCCACCAACACGTTCCTCGACCTCGTGCAGCCCGACCAGCCGGATCCATCATCGTCGGAGACGGCAGTCCGTCGTCCGGCGCTGGACACCCGGCAGTTAGCGGCGGCACGTCGAGCTGGCAACCTCACCGACACGCTCGTGCATCTGGCGCTGTTTGAGTGGCCACGTCTGGTGCGACATCACCCGGGATTGGCGGCGCTCGGAGCTCTCGGCATCGTGACGGCCGCACTGCTGCCTCTGCTCGGACTGCTGGTGTGCTGCTGCCGCTGCGCAGGTCGATGCGGCGGCGATCGCGGCACTCGCATGGACGAATACGACAAACGCTTCGATCGGTGTCGCCGTATCTGCCTGGGCGTGACGCTGGCTCTGTTTGTCATTGTGCTATTGTTTGCGCTAGTCGCGTCGTTCTTTGTCAACGAGCAGCTTGAGAAGGGTGTGCGTGGCGCTCCGCAGCGAATGCACACCTCGGTCAACGATGTCAAGCTGTTTGCCGTCAACACGGAGAGTCAAGTGACACATCTACTGGTTAACAACTACGACCAGCTGTCCGCCGAGCTGAATGCTGCGCTGGACGGCTGCGGTGAGCGCGTGCGACGTCGTCTGGCCAATGTGTCGCGTGCGGTGGCCGTGCAGGAGCTGACAAACATCGCGGCCGGGCTGCATCACGTGCTTTCCGACCTCAACGACATAGTTAATGTCACCAGACTGCTTCAGGAGCGCGCCTCGCAGCTGGAGGTGGGGTTGCGTGACGTACAGCGTGAGCTCACCGAGCTGCTGCCTCTGTGCGACACGCTGGTGTGTCGGCAGCTGGTGCGGCAGTACAACGTGTCGCGTCTGGTGCTGCTCGGGCACTTCGAGCTGATCCCCGATGTGCGCGGGACGGCACAGCGCGTGTCGCAACTGGTGGACGGCGGGGTGGAGCGCGAGGTGGAGGCAGGACAGCGTGCTTTCGAGCGCATCTCGCAAGACATTCAGGCGCGCGTGACCGATGTGTTGCCGCAGGTGCGTCAGGCGGTGGACGAAGCAGGCACGCGACTCCGCAAGGTCGCCGACCAGTTCTCCAGCGTGTTGGCCGACGTGGATGTCGACGAGGCTCATGATTACATTGATCAAGCGGACGATTTTCTTCGCCACTACGGGCACGTGCGCTACTACGCGTTTGTCATTGTCTCCGGTCTTCTGGTGGTGATTGTGTTTTGTCTGGTGGTCGGTCTGTTTTGTGGACTGTGCGGACGACGCGCGGGCAATGTGTTTGGCGAGGATGACACGTGCAACAAGGGCACCGGAGCTAACTTTCTGCTCAGTGCCGTCTTTTTCTTTTTTCTCTACGGCTGGTTGTTGTTGCTGCTGACAACCGGTTTGTTTTTGGTGGGCGGACTGACTCAGTACTATGTGTGTGACGGCTTGACACGTCCACACTCTCCCGACGCCGGACTCAATCTGTTCCAGTCTGTTGTCAACGTCGATCCTCTCCTCGACGATCTCAAGTTGTCCAACGTCAGTCTTGCCCAACTGGTGTCTCGGTGTCACCACAATGAGTCCATTTACGGCATGTTGGATTTGCAGCAGATATACCCGCTGCCATTGGACAGACAACAGTTGAGGACCGAGTTGGCTCTCGATGAACGCCTGGACACATTACGCAGACACATCAACGCCAACACTGACGTCCAGATTCTCACTCCTGCCGCCCGGGAACAACTCGATCGGCTGGCGATCTCCGGCATCGGTGACATTGATTACACAACCATGACGGACTCAGTTGCTGGCTCATTGACGGCGCTCGATTTGCGTGCCATGGCTCAGGCGTTGCGTGCGGCCGCCGACTCATTGGCGAACACGCGCAGCAGTCCGACAGCCAGTCGTCTGCGCAACCAGGCTACCATTCTAGAGGCCCAGCAGCGCGTGCTCGACCAGATGTCCGTGTTGGTCACTGCGCTGGCCAACAGCTCGGCCGACCTGCAGCAGCACGTGCTCTTCAACCAGTCGTCGGTGAGTGACGCCGTTGTGGAGCTGGTGCGTCAGGCAGACAGTGCCCAAACGTATCTGCGCACGCGTGGTGCCGACCAGCTCTCTTCTCTTGCCGAGGAGTATGTGCAGCGGATAATGGGCATGTTGGATCGCTACGTGGATCGAGTGAACACATCTGTAAATGGCGAGATCGGTCGATGTGGTCCGCTGAGTCAGGTGTACAACGCGACTGTGGTCACCCTTTGTGATCGCGTTGTCGCTCCGCTCAACGGTTTCTGGGCGTCGGTAGGCTTATGTCTCCTGCTGCTCGTGCCGTGTGTCGTGCTCAGTCTGAGCGTGACTCCGCTCTATCGTAAAACGCTGCCGTTTTCGGGCTCTCTGCTCGAGGATGATGATGGACTGAACGATGAAGGATGTGACTCGCGTCGACAGCACATGCGTCCCGCGTCGTCCAACGGTCGCTCACGTGGTGGCGCCGCGTCGACTGGTAGTGGTGGCGGCAGACATCGGTCGAGGTCGAGCAACCAGCGGCGACGTCGCGGGTCGGACGGCTTGACGGACGGCGGTTTGATAGACAGTGGTCGAGGTCTCGGTTACCGCTCCGAGTCGCCGCCGTATGTGGCCATTCCTCCGCGACGTAGCGGACATCAAGTCAGCTTGAACCCGCTGGGGGGCGGTGGTGCTGGTGACACAGAGCCAAAGGCACCTCCAATGTGGGAGATGTACGGCGGACCGCCCGGCTATAACGACGTGGCTAGCGATTTTGACCGGCCGCCTCCACCCTACTTTTTCCCAGGCCCAGCGCAGCAGTGATTCCACTTATGAGTAGTAGTTGCGATGATCCACGTGCTCTACGTCACCAAACTGCTCCCTGTAGCGATAACATGTGCGTGTGTGTGTTATCGATTTTATATTTAGGGACTCCTCAAATTGGAGGTGGTTTGAGAATGATTCTGCGTAGATATTACGTGCATGTTGAAGTGTGCAAATTATCTGCTGTTCTTGATCGAGTCACGAGTCGAAGACTGTGCGATAATCACGTACATCCAAGTTGGTTCATTGTGATATTTATATGTGTAGTTGAAGATTATTAACGTGATGACTATGTGGTTTGTGCATGTGCATGTGTGTGTATGTGTAGTATTGTGCTTTCCATTGCGTAATCGGTTGAGATTAGCACGTGAGATGTTTTAGCGCTGTGCGATTGAGCGAGTTTCTATTGGGGCATTTTCACGTGACGCTCGTTTCAGTTTACTCCCATCTTCCATTCAAATTTCATCTCACTGCCCTGTTCTCGATATTACTCGTGTCAGCGATGTGTTGTCTCTTCTCATGTGGGTGACCGACAGAGGGAGAGAAAACGCGTGTATGTGAGTGTGTGTTGCTTCAGATGCAGTCCAGATTTGGCCTTGAGCAACAGACAGGCTGATGTGCTGATAATTTTGTTTGTACATGTGTCAGAGCGTGGAGTCCTCAGTGATTCTGCCGTTTCATTCCTACTGGTTCTTTCACCCCGGTCAGCTTGTGTGTGTATGTGTGGTCTCCCCTCTCATCAACTTTGTTATTTTTTGACGTGCAATGTGATTACTGTATGACGCTGACACTGCCCCCGCAATCTCAATCATTCTCAGTTTTACCAGACGACACGCACTTTTCTACGCATATGTGTACGTATGCATGTGTATTATTCGTGCATTTACTTCTACGGACGAGAGGTTTATGTTTTAATAAAATCGAATATGAATTTGTCGAGTTGTCTGGTTATTGCTACTGGGGTTTCTGTGCTCGTTTATGGTTTGTATATAAATTTCCATTCGAGAAGGGCATCCGTGGTTGGGTTTTGTGGCGGTTCTGTTGATTATCAGTAACAAGGAAAGCTTCTAGCAGAATGAGGTGCGTATTTCGGTCTGGAATGTTAATCCTACTTCTCGTTATTTCTGCTGAATTATCGTGAAATCGCTTTTTATAATTGATCGTAAGTATGATTTTTCGTTACTTCATGTTTGTCTCATATTCACAGGAGTAAAGCATATGCAGAAATCAGTGACGACGCCAGGGCAGGTTTGCAGGGACTGAATAACTTCTATAAATGTTCCCCAAGAATTCTGGCCATGAATACTTGATTATAGTTTCTCATGTTTCACCAAACCTCCCTCAATCTTTTCTTGGCCCCCCACTGGAGAAATTCTGGCGCCGCCACCGCTGGAAATACACAAATTCTCCATTTCGTTGTATCCGACTGATAATTCACGTAGACCACAAGTAAAACTAGACCGTTGTCCTTTGCTCGATTTCTAAGAAATGGTTTGGTTTTCCTTACGCCAGGGTACCATTCAGGTTATTTACCGTTCCCAGGCTGCAAACCGGCTCCTCCACTGTTTTGCAGTGAATAGCGTGTCTAGACATCCTACAGGATTAATAGCAAAACGTGCCTCAAGGGCGGATGAGAGCTTCTTAATAGGCAACAATTGTCAGACAACAAGCATCACCATGACGACCTTACAAACCAGTTTCTCGACTTCTGTTTTTGCCTTTGTGCAACTTTATGTCTTCACAATTAATGTGTCGGCTTGAACCCTGGCACCATTCGGAGCTGAGCTAATTGCGCCCCAGCCACGTCTGGTCCCGATCTTACTAACACAATCCTAACTAACCTAGCTTAACCTGGGAACCAGGATGTTACGCCTAGGTTACGTTTGGTCTAGCTTCAGTCCCGGCTATCTTTTGTTCTTTTATTAGGTTTGGTAAGGCTGGGTTGGGCTAGGTTGGTTAGGAAAGAGATCGAGAGTAGAGACTGAAGCTAGACCACACCATGAGATCTTGGGATCAATTTCAAGACTCATGGGCCGGGGGTTTTTGGTGGAAATGCACTGTAATCGACTCAGAGGAAAGGTGTGCCGACCATTATGCACGCGTTTTCGGCGGATAAATGCGTTTATCTACGTTCTCATTTGTCCGACCGTCACGACCGCTAATCTTTCGTGGAAATCGCAATAACGATGCGATACGTCTACAAGCAAAGCATCCACAGGGTCTCCCATAAATGTACTCACACACACACACACACACACACACACACACACACACACACACACACACACACACACACACACACACACACACACACACACACACACACACTTAAGTGATTGTAAATCTGGCGTTTATTATAATTCAGACAATTTTAAACATGCAAAATATTTTACAAATACCATTTTTATTGTCTTGTTTCCGCATGTTCAATTTCTAGTTTAAGTAATAATGAACTTATCTCTAATTTGAGTGATGATAATTCGTGTTGGCGGTTCTTTCTGAAACTCGCTTCTAAATTGTCTTTGTGCCTCAACTGTATCTGTCTGATACAGTTGAAGTTTTGTCTGGTTGCAATCACTCGGTTTAACTAGTCCAGCCTGCAAGCAAACATAAATTATCGATATGTATATGGGTGTAGGTATTATCGATATGTATATGTATGTATACATATGTATATGTATCGATATGTATGTATATATATGTATCTTCTACTATATGTATCCGTGTTGGGACATACTGTGTATGTGTGTATGTGCATATGAGTGGGAAGACATGGAACATACTGACAGACACACATGTGCCGATGTGCATGTTGACCTGACCCAGTGTTGACCTTGTGTGCTACATATCTGCTTCATTGTTCTACTTGGTGTACCGGCATCAGGCACAGGGCTTTACACTCTCTCTCTCTCCGTTGATATTGGTCTCAGCCCTCTCTCCATCTCTATTCTATCTCTTGTTTTTCACTCTTGTTCGTTTCTCTCTGTGTCTTTCTGTTTTTCTTGGTTTCTACTCCTCTATCCGTCGACTATCTCGCTTTCTGTTTCTCATTCTCTATCAATCACACGCGCACATACACACATACACACACACACACATACACACGTACACGCACGCAGATCACGTCTAAAGATGTGTGTGTGTATGTCGTCGATAACAAAGAAAACAGAGCTGGCAGAGGTCACAGCGAATGAGAAATATCGGTTTATTATAGAAACATTGGCATAATAAACAATAAACAATGTTCAACAGTACAAATCACACCGTCACCACCGCAAATCATTTTGGTCTGTAACATTGTTTGCGTTGTCATGACAACACAATAGCAATATGTCATGTAATATCTAGTGCGACAGTACAGTTATTAGTATGAAAATGCTATTAAATTTGAATAGATAAATTGCTAAACTGAATTATTTCTATATGGTTTAATGTAATTTTGATTTCATAACGTGACTAACATTTTCATAACGTATGTTACTGAGTGTAATGTGTTCACATATACGAAATGTATAACTTGTGCTAAAAAGGTTGTAAAATATATAATCGATGTATTATCGGGTTTATCAGGATGGATCAAGTTTGTGATGGAAAAAGTTGCTTTTGCATCAAAAGTTTCAGGAAAGGTTTCAGTCAGAAAGATGAAAGCTAATGAAGAAATGATCAAACGATGAATCAAATGAAATTATTAAATAAAAAAAGCTAAATATAAGTGTGAACATGAGATGAGCATGGCGGTTAAAGTGGTTATAATTATTTTGAATTATTGAATTGCACGTGACCAATATGGTGTGGAACCTGAGTAATCGTCATAACCTGCACCTCAGCGCACTGTTGCCTTCTCGTCATACTCTATTGTAATCAGTAGCTCTTCACTGAAGGCGCGCGCGCGTGTGTGTGTGTGTGTGTGTCCGTCTGTGTGTGTGTGTGTGTCCGTCTCTGTGTGTTTGTGTGTGTGTCTGTCTGTCTGTGTGTCTATGTGTGTGTGTGTGTGTGTGTCTGTCTGTCTGTCTGTCCTCTGTGTGTATGTCTGTGTGTGTGTGTATGTGTGTGTGTATGTGTGTGTGTGTGTGTGCTTTTGTTTTATGAATCATGATGCTGTTTTCTGGTCAGTATTGTGTGACAACATTGCAGTCATCACTCATACTGTACAATCATACTTGTGTAATATAGTAAATGTCAGTTGAATTCATCTGTCTGTCTGTCTGTGTGTGTGTGCGTGTGTGTGTGCGTGTGTGTGTGTGTGAATCATTGAGTTGCTTGTTGCACACATTCAATCGAGCATTGCCAGTTATGCTTGCATTGTTGCAGGAATTTCAACCTGCAATGACATATTCACTAGGATATGGCGATTGATAATGGAAGTAGCCAGAAGAACGGCCAATATATTTTATATTTCAATTAAAATATGTTGCATCTATATTGCTTCCTGTCAAATAGTTGCTCAGTTTGTGTGTGTGTGTGTGTGTGTATGTATGTGTGTGTGTGTGTGTGTGTGGTAGGTGCACGTACGTCGGGAGAGCGAGGTCAGTGCTGAACACGTGGTTCAGGTGTCATTGCCCGCTGGTGACCGGGTCATGCCGGGGTCAGGTCACGTGACACGGCGTGTACTCACGCTGCCTGTCACTGCCTTGACACTGGGTGTTGTGTCAGTACATGTGTACCTGGAGTACCACGGTGTCATACACAACTGTACACACTCACTGCTCGTACAGGTTAGCTGCACACACACACACCATCACACACACAGCATCACACACACACACACCATCACACACACACCATCACACACACACACACACACACACACACACACACACACACACACACACACACACACACACACACACACACACACACACACACACACACACACACACACACCATCACACACACACCATCACACACACACCATCACACACACACCATCACACACCATCACACACCATCACACACACACACACCATCACACACACACACACACACACCATCACACACACACACACCATCACACACACACACCATCACACACACACACCATCACACACACACACCATCACACACACACACATTACATTACATTATGGAAAAATTTATATATCGCCCTACACCTAGAGGGTCTCTAAGGCGCTGCACACACACACGCACACACACACACACACACACACACACACACACACACACACACAAACACACACACTAACACAAATGCATGCATTCACAAGGTAAAAGATGGAGAGGGAGAGAACAGAGAGAAAATCACACCTTATATTCATCGCTAGTGTACACAATGTTATCTAAGATATAATAGGACTTCAACAGAAAAAATTTCTTAGAGTGTTTTTTGAAAAGAGGAATAGAAGTGATAGAACGCAGTGTTGGGGAGAGCTTATTGTAAATACGGGGTCCTAAGATAGAGAAACAACGATTATAGTGAGTATGTCTAGAAGGAAAAGCAGGTTCCAATAAGAGACGAGAATCATCAGTTGACCTAAGTGTACGAGTAGATTTTTTGAAGGATAGAAGTTCAAATAAGTACGAGGGCTTACGGAGAATAAGAGTGGAATGGATGATCAAACAGATGCGGTAGTCAATAAGCGCCTTAATAGGAAGAAGTCCCAATTTTTGTAGATAGGGAGAGACATGAGAGCCAGCAGGGAGATTGTAGATTAGACGACAAGCTTTACTAATAACAGATTGAAGTTTGCGAAGCTGGCGGTGGTTCAGAGAAAGAAAGAGCGAGCAACAATATTGAAGCCTACTGAGAATGAAAGAATTAGCCAGTTTGAAAGCAGCAGAGACAGTTAAATATCTACGGATAGAATAGATTCGCCTAATGTGAAAGTTACATACCCTAATGATATCAGAGATGTATGGTTCAAAAGAAAGAGAATCATCTAGCAAGACACCTAAGCTACGAACAGATTTAGTGAGAGGAACAGGTAGACAAGTAAAACTTCTAGAAGATTGAAAAAGGATAAATTTTGAGTGTGTGTGTGTCACACACACACCATCACACACACACACCATCACACACGCACACACACACACACATTGAAGAAGAAAACACACACACACACACACACACACACACACACACACACACACACACACACACACACCATCACACACACACCATCACACACACACCATCACACACACACCATCACACACCATCACACACCATCACACACACACACACCATCACACACACACACACACACACCATCACACACACACACACCATCACACACACACACCATCACACACACACACCATCACACACACACACCATCACACACACACCATCACACACACACCATCACACACACCATCACACACACCATCACACACACACCATCACACACACACACACCATCACACACGCACACACACACACACATTGAAGAAGAAAAGAGACAATTGAAAGAACAGATGACAGAACTATTGGAAAAAGAGTTGGCAAATGTACGACAAATCAATGAGGATATTATTGAAGAAAACAAATGCTTGAGGGAGCAGATGACATCATTGACAAATGAGAACGTAGATCTAAAAAAGAGGTTGAGTGACATCGAAGAAAATGGCAAAAGACAATTAGAGGACCTGAAAAAAATTGAAGTTGAGCAAAAAGGATGGAAGAAGAGTCATGAAGTAAGAGTGCATGATTTAGAACATGTCATGGAAGAGCAGCAAAAAAATAAACAGGCCGAGATGGAGAGGGCTTGTGTTCAAGTGTGGAATAAGAAGAGGCAGATGGTGAAACAAATGGTTGACAAAGATAAAAATGTCATAATATTTGGCATTGAAGAAGAAACTATCACCTCGAAATCCAAGAGGGAGGAAAAGGAACGAGGAAGGGCGAAAAAGCAGCTAAGTGCTTTAGATGTAGAAGTGAAGGAAGATGATATGATAGATATGCATCGAATTGGAAAATACGACGCTAAAAACTCGCGACCCATGAGAATCAAGTACAGGTCAAAGGAAGCAGCTGACGAAGTGTTGAACAACACATGGAAGCTGAAAGACCATGCCGAATACAGCAAGGTTTGGATCAAACCAGACTCCACGCAGGAAGAAAGAGCATTAATCAAGGAAAAAGTCCAACTAATGAATGAAAAAAACGAGAAACTGACAGAGGAAGAAAAAAAGGAGTTTCATTGGAAGTTGGTACACGGAAAAATCAAGAAAGGGTATCGTATGGCAGCAACGGATGCGAAGGAACAGACAGAAAGGCACACACAAGCTTAATGTACACAAACATCGACGGGTATATGTCGAGTAGAATCGAGCTCAATGAATACCTGTGTGGAAAAAACCCTGACATTGTTGCTATAGTAGAAACAAAACTCAAAGAAGATATTGTAGTTCAAGGCTTGGTTCATAGCAGGTATAACATATACAGAAGGGATAGAAATAAAAAAGCAGGAGGGGAGTGATGGTGTTGACAAGAGACGATATTAATGCAAAAGTGGTGTATATTGGAATGAAGGCGGAATTAATAATGTTAGAGATAAAACTCTTGGACAGTGTGAAACACTTCATGGCGGTTTATGTGCCGCCAAGAAGTAGTTCATGGAAGCTGAACGAGTTTGAAGAAATGCTCAATGATACTCTGAACGAACTATGCTATCTGATGAACAAGAACAAAAACTTGACAATTGTAGGAGATTTTAACTGTAAGGAAGTTGACTGGCAAAATTGGAACGCAAACGGATCACCGAACTCATGGAGTTCAAGACTTATGACACTGATGATGAAAAATTACATGAATCAGTGGGTTCAAGAGAATACTCGATTCAGGGCTTCAGACGAGCCATCAAAACTAGATTTGGTTTTTACTGATGAAATGGACATAATAAAATCGTTGACGTATAAGAGTCCAATTGGCAAAAGCGACCATGTGCTGATAGAGGCAGTTTTAGAGTATGGAAAACCTGCAAAAGGTCCCCGTATATACTACGGTGATTATTATTATTATTATTAATAATTACAGGCAAATCCAGTAGCATGGGAAGAGTGCAAGCACTATTACCACCCTAAGGTGGCCCCATGTACCGGAAGCGCCCAAAAGATTCAGAGACAGAGTTCGAAGAGAAAAAAGTCTAGAAAGAGAGTTGGAAAGAAAATAATAAATAAATAACAATAAATAATAAACCATCATCCGATAACAATCCATAATGTCACTCCGCCCACGTTCCTCAATAAATAATAACAATCAACAATAAATATGTGATTCAGTAGATAACAGCCATCAATGAATAAGAATAAATATTAATAAATAAGAAAAAAATAACAATCAAGAACAATACATATGATTCAATAAGAAACATCCAACTATAAATATATATATGATTCAATAAGTAAGAACAACACAAATAAATATGATTCAATAAACAATAACACCAATACATATGATTCAATAAACAACAACAACAATAAATATGATTCAATAAACAGCAACAACAATAAATATGATTCAATAAACAACAACAACAATAAATATGATTCAATAAACAGAAACAACAATAAATATGATTCAATAAACAACAACAACAATAAATATGACTCAATAAACAGCAACAACAATAAATATGATTCAATAAACAACAACAGCCAACACTGAGTAAAAGTATAATTTAATAAATAACAACAACCAATAATAAATAGTAATAAATAGAGAGTGAAATAGGAATAAATATAAATAAATAGAAAATAAATAACAATAAGCATGAATAAATAACAATAAATATGAATAAAATACAATTAATAAGACTCAACAGTCAATTCCGCTCTTTCAGTAGCATTTCATTTACTTTGGCCTTGAATTTGTTCAAATTGTTCTGCGAGAAAGCCTCCTCCTTCAACGTGTTCCAAGTAGACACAGTGGCCGGAAGAAAGCAACGTTGGAATTGTTTTGTACGACAACGAATTGGAGCCATGCACTGGGAATGCTGTTTGGATGTAAACCGTGTGCTTCTTGCTGCCACGAAATCATCAGGAATTGACTAAACTGAACTATGACAAAGCCAACATAAAAACAACTTAAGAGATACTTTGATGAGGTCGACTGGACCGCTATGTTGACAATGACGGATGTTCAACCAAAATTTGATTATTTTGTTGACGTGTACAAGTTCGGTGTTGAAAGATATGTTCCAAGAATATAAAGATCATACACCAAGAAAAATGCTTGGTTCAACAAAAGATGTGAAAAGGCAAGAGAGGACAAAGAAAAAGCATGGAACATATTGCGAAAGAGTAATACTTATGAGCACTGGAAACAGTACAAAAGAGCCAGAAACAATTACGTGAAAATAAGACGAGAAGAAACAATGAATTATGAAAAAAGTATAGTTGAAAAATGTGAAAAAGAACCGAAGATGTTCTACAAGTATGTCAACGGAAAGATGAAAAATTACGTGGGCATCGAAAGAATTCAACATGAAGGCGAGACCATTACTGAACCAGAGAAAATGTGCGAAATTATGAATTATAAATTTCACATGGTGTTCACTGATGAAAGTTCTTTTGATGGAAGTCGAATCTTGCCGAAATGTAGGCCTATGAGAGATGTGTATTTATCTAAGAAAGATCTGATTGAGAGACTGTCGAAGTTAAAGAATGGGAAATCGGTTGGACCAGACGGAATTGAGGGGAGCATTATCAGGGAATGCAGGGAAGAGTTGATGGAGCCATTGTATGACGTCATATGTACTAGCTTGCGCCTGGGTGAAGTTCCTTCACAATGGCAATGTTCGAGCATTGTTCCAATTCACAAGAAGGGTTCGAAAGAGGAATCATCCAACTACAGGCCTATATCACTGACCAGCGTGATATGTAAAGAGTGTGAAAAAATCATCAAGGACCAGTGGGTAAAACACCTGGAGAGAGAAAAGGTTTTGTCAAATGCACAATACGGATTTAGACAATCAAGATCATGTGTGTCGAGTCTTTTATTCTTTTACAACAAAATTATTGATGCTGTACAGGAGAGGGACAAGTGGGTGGACTGCATATACTTGGACTTGTGCAAAGCTTTCGACAAGGTCCCATTCAGGAGGCTTCTGTGGAAACTGCAGTATTGTGGAGGAATACAAGGACCACTATTGAAATGGATGGAACATTACTTGACCGATAGAAGAATGAGTACAACTGTGAGGGGAGCGGCTTCTTCGTGGAAGCGGGTGAAAAGTGGGGTGCCACAAGGCTCTGTGCTCGGACCAATAATGTTTATGATATATATCAATGATATAACGAACGATCTGGACAGCACCGTTCACCTTTTTGCCGACGATGCCAAATTGATGAGAGTCATAACGAGTAAGAGAGACTGTGAACAATTGCAATGTGACATCGACAAGATTCAAGAATGGTGTCAAAAATGGTTAATGAGCCTCAACGAAACAAAGTGTCATGTCATGAAATTTGGCAAAAGCGGGAAGAGACCATCTGTGGACTATGCACTGGGATGCGTCACGCTGCGAGAGGTGGACAAGGAACGAGATCTTGGTGTGATTATCCAGAATGATCTGTCACCGCAGGCGCACATTGATGACCTTTTCGCCAAGTCGTATGCACTTATTTCAAAAACGAGAGGAGTATTCAACTACATGGATGAGAATATGTTCAGAAAAATCATGATAGCTCTAATTAGGCCAAAGATCGAATACGCAGTTGTAGTTTGGTCTCCACACGAAGTGAGACATATAAAGCAAATATAAAATATCCAAAGACTAGCCACAAAATTGGTACCAAACTTGAAAAACATGTCTTACGAGGACAGATTGAGGAAAATTGAATTACCCAGGCTTGATGAGAGGAGAGAAAGAGGTGATTTAATAAACATATATAGATGCATAAATGACACGGTCAACACAGACGACATCGGATTAGTTTTTCAAGGAAATGTGCGTAGAGGACACTAAAAAAAAACTGAGGAAAACACGTTGTCGAAAAGATGTAAAAAAGTATAGTTTCCCGTTTAGGAGCGTAGATTAGTGGAACCAATTAGACGGCAAAATAGTTGAAGCTAGAAATTTAAGTTCCTTCAAAAATATGTTAGATAAATTATGGAAAAGAGACGGGACAGCACGAGCTTAGCTCATATCCTGTAGAACAACTATGTGAGTACAACTATGTGAGTACAACTATGTGAGTACACACACCATCACACTCACACACACACCATCACACACACACACACACACACACCATCACACACACACCATCACACACACCATCACACATACATGCACACACACATGCACACACACATACACACCATCACACACACCATCACACACACCATCACACACACACCATCACACACACACACCATCACACACACACCATCACACACACACCATCACACACACATACACACACACCATCACACACCATCACACACACACACACCATCACACACACATACACACCATCACACACACATACACACCATCACACACACATACACACCATCACACACACATACACACCATCACACACACCATCACACACACCATCACACCATCACACACACACATACACACACACCATCACACACACACGATCACACACACACACACACACCATCACACACACACACACACACCATCACACACACACACACACCATCAAACACACACACACACATACACACACACACACATACACACCATCACACTCACACACACACACCAACACACACACATACACACCATCACACACACATTATGGTGAGTATGTGTGTGTGTGTGATGGTGTGTATGTAAATTCCACCCAGTAAATTCCACGACACTACCAAAACACATCCGCACGTCACGACAGTTTAAACTAAACTAAACACACACACACACACACCATCACACACACACCCACACACACACACACACATACACACCATCACACACACACATACACACCACACACTATGGTGAGTATGTACAGTATAAAAGTATCCAGTATATGACAGTATGTGTGTGTGATGGTGTGTATGTGTGTGTGATGGTGTGTATGTGTGTGTGATGGTGTGTATGTGTGTGTGATGGTGTGTATGTGTGTGTGATGGTGTGTATGTGTGTGTGTGTGATGGTGTGTGTGTGTGATGGTGTGTGTGTGTGTGTGTGTGTTTAGTTTAGTTTAAACTAAACTAGTGTAGTTTAGTGTGTAGTTTGTATGGTGTGTGTAGGGTAGAGCTTTTGTTCCGCTATAGAATGTTGGTATTGGTTATATTTTTACGATTACGATCGTTCAGTACGTTCAGTACGTTAACGATCAATTTTGAGGAAAAATCACCGAGAAAAATTATTGTGTAATTCACGCGAAATGTAACGAGTAGCGCTTGCGATAATTAAATAGCAAAACGACAAGAGACAAGTGAACGAACTGCAAATGTAGATATGGCAACGCTGAATGCGACCTGTGCCGTATGTTATGCTGCCGCGAGAGCTGGCACCAGCATGCCAATCTGCCCGGCGTGCAAAATCTTTTTTTACGCAACAAAGACCGCAACATGGCTTGCAATCGCGGCGGTAATTGTCCACTAACACCGACGGACAGAAGCTGCGCTGGATGCCGCCTGGCCCGCTGCCTCGCCGTCGGAGTGGACCAGCAAACACCCGACTCCACGTCTCCACAGCAGCTGTGCGCCCGCTGCAACACGCCCAGTGTCAACAAACGCACGATATCATGCGCGGCTTGCGAGCAAATCTACCACCTCACGTGTGTGGGAGTCACTCGCTCGCAAGCCGATGTATTGCCGGCGTGGCATTGTCGCGGTTGTCTACGGCTGCAGGCGGAGTGCGGCGACATTCACCCACCGGAGGGAATCGATACCAACGACAACACACTGGACGATCTCGCCACTGCACTGGCTTCTATGCGGCAGCATCGCCACGTGCGGCAGCATGTGCCCCGCGCCCTCCGTCACCGTGTTGCAGCCGACCTCACCGAGCGCATCACGACGGCTCTGCAGCCGACCTCACCGAGCGCATCACGACGGCTCTGCAGCAGCGCACACCCACTGCTTGGTGGAGGCTGCTGTCCTACGCTGCGACAGGCCCTCTGAGCACCGGGATCACAACACGGTGCACGTCAGCCCGGTGCACGTCATCACACGCGCCCGCGGCCGCAGAACGAGGACATCGTTGTGTCTCGTAGCGTGAGGGCCAAGTGCGCTGACGGCGATATTCGTGGGGCTCTGCGCAACCTCACATCGGACGACGCTGTCGCCGGCGTCAGCGATGAGGTCACACGGGCGCTGGAAGCCAAACACCCGCCGTCAACCGAGGACGAGCCACAGTGGCCGCAGGACCAGTTGCCGGGGCCGTCTTTCGATGACAGAGACGTCAAAGCCGCCGTGCACGCGTTGCCAAAGAGCTCGTCGGGCGGACTGGACGGTCTCCGGCCCATGCACGTGCGCCAGCTGCTCGCCCCACAGACAGCGGAGGCCGTAAACCAGCTGCTAAAAGCGCTCACTGCCCTCATCAACTGCTGCACACAGGGCCTGATTCCCGACTTTGCCAAGGGCGCATTTGTCAGTGCACGCCTCGTCGCCCTTAGGAAAAAATCGGGAGGTCTGCACCCAATAGCAGTGGGCAGCATCTTCCGGCGTATCGCCAGCAAGCTGGTAGCCGGCAAATTGGCGTCGGCGCTGGCGCACGAGCTACGACCAGTGCAGCTGGGCGTATGCACAAGAATAGGGTGTGAGGCTGCTGTGCACGCAACGCGCCACTTCATCTCAACAACCAAGGGGCAGCGCGGTCACTTTCTGGTGAAACTAGACGTGGCCAACGCGTTCAATTGCGTCAACCGCCGCACCCTGCTGGATGAGGTCAGTCGCCGCTTCCCCGTCGCACTGCCGCTTGTCGCACAGGCATACGGCCAGCCAACACCTCTGTTTCACGGTACCAGACGTATCTGGTCGTGCCGCGGCGTGCAGCAGGGAGACCCCCTCGGTCCCGCACTGTTCGCCCTCGCGGTCGATCCGGTGGCTCAGCGGCTCGAGTCACCGCTGAACGTCTGGTACCTCGACGACGCCACAATAGGAGGGCCTTCAGACGTCGTGCAATCAGACATCAGGCGTCTCGTCCCAGCCCTGCACGACATCGACCTCACACTCAACACCACCAAGTGCGAGGCCATCGGGCTCGGACCCTCCGATGACGACACGGCCGACACGCTGATCCAGAGGCACCTGCCGGGATCCACCTCAACACCAGCGGCAATGGCGACACTTCTGGGCGCACCCCTCGAGTCCGGAGGCATACCAGAAGCCCTGGACAACATACATCATCAACTGGAGCTGCTCATCAGGCGCACCACCAACATCGGCTCGTACCCGGCGCTGTTCTTCCTGAGCAGATACGCGTCGGTGCCGCGGGCCATGTACCTGATGAGAGCAGCCCCCCAGTATACAGGGCGACCTCTCAGCTTGTCACCATCGACGAGAGCCTCCGATCGGCCATCGGCAGCTGCTGCAACGTCGACCTGGACGACGACCAATGGGAGCAAGCGGCGCTGCCCGTCCGTCTGGGAGGCATCGGGGCTAGGCGGCTGATTGACGTGGCACTGCCTGCTCATGTCGCCTCAATGGAGGCCGCTGGGGACCTGGTCAGTCATATAATTGACCGCCAACGCGCTGACAGACCTGGTCTCCCGGCGCCCCCCGTAGAGGAGTTTGTGAGTAAAATGTGCCCGGCGTTCAGCCAAGATCAGCCCCTCACTCAGCGTCACCTTGACACGAGTGCGTCAGAGCTCCGCTGGAATAATCTGCTCCAGAGAGCTAACCAGGTCGACCGAGCTCGCCTTCTGGCTGCGGCCGTACCTCATAGCGGCGTCTGGTTGTCCGCCCTTGCGGTATCCAGCCTCGGTCTGCTACTGCCTGACGAAGCCGTTCGCGTCGGCGTGGCGCTGCGCCTGGGAGCCGCCATCCAGCAGCCGCACAAGTGCCGTTGCGGCTCAATGACCGACCGATGGGGCCACCACAGTCTGTCGTGCTGCCACAACGTCGGCCGACTGCCGCGTCACACTGCCCTGAACGACATCGTCCATCGCAGTTTGGCGTCGGCAGGAGTCGCGGCAGTGCTGGAACCTCGTGGTCTGAACCGAGGCGACGGCCGCCGGCCGGACGGGATCACCATCTTTCCCTTCCGGCGTGGCAAATCACTGGTTTGGGATGCAACGTGCACCAACACCTTCAGCAGAACACACCTGTTGGAGGGTGCAGTCGCTCCCGGGGCAGCGGCTCGGGCGGCTGAGGAGACTAAAAGACGGCGCTACATGGACCTGAGCCAGCAGTATGACTTCGCGCCACTGGCCGTCGAAACAACCGGCGTGCTGGGGTCCACATTCGACGACCTCATCAAGATCATCGGTCGTCGAATAACAGAGCGTTCGGGAGAGCCGCGCGAGACGGCCTGGCTCAGACAGCGGGTCAGTCTGGCGGTCGTGCGCGGCAGCTATCACCGGGTTGCTGAACTGATGTGTATGTGTGTGCGTGTTTGTCAATTTTATATCGTGTTTTGTATGAGTGTATGATTGTGTATGTATAATATTAAGTGTATGTGTGAAAAAAATCAACATTGGTAGAAGTCAACATTGAGTTGGCTGTCAGTCATGCAAGAAAAAGTTTTCATAGTTAGCCCGTGATATTGAAAGGGAGTATCTTCCAATTTCCAATTTGCATGTCAATTCATATCAACACTCGTGCCTCCAAACTTTTGGCGGCTACTGTATACACACACACACACCGGCACACGCACACACGCACACCCATACACATACACTTACAGACACACACAAAATAGATTTGGCAGCCAATTTTCCCCGAGGATAATTTCACCCCAGTTGGGGGGAATATGGTTAATTCTTATTACTTGTATTACATTCTGATGGATTGTGTGTGCTGGTGTGTGTGTGTGTGTGTGTGTGTGTGTGTGTGTGTGTGTGTGTGTGTGTGTGTGTGTGTGTGTGTGTGTGTGTGTTTGTTTGTGTGTATTAGACCTGTCCAAAAACAAGTTTTTTTATTTTCATACCCTCTTGCAGCTGTAGCACAAGTCATAAGTGAAGCAACTGCGCGGTGCAGGGCAAAATTGCTTACTTACTGTTGTATCGGACGCCAACACTTCAAGTCCAATGCGGCAGGGCATAGAGACATTTTAGACAAAAATGATTGTGATTTTCGGCTTTTCAGGTCGAAAAACATGGAAGCAAGCCGTGCAGGAGGGTATGAAAATCGAAAACACGTTGTTTTTTTAACAGGTCTAATATATATATGTTTGTGTGTATGCGCATGTATATGTGTGTATATATATGTCAATTTCATTTTTGTCAATTTGATGTATTGCCACACATAGACAACAAAACAAGTTATACAGCAAACACAGATTAATAAGGCAACGATTCGTCGAGCCGTGGCTCTTGGACGAACGGATAGTGTAAATTGCATTCAGTTGTACAATCATGTGAATGTGCTCATTTGTGTGTGATATTTATATACTTCAATGGACAAATCATGTAGCAAACAACGAAAATCATGAAAATATATGTGTGTGTGTCGGTGTGACGCTAGCCCAACAGTGTGGCGATGTATCGCTACGCAACTGTTATGCTCGATCTTGATGCGCCCAGTCATTATGCCAGCGCGCGTGTGTTTATCGGCCCGCCTGTTTCAGCCGCTCGCCGCCAGATGTCACTGCATGTCACGGCCGGTGTTTCCCCTCCCAGCGCACCAGCCGAGTCAGGTGTGTGTCTGTATGTATGTGTGTGTGTGTGTGTACGTGTGTGGCTGTGTTTGGTAGTATCAGTTGTGTTATATGAGCCACTTGCATTGAGTGTTGTTTTATGATCGATTGTTCTATTTGCCAGCGCATTAAACACGCACTATGACTCCTGTGGCTTTTCTATCAGTCAACTTGTGTCAGCTTGACATCACGTTCCACTCTGTGTGTGTGTGTGTGTGTGTGTGTGTGTGTGTGTGTGTGTGTGTGTGTGTGTGTGTGTGTGTGTGTGTGTGTGTGTGTGTGTGTGTGTGTGTGTGTGTGTGTGTGTGTGTGTGTGTGTGTGTGTGTGTGTGTGTGTGTGTGTGTGTGTGTGTGTGTGTGTGTGTGTGTGTGTGTGTGTGTGTGTGTGTGTGTGTGTGTGTGTGTGTGTGTGTGTGTGTGTGTGTGTGTGTGTGTGTGTGTGTGTGTGTGTGTGTGTGTGTGTGTGTGTGTGTGTGTGTGTGTGTGTGTGTGTGTGTGTGTGTGTGTGTGTGTAGATTGCGAGTGGGACGGGTGTATGTCGATTGAGCACACATTTTGTCAGCTGAGCAGGCTGATTCGTCAGCTGTCGCGTGCTGATCCAGCTTTATCAGCCGCGACCGACAAGGCTCGGCTGAAACGCAGCCTGTCGATCAGCGTACAGAATATGCTGGCTTTCAGAACGAAAGACGGCGCTTTTTCACGATACAAGTGCGTGTGCATCTCTCTCACTCTCTCTCTCTCGCTCTCTCTCTCACTTCCCGCACGCTACATTTGCAAATTCACTGCAAATTTATGAAAACCCATACAAATTGCATTTAAAACACTCGGATTCAACATGTTGACATGGAAAAAATTCCAGTGAAAGCAAATTGAAAACGATCAACAATTCATAACTTAATTATATAATTACACCAGTAATCAGACAAGTTTCATCAGACATCATCAATCTGATGAAATGTTCATATCAGATATCAATACAGCATTGGTTTTAATCATTCACTCTCATGCATAAGAGACCCGCTATTTTTCAAGGGAAAATTTGCGCCAAAAATGCGTCTCTTCGTATACTCTTCACAGACGATCAGGCGAAATGTTTTTATTTTCAAGAAAAAAATGTAAAACATGGGTAAACCTGTATTTTTCCTATTTTTTCACAGGAATGCTCGCATCCATTAGGAAACAGCCCTGAATCTCCTAGGTGTGGGAGCACTCGGTTGGGAACCCCTGATCTAGCACTTGTGTGTGTGTGTGCTGGTAGGAACAACGTTGTTTCGCCCGTGTGGAGTAGCGCTCATTGTCTGAGAATTATGAGCGCTCTGCTGCGATTGTCGCGCCCTCTATACTCGCTGCCAGAACCACAGTTTGTCGTTGCCGTCGCTAGATGGCTCTCTCTGTCTCAGCTCGCTGACGGCCGCTTTGTGGAGCCGCAAGGTCGTAGCGATGATGGTGACCTCTCTGTGACCTTGACCGCTCAGGTCACCGTGGCCCTGCAAGATGCAGTCGGCTCGCTCGAGCTGTGTCGCCGCCGTGACCCGGCCCAGGTCAGCACGAGGTCACGAGGTCATTTGCTACTGGGCGCAAGTTTGCGTGTTTGTGTTTGTGTGTTTTTGCTCGTGTATGTGTATGTATGTGCATATGTGTGTGTTTATGTACGTGTGTGTGTATGTGTATGTTTATATGTTTATTTGCATGTATGCGCTTCTGCGTGTATGTATGTGTAAATGTATATGCGTGTAAATACACGCATCTGTGTGTTTGTGTATGTATATGGGTCTTTTTATAGGTGTGTGTGTGTGTGTGTGTGTGTGTATGTATGTATGTATGTATGTATGTAGGTGAGTGAGTGTTCGTGATTGTGTATGTGTATGACTCTTGTGCTTGATCGTGTGTGTGTATGTGTGTGTGTGTGTGTGTGTGTGTGTGTGTGTGTGTGTGTGTGTGTGTGTGTGTGTGTGTGTGTGTGTGTGTGTGTGTGTGTGTGTGAGCGCTTTTGAGACCCTCGGGTGAAAAGCGCGATATAAATGTCTTAATGTAATGTAATGTGTGTGTGTGTGTGTGTGTGAGCGCTTTTGAGACCCCCGGGTGAAAAGCGCGATATAAATGTCTTAATGTAATGTAATGTGTGTGTGTGTGTGTGTGTGCGACAGTGTGACATTGTGACAATACCGCGCGAAATATCACTGGCTATTGATCGCGGCATGGACTTTTTGCAACAATTTGCCGCCAATTTCAGCTCCAACACCTCTTCCTCCTCACATCATCTTCCTGCCGTGTCCTCGCTGCACGTGGCACTGGTGGCGCTGGCACTCAGCCACCGGCCAGGCAGAGCGGCAGATCGTGCCTTTCTCGCTCTCTCCGAGCGAGCCAGTAATCACGGTGTGTACACTTGCACCACACACCGACCATTAAGCCCATGCTATGATGCTAAATTCCACTCCATCATTCCCCTGCTGGGATGAGTGACCACAACTAATGCATAGGATAAATATATTCACTCAAAGTTTTATTTATTGTAAAGATCAAGCCTCGTTATATTGTACATGTAGAACAAACAGAACAATGGAAAAATACTAGCGGACAAAAGTTTAAATTTTTGGTGTGAACTTATTGGACCGAGTACTACTAAAAAGCTTGTATTTCAGGCCTGAAAAGTGACATGGGCTTAATGACCAGGATCTAAGATATTATTAATGAGGTTTATTCTCACTTGTTTGGTGGATGTGAGAGTTTACGAGGCTCGTGCTAGGAGAATTTGAAATTTGTCAGCGAAATTTACAAGAACGACTGGCGAAATAACAGAACTTGGTTTTTTATTTAATAAAAACCTAGATATAATATATTGATGAAAGCGAACACAGTGGAAAATGAATAAAAAATCCACTGAAATTTATAATAATTATATACTTTAATTGTTAATATACATACTGTATACTTATAGCATTCTAAGCAGACCATGATTGAATTATAATCCTGATTTGATTGCAGCAGATTATGTTGTAATTATATTTTGATTACAAGCACCATTTTTACAATTACATCTTAGAGGACAGTTCGTGTTTGTTTGTGGGTTTGTGTGGCGGTGCTTGATTTTGTGCATGAGTTTGACTCGCCGCCCTAAAAAAAGGTTGAGAACCACTGGTTATTCTTATTATTAATTACAGGCAAATCCAGTAGCAAATATGTAGACAGTACGAAAAGTAAAAAATGTAAAAAATAAATGATAAATAAATAACATACAATTCATCCAATAACACTGTATAATTTCACTCCGCCCACACTCCTCGGATAAACAACAACAACCAACAATAAATATGAATAAATAAATGACTGACATGAGAGATAAATAGTAGAACTTGTGCACTGGTGATTGTGTCAGCCGGTCACGTATACTGGAGCGATGTGCCGCAATCACCGCCCGTCTTAATCGTGCGACACCGGCGCCAATATCACACCAGCCGTCGGCCACTGCGCACCACCGCCGCACAGGGGGCGCCACCGGCACTGCTCGGCACGGCCGCCGCGCTCGTCACGCACGTGCGACTGCAACAGTGGCACGTGGCGCGTGATATTGCACGCTGGCTGCTGGCACAACAGCTAGCGCCGGGCGTGTGGGGCAGTTGTGCGGTGAGTCCAACTTTATCCTCATTCACGCAATATTCAACCTGTACGCAAAAGATTTTCCCCCGATAACCAATTCTTAAATTCCAAGATTCCCTCCACAGATAGAACGTGAAACCGGCTGCAAAATCATATGGCTAGATTAGATTATTTTCGCTATACAAAACACTGTACTCATCCAAACTTCATTACACATATTCACTCACTCATTTACTCGCACACACACACACACACATACATACACTAACACATACACATACATACACTCACAAAACACACCCATATACATACATACACAATCACACATATACACCCACATACACAAACACATATGCGTACACACACCCACACAAAACACACCCACACATACACACACACACACACACCCACACAAAACACACCCACACATACACACACACACACACACACACACAGACGTCGATGGCAGTGTTGCAGGCACTGGACCATTACTGGTCGAGTGTGGCTGTGTCGGACACGCGTGCTCATTGTACACTGCCGCAGTCGTCCGTGTCGCACGCTTCTTGGTCTGCCTGGCGGTCGGCGCAGCAGCAGGAGCAGCAGGATGAGGGTGTGGTCTCCATCACGCTCAACTCCAGTGTGGCTGGCCGCAAAACCGCTCCACTTCAGGTCTGTGTGATTGTGATTTTGTGTGTGTGTGTGTGTGTGCGTGTGTGTGTTTGTGTGTGTGTGCGCGCGTGTGCAGCGCCCTAGATACCCTCTAGGTGTAGGGCGCTATATAAATATCTACCTAATGTAATGTAATGTAATGTGTGTGTGTGTGTGTGTGTGTTCTGCCTGTATTGTACTGTGCTGCTTTGTAAATACGAAACATATTTGAATATGCATGTGATTGTACGTGAATGTATGTGGTGTGTAATGTTTATATCAGCGCAATTGAGACATGATGTGTGTATTGCGCTTTACAAATGACTCAAAAAATGAAATGTGTGTGTGTGTGTGGCTGTGCGTATGTGTATGAGTGTGTTTATATGTGTGTACGAGCGTGTATGTGTGTATGCTTTCGTGTGTATGTTTGTGTGTGTGTTTGTGTGCTTGTGTATGTGTGTGTATGTTTGTGTGTGTGTTTGTGTAGTTGAGTGACAGTGTTGCCGACACTGGCGAGCTGCATGTGTCGGTGAGCGGAGTGGGCGTGGTCTTGCTGCATGTGACGTCACAATACTGGCAGCCAATGGTGGCGCTGCACAGCTCACCAGCGCCATCTGACGACGACAATTTCATTACCGACGTGTTCTCCATTGAGTCGCGTGTTAATCGCCCAGTGCCACACTCGGCCCAGCTAACACTAAGCTTCTGTGTCAGGTTCGTCAACGTGTGCTTGCGTGCGTGCGTGTGTGTGTGTGTGTATGTATTTGTCTGTGTATTTGTGTGTATATGTGATTGCGTTTGTGTGTGTCTGTGTTTATGTATATTTATATATGTGTGTGCCTATTTGTGTTCGTGCGTGTGTGTCAGGTATACATGTGGTTACGGACATATTTGTGTGAGGTCGAGTGTGTGTGTGTGTGTGTACTAGTTGTGTGAGGTCGAGTGTGTGTGTGTGTGTGTATGTACTAGTTGTGTGAGGTCGAGTGTGTGTGTGTATTCTAGTTGTGTGTGTGTGTTCTAGTTGTGTGAGGTCGAGTGTGTGTGTTTGTGTGTGTGTGTGTATTCTAGTTGTGTGTGTGTGTGTGTGTGTGTGTTCTAGTTGTGTGAGGTCGAGTGTGTGTGCTTCATTGGGCTCATCGGTCACTATCAAGCATCAGCTGCCCAGCGGATATACTGTGGCCGCAGCTAGTTTGCGCGCTCTCCGCCTAGGTGGCGCTGCTGTGTATAACTCCAGCCACAGCGGCGACAGTCGCATTCGGGCTGCCGTCGTGGACGCACGTACCAGCTCCTTACTTGTGCTTGCACATTCAGTGAGCTATACACTGGCCACAAGGGCATACACATGTACATGCAGCGCATCACAATATGCCTCCACATTTATCATTATTATTAATATTATTATTATTATTACTACCAGTAAGGCGCCGTGTTCGGCGATGAACGAGCGAGCGCGAACAAAGAAAACCGCTTGTTAATCGGGCTTACGGTTCCAGAGATATAAGACTCAAAAAGCATGGGCAAAGTTTTCTGCTAAATTATAAGAGGGCATATGGCACGTGCCACGTGCCACAGTGGGCACTGACATAATTCGGCATGGTCTCATTCGCGGCAGGAAGGATGAGGCTACCCAACAAAAAATGCATGTTAATTGGACTTATGGTTCTAGAGATATAAGAGATATGGTTATGACTTATGGTTCCAGAGATGGTTCCAGAGCCTCTGAAAAGCGTGACCACGGCCGGCCGGCGGGCGGGCCGCTCATACTCATTTTTCTAGTAACACCAAGTATGAACTTGCTCGCTATCGCTCGCTCGTAATCATTAATTACAGTCAAATCCAGTGACATGGGAAGAATGCAAGCACTATTACCACCCGGCAGTGATCCCATGTACTGGAAGCGCCCAAAAGATGTAGGGAAAATTGAGAGTGATGTTTTAGTCAGGAAGATGATGGTTAATGAAGAAATGATAAGAAAAAATATACGATGAATCAAATGAAATTATCAAATCAAAAAGCTAAAATATAAGTGTATATGCAATCTTACAACAGACTCATTAAGATAATATAGTGACGCAAAAATCAACTACAAACATATAATGATAATGGACAAAATAACACATGAATATATATATGTATACGTTTACACACACACACATTCAACTCATATATCTGATGCCATTCAATTCAACTATATAAACACAATTCGATAAGTACTGTACCGGCTATAAGAGAGTAGTGCTTCGGGCCCGTCTTCTATAGTTTACATGTAATTTTCCCCGCATATGAGATACTTTTTCTCCTCTCCCAACAATTATCTTATGTTGATACATGGCTACATTGTGTAGATCAGTGGTTTTCAACCTGTTTCAGTGTTCCCGCCCGTTTCAAATCAGAAGTCAGTTCTCACACCCCGTGGTTTTTTGATAGCCATGGATTTTATATTTTTTATTTGATTTTTGATAGTTTTTATTATTCAATATTTACTCATACAGGTTAAAGTTCATATAATAATAAAACAATCAGGGAAAATATAAGGCATAGATAAAGCATATGGTGTTTAATTTTTCACAGCAGTCCTAGCACTCCTTCGCAACTAGCCTGACACCGCCTAGGAGCGCGAGGGAGCACCCCGGTTAATAAGCCCTGGTATAGATATTCCATCGGCGGATGGTGTGTTGAGTGTCGGTGTAAGTTTGTGTTTGTGTGTGTGCAGGTGGGTAGAGAGCCGTTGTGTGCGGAGGCGTTACTAGTACGGTGGCACGTGGTGGCCAACTTGAGTCAGTATCTGGCCGTGACCGTGTTCAACTCGTTCCAGCCAGGTGTGTGTTAGTGTGTGTGTGTGTGTGTGTGTTGAGCTAGTTGAGGTAGAGGAGATGAGTTAGTTGAGGTAGAGGAGATGAGTTATTTGAGGTAGAGGAGATGAGTTAGTTGAGGTAGAGGAGATGAGTTAGTAGAAGGTAGAGGAGTTGAGCTAGTTGAGGTAGAGGAGATGAGTTAGTTGAGGTAGAGGAGATGAGTTAGTTGAGGTAGAGGAGATGAACTAGTTGAGGTAGAGGAGATGAGTTAGTTGAGGTAGAGGAGATGAGTTAGTTGAGGTAGAGGAGATGAGTTAGTTGAGGTAGAGGAGATGAGTTAGTTGAGGTAGAGGAGATGAACTAGTTGAGGTAGAGGAGATGAGTTAGTTGAGGTAGAGGAGATGAACTAGTTGAGGTAGAGGAGATGAGTTAGTTGAGGTAGAGGAGATGAGTTAGTTGAGGTAGAGGAGATGAGTTAGTAGAAGGTAGAGGAGTTGAGCTAGTTGAGGTAGAGGAGATGAGTTAGTTGAGGTAGAGGAGATGAGTTAGTTGAGGTAGAGGAGATGAGTTAGTAGAAGGTAGAGGAGATGAGTTAGTTGAGGTAGAGGAGATGAGTTAGTTGAGGTAGAGGAGATGAGTTAGTTGAGGTAGAGGAGATGAGTTAGTTGAGGTAGAGGAGATGAGTTAGTTGAGGTAGAGGAGATGAACTAGTTGAGGTAGAGGAGATGAGCTAGTTGAGGTAGAGGAGATGAGCTAGTTGAGGTAGAGGAGATGAACTAGTTGAGGTAGAGGAGATGAACTAGTTGAGGTAGAGGAGATGAACTAGTTGAGGTAGAGGAGATGAACTAGTGGAGGTAGAGGAGATGAACTAGTTGAGGTAGAGGAGATGAACTAGTTGAGGTAGAGGAGATGAACTAGTTGAGGTAGAGGAGATGAACTAGTTGAGGTAGAGGAGATGAACTAGTTGAGGTAGAGGAGATGAGTTAGTTGAGGTAGAGGAGATGAGTTAGTTGTGGTAGAGGAGATGAGTTAGTTGAGGTAGAGGAGATGAGTTAGTTGAGGTAGAGGAGATGAGCTAGTTGAGGTAGAGGAGATGAGCTAGTTGAGGTAGAGGAGATGAACTAGTTGAGGTAGAGGAGATGAACTAGTTGAGGTAGAGGAGATGAACTAGTTGAGGTAGAGGAGATGAACTAGTTGAGGTAGAGGAGATGAGTTAGTTGAGGTAGAGGAGATGAGTTAGTTGAGGTAGAGGAGATGAGTTAGTTGAGGTAGAGGAGATGAGTTAGTTGTGGTAGAGGAGATGAGTTAGTTGAGGTAGAGGAGATGAGCTAGTTGAGGTAGAGGAGATGAACTAGTTGAGGTAGAGGAGATGAACTAGTTGAGGTAGAGGAGATGAACTAGTTGAGGTAGAGGAGATGAACTAGTTGAGGTAGAGGAGATGAACTAGTTGAGGTAGAGGAGATGAGTTAGTTGAGGTAGAGGAGATGAGCTAGTTGAGGTAGAGGAGATGAGCTAGTTGAGGTAGAGGAGATGAACTAGTTGAGGTAGAGGAGATGAACTAGTTGAGGTAGAGGAGATGAACTAGTTGAGGTAGAGGAGATGAACTAGTTGAGGTAGAGGAGATGAGTTAGTTGAGGTAGAGGAGATGAACTAGTTGAGGTAGAGGAGATGAGTTAGTTGAGGTAGAGGATATGAGTTAGTTGAGGTAGAGGAGATGAACTAGTTGAGGTAGAGGAGATGAGCTAGTTGAGGTAGAGGAGATGAGCTAGTTGAGGTAGAGGAGATGAACTAGTTGAGGTAGAGGAGATGAACTAGTTGAGGTAGAGGAGATGAGTTAGTTGAGGTAGAGGAGATGAGTTAGTTGTGGTAGAGGAGATGAGTTAGTTGAGGTAGAGGAGATGAGTTAGTTGAGGTAGAGGAGATGAGCTAGTTGAGGTAGAGGAGATGAGCTAGTTGAGGTAGAGGAGATGAACTAGTTGAGGTAGAGGAGATGAACTAGTTGAGGTAGAGGAGATGAACTAGTTGAGGTAGAGGAGATGAACTAGTTGAGGTAGAGGAGATGAGTTAGTTGAGGTAGAGGAGATGAGTTAGTTGAGGTAGAGGAGATGAGTTAGTTGAGGTAGAGGAGATGAGTTAGTTGTGGTAGAGGAGATGAGTTAGTTGAGGTAGAGGAGATGAGCTAGTTGAGGTAGAGGAGATGAACTAGTTGAGGTAGAGGAGATGAACTAGTTGAGGTAGAGGAGATGAACTAGTTGAGGTAGAGGAGATGAACTAGTTGAGGTAGAGGAGATGAACTAGTTGAGGTAGAGGAGATGAGTTAGTTGAGGTAGAGGAGATGAGCTAGTTGAGGTAGAGGAGATGAGCTAGTTGAGGTAGAGGAGATGAACTAGTTGAGGTAGAGGAGATGAACTAGTTGAGGTAGAGGAGATGAACTAGTTGAGGTAGAGGAGATGAACTAGTTGAGGTAGAGGAGATGAGTTAGTTGAGGTAGAGGAGATGAACTAGTTGAGGTAGAGGAGATGAGTTAGTTGAGGTAGAGGATATGAGTTAGTTGAGGTAGAGGAGATGAACTAGTTGAGGTAGAGGAGATGAGCTAGTTGAGGTAGAGGAGATGAGCTAGTTGAGGTAGAGGAGATGAGCTAGTTGAGGTAGAGGAGATGAACTAGTTGAGGTAGAGGAGATGAACTAGTTGAGGTAGAGGAGATGAACTAGTTGAGGTAGAGGAGATGAGTTTGTTGAGGTAGAGGAGATGAGTTAGTTGAGGTAGAGGAGATGAGCTAGTTGAGGTAGAGGAGATGAGTTAGTTGTGGTAGAGGAGATGAGTTAGTTGAGGTAGAGGAGATGAACTAGTTGAGGTAGAGGAGATGAACTAGTTGTGGTAGAGGAGATGAGCTAGTTGAGGTAGAGGAGATGAGTTAGTTGAGGTAGAGGAGATGAACTAGTTGAGGTAGAGGAGATGAACTAGTTGAGGTAGAGGAGATGAACTAGTTGTGGTAGAGGAGATGAGCTAGTTGAGGTAGAGGAGATGAGTTAGTTGTGGTAGAGGAGATGAACTAGTTGAGGTAGAGGAGATGAACTAGTTGAGGTAGAGGAGATGAACTAGTTGAGGTAGAGGAGATGAGCTAGTGGAGGTAGAGGAGATGAGTTAGTTGAGGTAGAGGAGATGAACTAGTTGAGGTAGAGGAGATGAGTTAGTTGTGGTATGGGAGATGAGTTAGTAGAAGGTAGGATTAGGGCAGGGGTCACCAAACTACGGCCCGCGGGCCGAATCCGGCCCGCGACGTCAGTTCACCAGGCCCGTCGACGGTGAACTGACGTCCTTCCTCGTCTCGTGAAGGCTCCGCCTACGCTCTGACGTCACCATGGTTTCCATGGCTAAACACACAAACACGCATCTTTCCCATCCCTAGATGAGTCCGGCTGTCAACACAGGTCCGACGCTCCAGTAATATTTACTTCTTTTTGCCTGTCATCCCTTTTATAGGTATGTAACAAGGATTTCTTTGTTTGACAGTGATACGTAAGTGGACTACAAGTGTGATTAGAGGTCATACAGTAACAGACATAGTATAATAATCCTATAGAAGCCTCGTGTTATTCACCTCACCTTATTATGTTATATATTCTATTACTAAATGTACATGTTATATGCTTTATATGTACATTTGGTGAGCCGTAGCTTCACCAGTGCACAGTGTGGCAAATTGTTCACAATGAATTTTTGCCACACTGTGGAGTGACCCCTGAATTTTCTGCTTTACTTATGTTTCAATAGGGTATTAATTATGTTTCTAATTCAATTTCTTTTTCATTTTCAGATCCCATTTTCTTCACCCTTCATTATGGCTTCTAAGAAAAGAAAAGTGGACGCCGAGTGTTGCGTTTTCAATGAAGAATGGGGAGTAATGTACTTCTTCATCATCATCATCATCATATATTGTCAATCCGAAACGGTTTTTAATTGACAATTTACAATACACATTAGAACATGACACATGGGCAGCTTACAATACAATTAAAACAACAATTAAAGATAAAATGAGTATACATAAAAAATAATGATAATAAAAAATGGGTGGAGTCGACGTAGGGTGATATCGGAAACTATAAAACTAAACAATAAAACTATTAAACGGAATGAAGTGTAAAAAAAGAAAAAGGATAAAGCTCAATTTCTGGCGACCTCATTGTAACCCCTGGCTGCGCGACACCTGAAATGGCGTTTGGTAGCCTCTAGTCGGGCCCTGGGCAGGTGCAACAATCCACATTCAGTGGAACGGCTGCTACGCGCTGACACGCTGCTCCTCCTGCTAAACATGTCAGTGAGACACGGCGGAGCGCGATCTTCTTGCAGAGCTCTCGTTACATTTTTTAGGTCACGGTTTCTGACCATGGCTTCAACTGTCGGCCACCCGAGACTCTTGAGAGCTGGCGTGACATGGTCGTACTTCCTTAGACCACAAGTCAGGCGGGCGGCAAACCGCATGATCCTGCTGATCTTCTCTTTGTCAGACTCTGACAACCCACCCCAGACAGACATGCAGTACTGTACTTCTGGAGAAGATGTGGGCAACAACTAGTCTGTTTATTACCTCGGATGTCAGCTGTCTCTTGATTCGGCTGATGGAGATCAGTATGCAGTTGCAGCGCTTTACCAAGTCCATCACATGGCATCCCCAGGTGAGCTGACTGTCCAGGGTGACTCCCAAAACGCGCAAACTTGGCCTAGGTGAAATGCAGGTATTTGACAGATGTAGCCGGACAGACTCACAGCGTTGGATGGAGACACGAGTACCGCAAATCACAAGGGATGTCTTCTCACTGTTCATCAGGAAACCATTACTGGCAAGCCAATTGCTAAAAGCCTGCGTGCTCACGTGCATCTGCGAAACCATTTCTTGAATACCAATGGGAGAGCAGGCCGCCGTCAACACAAGAAACGTATCATCAGCGTAGCTGAAAATTCTGCCGAACGGGATGTGGTTCTCAGCATCGTTGACTGCCAAAATGTAGAGAAGAAGACCCAGCACAGAGCCCTGAGGTACACCATGTCTCAGCTGTCGTTTCTCAGTCCCGTTTCTGACTATTTGTTGACGTCCACTTAGGTAGCTCTCAAACCACGCCGGCTGAATACCGTACCACTGCAGTCGTGCACACAGTGACTTGTGATTTACGCAGTCGAAAGCCCCGCTGATGTCAAATGACACAACTGCTGATATCTGCCGTGTGTCCACGGCCTGCACGATGTGGTCTGTCATTGCCAACAACATGTGATCCGTAGACCAGTGCCGGCGATATGCGAACTGATTGGGAGAGAGTAGACTGTGCTCCGTCATATATTTCACCAACTGATCGCTGACCACTCGCTCCAAAAGTTTGCTGATGCTGCACAGCAGGGAAATTGGACGCGTATTGGCCGGATTAGATGTGTCGCCTGACTTTGGCAGCGGAATCAGAGTCGCAATTTTCCATGCTTCAGGAAAAACGCTGGTTTTGATAGAACAGTTTATGATACTGAGCAGATGAGGGCCAAGAACTGCGAAGGTTTTCCGGAGGACAAATACTGGGATGCCGTCGGTGCCGACGGAAAACCTGGATTTGATAGCACACAACTTACTCCATAGCTCAGGCAGGGTAACAGGCTCTAATTTCATGGTGCTGGTTATGACAGTAGGAGGTCTGTCACCAACAGGAGCTGTATGATTGCATCGGTTTATTTCAGCTATTCGCTCTGCCTTGCTGGAGAAATATTCATTGAATTTGTCGGCAGTGCGTGCCGTTGTGGCTATTCGGTTGTCTGAAGCCCGCTTTGCTTGAATGACCATGTCTCGCAAAGCTCTCCAAAAATCTGACGAATTTTTGCCCTCAAGTTGCTGCGTGAGATAAGCCTTTCGCTCAGCTTCGATTGTATGCTTCACGGAGTTTCTTAACCGAAGGTAGGCAGTCCTCCTGATTGGGTCTCCGGTGTTTTTCCACGCTCGGTATGCTGCATCTCGCTCAGACATACTACACAGAAGATCACAGCGACCGCGTATCCAGGGGAGGCTGTTCAGTTTCGGTTTAATTGTGCGCAATGGACAGACAGTATCGAGACAGGCGCACCATATATCCATGAATATGTGCACTTTGGTGTTCACGCACCTTGATTTCGAAAACTGTTCCCAGTCAGCAGTGATCAGCAGATAATTGAACAGGTCCCAATTGATAGTGCGCCACGGCCTGTACGTCACAACGTTTATTCTCTGTCGAGCTGATCCGATCTTAAAACTCGCAGCAATGGGCAAGTGATCGGCGAATGGCGTCGGTTCAACAGTTACATCAGAAATCATGTCTGAATTGATATTGGTGACCATTACGTCTAGGAGAGAAGGCACTGGGTGTGGGTGTGTCGGTGAGTCGATTATCTGCGTCAAACCATAGTTGTTTAGCAGACTCGTGAGGCCTGAGGAGCAAGCTGGTTTCAGTAGATCAAAGTTTAGGTCGCCCGTCAATATGAGCGGTTTGGAGTAAATCAATGCTGCTTGAAGTATATCTTCGATGTTCTCCAGACTCATCGCTACCGCTTCCTTAGGTGGTCGGTAAACTACTCCCACAACTACTGGGCGCACATGTGGTCCAGATATCGACAAGAAAAGAGCTTCAGTAGTGCCACACCTGCTAGCAATATCTAGTCGATTCACGCGAAGACCAACTCTGCAGAAAACAGCAACACCCCCTCCTCTGCCATCCTTACGATCGCATCTCCAAACAGAGAAGCCAGGAACTATGATGAACTTATCTAACAGTTGCGGCGTGAACCACGTTTCAGAAACGCATAATATGTCCAAATTCATTCGCGGCAGGAGAACATTGATGTCATCAATCTTAGGCAAGGCTGACTGCGCATTTATGTGGCCAATCCTCAGTGGAAGGCGATTCACGGTGATCCGACTCTGTATTCGCACGGAGGTCAAAACATCATGATTGACTCCAGTGGATTTATAATTACGTATTGTGCTTAATTGCCGGTTACTGCAAATGACCTGGATACGCCGAAATTTCGGTCGGCGACCATGTGGGCGAGAGTTTTTACCTCTATGAGTGCCTAAATGGCATGCTAGGCGACACATATCTGTTTGGGGTTCAATGACCGGCGACAGTCAGGACAAACACTTCGCACACACTACACGCACTGTACACTTCAAACACAACACACTTCGCGCACACAAACACGCACTGAGGCGGGTACAGAATTGAGTTGAGTTGAGTTGAGTTGCGGGCACGGCCAATGCGATGTTCACAGCACGGCTGCGCGCACACGACTTTGTGGAAACAAAGGACCAGAAAGCTAGTTGTGTTATATGTAGCGAAAGTGTTGCCGTTTTGAAAGAGTACAATATTAGGCGTCACTATGAAACAAAACATCTATCAACATATTCAAAGTTTTCTGGAAAGTTACGCTCTGAGAAATATGCGTCCATGAAACGTGGTTTAGAAACTCAAAGAAACCTCTTCACGTGAAAGTTTGCTGAAAATGAATCTGTCACTCGTATAAGTTAGAAAATAGTGCATAAGATGGCAGTCCGAGGAAAACCGTTTACTGACGGCAACTTCGTCAAAGCGTGTATGATGGAGGCAGAAAATGACTTGTGTCCTGAGAAAGCCGATTTGTTTGGAAGTGCACACTATGTGCACTTATGTGCACTTAGTGCACATAGGCACAAGGTACTATGTGCACTTAGTCCTAGTGTGCACTTATGTGCACACTAGGTCTAATGTCACTATCTTTTTGCTTACGTCGCTTTCTTTGAAAACTTTTTAGGAAATAAAATGGTGGTTATCTTTGTTTTTTTATTAACATGGAATGCTAAACTTAGTTTTACGTCTTTTTTCCCAGAGCTTTCGTTCTGGCTTGCAAGTATTGAACAGAATGATTATGCGGCCCGCGCTCGTCACTCCTTCAGTTATCCGGCCCACTGTGAAAAAAGTTTGGCGACCTCTGGATTAGGGGATGGGAAGGGGGGTGTAGATGGGCAATTATTGACTGGGAGAAGGAATTTAACTGACACGTTGATGAGCATTTATACGTGGAGCAAATAGTAATTGGGTAGATAAGGGCAGTTCTACTGAACCAGACTGTGTGTGTGCTTGATTACACTGAGACTAGAGTTGGGCGGACAGTGGCGGTGCAAGCATTTTCCTGTGAGGGGGCTGGGGAGAAAGATGCGGTGGCTTGGCGAAACATGAGGCAGTACAGTACTCGAAATGTTCATTGTCAGGATTTGTTGGGCGGTCCAGAGGTTGGGGGGGAGGGGGCACATTTGTTTCAGGGAGGTTTCAGTCTGTGATTGTGTTTGTTGTTGTTGTCAGATTACCGGTCGCAGCGCGCCATACAGGTGCCACATTTGACGCGCGTGCGTCTGTGCGACGCTTGTGGCAGTTATCAGTGTGGCGGCGTGTGCCAGCTGCCCGCCACCAAACAGCACGCCACCACGGCTCAAGCCCCGCTCGTTGGCCCACTGACACCGCTTCTGCTGCTTTTGCTGGGGATGTTGTTCTCGTGATTGCTGGCGTTTTCCTGCCATTGCCCCCTCATCCCCTAGCCCTCCCCTTGCGGGTTTTTTTATTGGTGATATGTATGTATGTGTGTGTGCGTGTGTAGAAACTCGTCTAGTCCTGGTATTCCAAATAATCATCGAACTATGCTCGTTGTCAGGCGTTGCTACACATGTGTGGCGCGGTCGCTGCGCCGTAATTGTCGACCGAACCACAAGGCTTTCATACTGTAAATGTATATTATTATCGCTGTCGCTGAGTGTTTGTATTTTGTCGTTGTTTTTGTGTTTGTATCGGTCTTATCATTATGCTCAGTCGCAATCGGTCGCGTTTCAATTTTGTACGTTTTTTTGTACACTCAAGTTTGTGCGCGTGCACGAATACATTGATAAAAAACTAGTTGATCTTCTCATTTGAATACTGTGTTTATTGGCTCCGTTTTCGCTTCATGAATATAATATTTCATACACACACACACACACCCACACACACACACACACACAAACACACACACACACAAACACACACACACACACACACACACACACACACACACACACACACACACACACACACACACCCACACCCACATTGACACACCCACATACACGGTCAGTGAACCCAGCCCAGTGAAGTGGCGACATGGCGAGCTTGTTGTGGACGCAACGTGGTCGCGTCTCGCCATCGACATCAAACACTGGGGCGAACACATTATTTGTCCATAGTTGATTGCGGGTCATCGCGATTCAGTGTGTGGAAGCCGCTGTGCTGACCAGATGCCGTCATCGCTGTGGAGAAACTGAAGCACGTGTTTTCTATCGCGGTGGCTGTGAAGAGCTGCTGTGCGACAATGACACTGTTTCGCAGCCGCCAATTTGCTGCGTTCGCTGCCAGTTGGGAACCTGCGGTTCTGCGCCGCGCATGCGCCAAGTGGTAACGCCATAGTTGAGCGGTGCCATGAATCAGTGAAGGTTCTCGCGGCCAGAAATGGATGTAGTATCGGTTAAGCAGTACACATTTACAACAACACACCTTGCGAATCACTACCTGCGCCCGCTGCCGTCGTGTACAAGTATGTGGTACGAGACTCTGTGCGTGTACATCGGCCTACTACGACTGGAGACTTCGCAGACAGAGTGGTTCAACGCGTCTCGCCCGGAACTGCACCAAGTGATACGTCGCCGGGCTACCGCCTTGGTGACAAGGTCGGGCTGCGTCAGCAGGGAACCCGGTGCACGGAACAGTCTCACCCTGGTACCATCACTGGAGTTGTCTCGGAGCAGGTTGTTGACGTCGACGGAGTGCCGCGGCACGTGCGCGATGTGCGGCCGAGGTTCACACCTGACATTCACAGTGAACCTGGTCACGCGGGTACTACGGATGATGACAGCGGTGCAGCTCTGTGGGTGTCCCCGAGGCAGCTAGAAGACGTAGCTGAGTCGGCAGAAACAACTCCTGAGACCGAGGATGCTGCTGAGATCCTCCTGTACCAAGTCATCGGCACAGCGAGCGGGTCCGTCGGGTTCCGCGTCTCGATAATTTCGTGATTCGTATTTATCGTTTGATATTATATATCATGGGGAGGTGTAGTTGTCAGGTGTGTTGTGCGCATGCGTAACTGTGCCTGTGACGTCACAGTCACGTGATCCGTGTGACACGGCTTGGTGTGCCTGTAATGGTTTCGGTGTGAGTAAGTCGTGAGCTGAGTGTGTTAGTGATTGGGTGTGTGCGCGAGAATACAGTGGACAAATTTACTGGCGTGTAAACTTTGCGTCTTTCAATTACAATATAATACAAGACACGAGACAATATTGCAACTTCGACTGCACTGAAATATATTGTCATTGCAATTCAACTTGATATAATTAAATCAAATATTAAAAATTAAAATTAAAACCAGTAAGAGAGTTTCAATTGCTGAGCTGTCTCAGACAGTGTACGCAATGGTTTGCCTGTCCCGGTCATGTTTCACTTGCCGATAGATGTAATGTGCAGGCCAAATGTAACTGCGGGAATTCCGGCTGAATAAGATTCCGATGGATAAGATTGGTTGGAGCCTGGGGGCGTTATTCATGAAGCACTCTCCTCCACACTCAATCATGACTGTTTCCAATGCAGCACTGTGCTGGGTGCATGTCTGAACGAGTTTGTATGCTCGTATGGGCTGACCGCAGTGAAAGAGTGGTGAGTTAGAGAGAAGTGGTGATTTTTCCAGGTGATTTTTGCAGGATGTGTGTGCGCGTGTGTTGTGCATATGTACGTGCTTGCGTGATCTTGTGCTTTTTGAGTCGGCTTTGATTGTTATTGTGGCCGTGTAGTTCACGTTGTATATCACGTTGTAGAATAGTTGTTTTAAAAAAATCTCGCGCCTAGTGTCTGCAATATTCATCTCTCCCTCTCTCTCTCTCTCTTATCCCTCTCCTCTGTGTATGAAGCCCTCACCCGCCTACATGCATTTGTCCTACTTTTTCATCCATTCGATTAAAAGAAATACATAAATAGATTAGATATTGAATCTAGATAATATTAATAATATAATAATTTAATTGCTGCGTTTTTCAAGTGGCTTATTTGAATACTGCATTTATTGGCGCCATTTTCGCTTCATAAATATAACATTTCATACACACACACACATACACACACACACAGCTGATGTTTGCAACAGTGAAGTATTTGTGCAAGGTGATGCAATTTTCACCGGCCATAAGCCAGCAGTTTTCATTTACTGGAAGTAGCGACGATATTCTCTGTATCTGTCATCTTCTCTTTCTTGCTGCTCTTCCTCCTCTTCTCCTTCTTCCTCTTGTTCCTCCTCTTCGCTTTCTTCCTGCTCTTCCTCCTCTATCTCCTCTTCTTGCTGTTCTTCTTGTTGTTGTGGTTGTTCGTAGTCGCTGGTGTCCGGGGTGGGGTACTGAGTGGGCACTGGCGTGGGCAAATGGTCGCCCCGCGGTCTGAAACCGTTCTCATCGGCAACGTACTCGACACGGTAGCTGGCGCCATCTGGTGCCACAAATTCAAACTCGCCCACCACCTCGTATGAATCAGCGTCCTTCAACTCACCTGACTCCTTCACATATATTCCGTTGTCGCTCTCAAAACTGCACACAAACACACACACACACACATGTTCTTTACGTTTTTTGGATCTAGAAGCCCTCAGTGGTTGAAATAACGGAAAACATTTTAATTTTCAACAGCCGGTTATAATTTGTATTTATTTATACAGTCGAAATGTTGATGTTAATATATTTTTTATTTCTAATGTCTAGTGATACGGCCGGTGTTTTTACTGTTGATAGCTCATGTGGAATTGTGCTTGTTTGTGCGCGTGCAAGTGCGCGAGTGTTTCACTCACGAGTGTTGGTAGGACTGGTCCGAGTGCAGGTCGAGAGTTTGTTTGACAATTTGTGCTTGTCGCGTGTCTGTGCTGTATGCTTGTTGCAAATCACTGCATGCAGCCGGCGAGCAGAACAGCAACACAACCACCAACACTCGGCAAACCAACGCCAACTCTACCCTGCTCTGCTCGTGATGCGAAATTCGCCAACAAAAAACAACAAGTCATAAATATAATGCGCCAACTCAAAATTGCACTCAATTATTTATTATGCATTTTCATTCAGTTTATAATAGTTTAGTACATGTTTCGCTTGAAATTATGCGCAACTATTTGATTGATTAAGCACAAAACCGCACAAATATTTTGGAAAGGCCAAAATTATTCACTATTCTTAAACATACATAAAAACAGGCAACTTGAAAGGTTGTAAATCTGCCGATAATTTTTTAATGTTTTTGACAACTCAGCCTCGATGTCCATGCATATAAAATAGAAAATTTAATTAGTTATAAATCCACATAATATATATATATATATATATATATATATATATATATATATATATATATATCTGAGTCCCTTATCAACTGGTGGTTACCGAGTTCATGACGATGGTCGTGTTGTACACTGCGTGAGGAGCCAGATGTAACTGTGTCATTTCTCGGCCAGTACATCTGGCTTTTATACTTGCACACTGACACAGTGCACGGGACAAAATGAACAGTGAGACGCCAGTTAATTGTCGGTGATAAAACTGTGTCCTTACCAGGGTCTGACCATGGAATCACACACGCCACCACACACACACACACATACAAACAGCATGCCTGTATGTGTATGTCAGGTGTGTGCTGTCTGTGCTGTTCAACCCGCCTGCCGTCCTTAACTCTCGCTGGTTTCAGAACAAGATGTCCTTCAGGCTACAGTACTCACTCAATGCGTGTTGTGTGCGGAGGCGTTGCTAGTACGGTGGCACGTGGTGGCCAACTTGAGTCAGTATCTGGCCGTGACCGTGTTCAACTCCCTCCAGCCAGGTGTGTGTTAGTGTTCAGCTGGTTGAGGTAGAGGAGATGAACTAGTTGAGATAGAGGAGATGAGCTAGTTGAGGTAGAGATGAGCTAGTTGAGGTAGAGATGAGCTAGTTGAGGTAGAGGAGATGAACTAGTTGAGGTAGAGGAGATGAACTAGTTGAGGTAGAGGAGATGAGCTAGTTGAGGTAGAGATGAGCTAGTTGAGGTAGAGATGAGCTAGTTGAGGTAGAGGAGATGAACTAGTTGAGGTAGAGGAGATGAGCTAGTTGAGGTAGAGATGAGCTAGTTGAGGTAGAGATGAGCTAGTTGAGGTAGAGGAGATGAACTAGTTGTGGTAGAGATGAGCTAGTTGAGGTAGAGGAGATGAGCTAGTTGAGGTAGAGGAGATGAGCTAGTTGTGGTAGAGGAGATGAACTAGTTGTGGTAGAGGAGATGAACTAGTTGAGGTAGAGGAGATGAGTTAGTTGAGGTAGAGGAGATGAGCTGGTTGAGGTAGAGGAGATGAACTAGTTGAGGTAGAGATGAGCTAGTTGAGGTAGAGGAGATGAGCTAGTTGAGGTAGAGGAGATGAACTAGTTGAGGTAGAGGAGATGAGCTAGTTGAGGTAGAGGAGATGAGTTAGTTGAGGTAGAGGAGATGAACTGGGCTCCAATTGTCCTGTCTCTCTTTCCCTAACTGTGTGTGTATACAATTTGCACTGGAACTCACCGTATATATTTCTGGCGTGTACCATAGTCAAATTGTGTAATTTCTCATCCAATTATCATTGTGTTCGTCTCAAGGGAAAACTACTTGTTTATATCTGTTTTGCACAGAGATTTTAATGGCGTATCACTGTACTCCCTTAATTTTTCTTTACTCGTCCCTTTCTTTGTTAAGAAACAGTCTCACTTGTGATGGTATTCATGTGTGTGTATTGTACAGCATACATTGAACGAAGTTTGACTTTGTCGTATTGTGTTGTTTTGAAGCGGCGTTTGTATGGGGGATAGTTGAAGGTAGGATTAGGGGACGGGAAGGGGGGTGTAGATGGGCAATTATTGATTGGGAGAAGGATTTTAACTGGCACGTTGATGAGCATTTATACGTGGAGCAAATAGTAATTGGGTAGATAAGGGCAGTTCTACTGAACCAGACTGTCTGTGTGTGCTTGATTACACTGATACTAGAGTTGGGCGTATAGTGGCGGTGCAAGCATTTTCCGGTGAGGGGGCTGGGGAGAAAGATGCGGTGGCTTGGCGAAACATGAGGCAGTACAGTACTCGAAATGTTCATTGTCAGGATTTGTTGGGCGGTCCAGAGGTGGGGGGGGAGGGGGCACATTTGTTTCAGGGAGGTTTCAGTCTGTGATTGTGTTTGTTGTTGTTGTTGTCAGATTACCGGTCGCAGCGCGCCATACAGGTGCCACATTTGACGCGCGTGCGTCTGTGCGACGCTTGTGGCAGTTATCAGTGTGGCGGCGTGTGCCAGCTGCCCGCCACCAAACAGCACGCCACCACTGGCCGCGCCACCACGGCTCAAGCCCCGCTCGTTGGCCCACTGACACCGCTTCTGCTGCTTTTGCTGGGGATGTTGTTCTCGTGATTGCCGGCGTTTTCCTGCCATTGCCCCCTCATCCCCTAGCCCTCCCCTTGCGGGTTTTTTTATTGGTGATATGTATGTATGTGTGTGTGTGCGTGTGTAGAAACTCGTCTAGTCCTTGTATTCCAAATAATCATCGAACTATGCTCGTTGTCAGGCGTTGCTACACATGTGTGGCGCGGTCGCTGCGCCGTAATTGTCGACCGAACCACAAGGCTTTCATACTGTAAATGTATATTATTATCGCTGTCGCTGAGTGTTTGTATTTTGTCGTTGTTTTTGTGTTTGTATCGGTCTTATCATTATGCTCAGTCGCAATCGGTCGCGTTTCAATTTTGTACGTTTTTTGTACACTCAAGTTTGTGCGCGTGCGCGAATACATTGATAAAAAACTAGTTGAGCTTCTCATTTGAATACTGTGTTTATTGGCGCCGTTTTCGCTTCATGAATATAATATTTCATACACACACACACACACACACACACACACACACACACACACACACACACACACACACACACACACACACACACACACACACACACACACACACACACACACACACACACACACACACACACACACACACACACACACACACACACACACACACACACACACACACACACACACACACACTGACACACACACACACACACTGACACACACCCACACACACACACACACAACCTAACCTAACCTAACCTAACCTAACTTTTTTTCTTTAAAAAAAACCCAAAAACACACACACACTGACACACACACACACACACACACATACTGACACACACACACACACACACACACACTGACACACACCCACACACACACACTGACACACACCCACACACACGCACTGACACACACACACACGCACACACACACACACACACACACACACACACACACACACACACACACACTGAGACACCCACATCCACACCCACACACACACACACACCCACACTGACACACCCACACACATACACACCCACACTGACACACACACACACACACACACACACACACACACACACACGGTCAGTGAACCCAGCTCCAGTGAAGTGGCGACATGGCTGCTTGTTGTGGAAACAACGTGGTCGCGTCTCGCCATCGACATCACGCACTGGGGCGAACACATTATTTGTCCATAGTTGATTGCGGGTCATCGCGATTCAGTGTGTAGAAGCCGCTGTGCTGACCAGATGCCGTCATCGCTGTAGAGAAACTGAAGCACGTGTTTTTGAGCGCGGTGGCTGTGAAGAGCTGCTGTGCGACAATGACACTGTTTCGCAGCCGCCAATTTGCTGCCAGTTGGGGTGTGAACCTGCGGTTTCGCGCCGTGCATGCGCCAAGTGGTAACGCCATAGTTTAGCGGTGCCATGAATCAGTTAAGGTTCTCGCGGCCAGAAATGGATGTAGTATCGGTTAAGCAGTACACATTTACAACAACACACCTTGCGAATCACTACCTGCGCCCGCTGCCGTCGTGTACAAGTATGTGGTACGAGACTGTGTGCGTGTACATCGGCCTACTACGACTGGAGACTTCGCAGACAGAGTGGTTCAACGCGTCTCGCCCGGAACTACACCAAGTGATACGTCGCCGGACTACCGCCTTGGTGACAAGGTCGGGCTGCGTCAGCAGGGAACCCGGTGCACGGAACAGTCTCACCCTGGTACCATCACTGGAGTTGTCTCGGAGCAGGTTGTTGACGTCGACGGAGTGCCGCGTCACGTGCGCGATGTGCGGCCGAGGTTCACACCTGACATTCGCACTGAACCTGGTCACGCGGGTACTACGGATCATGACAGCGGTGCAGCTCTGTGGGTGTCCCCGAGGCAGCTAGAAGACGTTGCTGAGTCGGCAGATACAACTCCTGAGACCGAGGATGCTGCTGAGATCCTACTGTACCAAGTCTTCGGCGCAGCGAGTGGGTCCGCCGGGTTCCGCGGTGATCTCTCAATGATTTCGTGATTCGAATTTATCGTTTGATATTATATATCATGGGAGGTGTAGTTGTCAGGTGTGTTGTGCGCATGCGTAACTGTGCCTGTGACGTCACAGTCACGTGATCCGTGTGACACGGCTTGGTGTGCCTGTAATGGTTTCGGTGTGAGTAAGTCGTGAGCTGAGTGTGTTAGTGATTGGGTGTGTGCGTGAGAATACAGTGGACAAATTTACTGGCGTGTAAACTTTGCGTCTTTCAATTACAATATAATACAAGACACGAGACAATATTGCAACTTCGACTGCACTGAAATATATTGTCATTGCAATTCAACTTGATATAATTAAATCAAATATTAAAAATTAAAATTAAAACCAGTAAGAGAGTTTCAATTGCTGAGCTGTCTCAGACAGTGTACGCAATGGTTTGCCTGTCCTGGTCGTGTTTCACTTGCCGATAGATGTAATGTGCAGGCCAAATGTAACTGCGGGAATTCCGGCTGAATGTTACGATGGATAAGATTGGCTGGAGCCTGGGGGCGTTATTCATGAAGTACTCTCCTCCACACTCAATCATGACTGTTTCCAATGCAGCACTGTGCTGGGTGCATGTCTGCACGAGTTTGTATGCTCGTATGGGCTGACCGCAGTGAAAGAGTGGTGAGTTAGAGAGAAATGGTGATTTTTCCAGGTGATTTTTTGCAGGATGTGTGTGTGCGTGTGTTGTGCATATGTACGTGCTTGCGTGATCTTGTGCTTTTTGAGTCGGCCTTTATTGTTATTGTGTCCGTGTAGTTCACGTTGTAGAATAGTTGTTCTAAAAAAATCTCGCGCCTAGCGTCTGCAATATTCCTCTCTCCCTCTCTCTCTCTCTTATCCTCTCCTCTGTGTATGAGGCCCTCACCCGCCTACATGCATTTGTCCTACTTTTTCATCCATTCGATTAAAAGAAATACATAAATAGATTAGATATTGAATCTAGATAATATTAATAATGTAATCATTTAGTTGCTGCGTTTTTCAAGTGGCTCATTTGAATACTGCATTCATTGGCGCCATTTTTACTTCATAAATATAACATTTCAAACACACACACACACACATACACACACACACACACAGCTGATGTTTGCAACAGTGAAGTATTTGTGCAAGGTGATGCAATTTTCACCGGTCATAAGCCAGCAGTTTTCATTTACTGGAAGTAGCGACGATATTCTCTGTATCTGTCATCTTCTCTTTCTTGCTGCTCTTCCTCCTCTTCTTCTTCCTCTTGTTCCTCCTCTTCGCTTTCTTCCTGCTCTTCCTCCTCTATCTCCTCTTCTTGCTGTTCTTGTTGTTGTGGTTGTTCGTAGTCGCTGGTGTCCGGGGTGGGGTACTGAGTGGGCACTGGCGTGGGCAAATGGTCGCCCCGCGGTCTGAAACCGTTCTCATCGGCAACGTACTCGACACGGTAGCTGGCGCCATCTGGTGCCACAAATTCAAACTTTCCCACCACCTCGTATGAATCAGCGTCCTTCAACTCACCTGACTCCTTCACATATATTCCGTTGTCGCTCTCAAAACTGCACACAAACACACACACACACACACACACACACACACACACATGTTCTTTACGTTTTTTGGATCTAGAAGCCCTCAGTGGTTGGAATAACGGAAAATATGTTAATTTTCAACAGCCGGTTATAATTTGTATTTATTTATACAGTCGAAATGTTGAAGTTAATATATTTATTATTTCTAATGTCTAGTGATACGGCCGGTGTTTTTACTGGTGATAGCTTATGTGGAATTGTGTTTGTTTGTGCGCGTGCAAATGCGCGAGTGTTTCACTCACGAGTGTTGGTAGGACTGGTCCGAGTGCAGGTCGAGAGTTTGTTTGACAATCTGTGCTTGTCGCGTGTCTGTGCTGTATGCTTGTTGCAAATCACTGCATGCAGCCGGCGAGCAGAACAGCAACACAACCACCAACACTCGGCAAACCAACGCCAACTCTACCCTGCTCTGCTCGTGATGCGAAATTCGCCAACAAAAAACAACAAGTCATAAATATAATGCGCCAACTCAAAATTGCACTCAATTATTTATTATGCATTGTGATTCAGTTTAAGATAATTTAGTACATGTTTCGCTTGAAATTATGCGCAACTATTTGATTGATTACGCACAAAACCGCACAAATATTTTGGAAAGGCCAAAATGAAAAACTATTCTTAAACATACATAAAAATAGACAACTTGAAAGATTGGAAATCTGCCGATAATTTGTTAATGTTTTTGACAATTCAGCCTCGATGTCCATGCATATAAAATAGATAATTTAATTAGTTATAAATCCACACACATATATATATATATATATATATATATATATATATATATATATATATATATATATATATATATATATATATATATATATATATATATATCTCTGAGTCCCTTATCAACTGGTGGTTACCGAGTTCATGACGAAATGGTCGTGTTGTACACTGTGTGAGGAGCCAGATGTAACTGTGTCATTTCTCGGCCAGTACATCTGGCTTTTATACTTGCACACTGACACAGTGCACGTGACAAAATGAACAGTGAGACGCCAGTTAATTGTCGGTGATAAAACTGTGTCCTTACCAGGGTCTGACCATGGAATCACACACGCCACCACACACACACACACATACACATACAAACAGCATTTCTGTATGTGTATGTCAGGTGTGTGTTGTCTGTGCTGTTCAACCCGCCTGCCGTCCTTAACTCTCGCTGGTTTCAGAACAAGATGTCCTTCAGGCTACAGTACTCGAGCCCAGCAGAGAACAGCTGAAAGCAATGTGGAAGGAAGTGTCGTGTTAAATGGCAGCTGGTTTGCTGTCTCGCCAATCACGATACATTGTCATTATTAGGTTCTCTTTTCTGAATGGCAAAATAACTTGGACCGGTTCATATATCTATTACACTGAGTCTGTTATTATTCAATAAAAGAACAACAATATGACCTACTTGAATATTAATTCATTATATTTTAATAATATTACTGCTTCGTTTGACAAGCGCGGTCCCACGGAGAATTTGTATATGTATGTGTATGTATGTGTGTATGTACTCAATGATTTGTTTAGCACAGGAGATGAGCTGTGCTCGTGCTGTCCTGTCTCCTATCTTCCCTGAAATTCCCAGTATTTCACACTATCCAGTCTTTCTTTAAATGCTCCTAAGCTTTTAGCTCCTACAATATCCTCCCCTAACTGATTCCAGACATCAACACATCTGTAAATGGGAAAATATACTTTTTAACATCTCTCAAACATCCGGTCCTATCCAGGGATTCCATGATCCCTCTTGCCTAAATTATATCAAACTATACAATTATCCCTATCTAACTTTTGCATACCTATTCTTTGTTTAAAAATATTAATAAAGTCGCCCCTTAGCCTACGTTGTTCTAAAGATGGCAAACAAAGCACTTTTAGTCTTTCCTCATACGACAAACTGCACATGCTATCAACCATTACCATGTTACCATGTTACCATGTAAGCGACATAATCAACGCAATAGGACATTGTCGTGTCAGCATTTACAGCCGAGGATTAAATGGCGGATTGGTTCAGCAGATGAGTGCGCAGTCTTGACGAAAACTGTTTGAGATTGGCGGTTGTTTTGACGAAACGTGTCAGTGGGTTGAAAAGTCGCGGGGCCCAAAACTGGAATGAACTAGCCGACCATGATGATTCTGAAGTCGCTTTCAACTCGACAAGAGAGCCTGATTGACGCGTGTCGTGACAGTGGTTGTTGTAAGTTTGTGTTTGTGTGTGTTTGTGTGTGCAGGTGGGTAGAGAGCCGTTGTGTGCGGAGGCGTTACTAGTACGGTGGCACGTGGTGGCCAACTTGAGTCAGTATCTGGCCGTGACCGTGTTCAACTCGCTCCAGCCAGGTGTGTGTTAGTGTGTGTGTGTGTGTGTGTGTGTTCAGCTAGTTGTGGTAGAGGAGATGAACTAGTTGTGGTAGAGGAGATGAACTAGTTGAGGTAGAGGAGATGAGCTAGTTGAGGTAGAGGAGATGAACTAGTTGAGGTAGAGGAGATGAACTAGTTGAGGTAGATGAGATCAACTAGTTGTGGTAGAGGAGATGAACTAGTTGAGGTAGAGGAGATGAGCTAGTTGAGGTAGAGGAGATGAACTAGTTGAGGTAGAGGAGATGAGTTAGTTGAGGTAGAGGAGATGAGCTAGTTGAGGTAGAGATGATGAGCTAGTTGAGGTAGAGGAGATGAGCTAGTTGAGGTAGAGGAGATGAGCTAGTTGAGGTAGATATGAGTTAGTTGAGGTAGAGATGATGAGCTAGTTGAGGTAGAGATGAGCTAGTTGAGGTAGAGATGAGCTAGTTGAGGTAGAGATGAGCTAGTTGAGGTAGAGGAGATGAGCTAGTTGAGGTAGAGGAGATGAGTTAGTTGAGGTAGAGGAGATGAGCTAGTTGAGGTAGAGGAGATGAGCTAGTTGAGGTAGAGGAGATGAACTAGTTGAGGTAGAGGAGATGAGCTAGTTGAGGTAGAGGAGATGAGTTAGTTGAGGTAGAGGAGATGAACTAGTTGAGGTAGAGATGAGCTAGTTGAGGTAGAGATGAGCTAGTTGAGGTAGAGGAGATGAGCTAGTTGAGGTAGAGGAGATGAGCTAGTTGAGGTAGAGGAGATGAGCTAGTTGAGGTAGAGGAGATGAGCTAGTTGAGGTAGATATGAGTTAGTTGAGGTAGAGATGATGAGCTAGTTGAGGTAGAGATGAGCTAGTTGAGGTAGAGATGAGCTAGTTGAGGTAGAGATGAGCTAGTTGAGGTAGAGGAGATGAGCTAGTTGAGGTAGAGGAGATGAGTTAGTTGAGGTAGAGGAGATGAGCTAGTTGAGGTAGAGGAGATGAGCTAGTTGAGGTAGAGGAGATGAACTAGTTGAGGTAGAGGAGATGAGCTAGTTGAGGTAGAGGAGATGAGTTAGTTGAGGTAGAGGAGATGAACTAGTTGAGGTAGAGATGAGCTAGTTGAGGTAGAGATGAGCTAGTTGAGGTAGAGGAGATGAGCTAGTTGAGGTAGAGGAGATGAGCTAGTTGAGGTAGAGGAGATGAGCTAGTTGAGGTAGAGGAGATGAACTAGTTGAGGTAGAGGAGATGAGTTAGTTGAGGTAGAGGAGATGAGTTAGTTGAGGTAGAGGAGATGAACTAGTTGAGGTAGAGGAGATGAGTTAGTTGAGGTAGAGGAGATGAGTTAGTTGAGGTAGAGGAGATGAGTTAGTTGAGGTAGAGGAGATGAACTAGTTGAGGTAGAGGAGATGAACTAGTTGAGGTAGAGGAGATGAGTTAGTTGAGGTAGAGGAGATGAGCTAGTTGAGGTAGAGGAGATGAGCTAGTTGAGGTAGAGGAGATGAACTAGTTGAGGTAGAGGAGATGAGCTAGTTGAGGTAGAGGAGATGAGTTAGTTGAGGTAGAGGAGATGAACTAGTTGAGGTAGAGATGAGCTAGTTGAGGTAGAGGAGATGAGTTAGTTGAGGTAGAGGAGATGAACTAGTTGAAGGTAGAGGAGATGAGCTAGTTGAGGTAGAGGAGATGAACTAGTTGAAGGTAGAGGAGATGAGCTAGTTGAGGTAGAGGAGATGAGCTAGTTGAGGTAGAGGAGATGAGCTAGTTGAGGTAGAGGAGATGAACTAGTTGAGGTAGAGGAGATGAACTAGTTGAGGTAGAGGAGATGAATTAGTTGAGGTAGAGGAGATGAGCTAGTTGAGGTAGAGGAGATGAACTAGTTGAGGTAGAGGAGATGAGTTAGTTGAGGTAGAGGAGATGAACTAGTTGAGGTAGAGGAGATGAGTTAGTTGAGGTAGAGGAGATGAACTAGTTGAGGTAGAGGAGATGAACTAGTTGAGGTAAAGGAGATGAACTAGTTGAGGTAGAGGAGATGAGCTAGTTGAGGTAGAGATGATGAGCTAGTTGAGGTAGAGGAGATGAGCTAGTTGAGGTAGGGGAGATGAGCTAGTTGAGGTAGAGGAGATGAACTAGTTGAGGTAGAGGATATGACCTAGTTGAGGTAGAGGAGATGAGCTAGTTGTGGTAGAGGAGATGAGCTAGTTGAGGTAGAGGAGATGAACTAGTTGAGGTAGAGGAGATGAGTTAGTTGAGGTAGAGGAGATGAACTAGTTGAGGTAGAGGAGATGAACTAGTTGAGGTAAAGGAGATGAACTAGTTGAGGTAGAGGAGATGAGCTAGTTGAGGTAGAGATGATGAGCTAGTTGAGGTAGAGGAGATGAGCTAGTTGAGGTAGATATGAGTTAGTTGAGGTAGAGATGATGAGCTAGTTGAGGTAGAGGATATGACCTAGTTGAGGTAGAGGAGATGAGCTAGTTGTGGTAGAGGAGATGAGCTAGTTGAGGTAGAGGAGATGAACTGGGCTCCAATTGTCCTGTCTCTCTTTCCCTAACTGTGTGTGTATACAATTTGCACTGGAACTCACCGTATATATTTCTGGCCTGTACGATAGTCAAATTGTGTAATTTGTCATCCAATTATCATTGTTCGCCTCAAGGGAAAACTGTACTTGTTTATATCTGTTTTGCTCAGAGATTTTAATGTCGTATTACTGTACTCCCTTAATTTTTCTTTACTCGTCCCTTTCTTTGTTAAGAAACAGTCTCACTTGTGATGGTATTCATGTGTGTGTATTGTACAGCATACATTGAACGAAGTTTGACTTTGTCGTATTGTGTTGTTTTGAAGCGGCGTTTGTATGGGGGATAGTTGAAGGTTGGATTAGGGGATGGGAAGGGGGGTGTAGATGGGCAATTATTGATTGGGAGAAGGACTTTAACTGGCACGTTGATGAGCATTTATACGTGGAGCAAATAGTAATTGGGTAGATAAGGGCAGTTCTACTGAACCAGACTGTCTGTGTGTGCTTGATTACACTGAAACTAGAGTGGACGGACAGTGGCGGTGCAAGCATTTTCCTGTGAGGGGGCTGGGGAGAAAGATGCGGTGGCTTGGCGAAACATGAGGCAGTACAGTACTCGAAATGTTCATTGTCAGGATTTGTTGGGCGGTCCAGAGGTTGGGGGGAGGGGGCACATTTGTTTCAGGGAGGTTTCAGTCTGTGATTGTGTTTGTTGTTGTTGTCAGATTACCGGTCGCAGCGCGCCATACAGGTGCCACATTTGACGCGCGTGCGTCTGTGCGACGCTTGTGGCAGTTATCAGTGTGGCGGCGTGTGCCAGCTGCCCGCCACCAAACAGCACGCCACCACTGGCCGCGCCACCACGGCTCAAGCCCCGCTCGTTGGCCCACTGACACCGCTTCTGCTGCTTTTGCTGGGGATGTTGTTCTCGTGATTGCCGGCGTTGTCCTGCCATTGCCCCCTCATCCCCTAGCCCTCCCCTTGCGGGTTTTTTATTGGTGATATGTATGTATGTGTGTGTGCGTGTGTAGAAACTCGTCTAGTCCTGGTATTCCAAATAATCATCGAACTATGCTCGTTGTCAGGCGTTGCTACACATGTGTGGCGCGGTCGCTGCGCCGTAATTGTCGACCGAACCACAAGGCTTTCATACTGTAAATGTATATTATTATCGCTGTCGCTGAGTGTTTGTATTTTTTCGTTGTTTTTGTGTTTGTATCGGTCTTGTCATTATGCTCAGTCGCAATCGGTCGCGTTTCAATTTTGTACGTTTTTTTGTACACTCAAGTTTGTGCGCGTGCGCGAATACATTGATAAAAAACTAGTTGAGCTTCTCATTTGAATACTGTGTTTATTGGCGCCGTTTTCGCTTCATGAATATAATATTTCATACACACACAGACTGACACACACACAGCTGACACACACACACCCACCCACACACACACACACACACACACACACACACACACACACACACACACACACACACACACACCCACACTGACACACACCCACATACACGGTCAGTGAACCCAGCCCAGTGAAGTGGCGACATGGCGAGCTTGTTGTGGACGCAACGTGGTCGCGTCTCGCCATCGACATCACGCACTGGGGCGAACACATTATTTGTCCATAGTTGATTCAGGGTCATCGCGATTCAGTGTGTGGAAGCCACTGTGCTGACCAGATGTCGTCATCGCTGTAGAGAAACTGAAGCACGTGTTTTTGAGCGCGGTGGCTGTGAAGAGCTGCTGTGCGACAATGACACTGTTTAGCAGCCGCCAATTTGCTGCGTTCGCTGCCAGTTGGGGTGTGAACCTGCGGTTTCGCGCCGTGCATGCGCCAAGTGGTAACGCCATAGTTGAGCGGTGCCAAGAATCAGTGAAGGTTCTCGCGGCCAGAAACGGATGTAGTATCGGTTAAGCAGTACACATTTACAACAACACACCTCGCGAATCACTACCTGCGCCCGCTGCCGTCGTGTACAAGTATGTGGTACGAGACTCTGTGCGTGTACATCGGCCTACCACGACTGGAGACTACGCAGACAGAGTGGTACAACGCGTCTCGCCCGGAACTGCACCAAGTGATACGTCGCCGGGCTACCGCCTTGGTGACAAGGTCTGGCTGCGTCAGCAGGGAACCCGGTGCACGGAACAGTCTCACCCTGGTACCATCACTGGAGTTGTCTCGGAGCAGGTTGTTGACGTCGACGGAGTGCCGCGTCACGTGCGCGATGTGCGGCCGAGGTTCACACATGACATTCGCAGTGAACCTGGTCACGCGGGTACTACGGATCATGACAGCGGTGCAGCTCTGTGGGTGTCCCCGAGGCAGCTAGAAGACGTTGCTGAGTCGGCAGATACAACTCCTGAGACCGAGGATGCTGCTGAGATCCTCCTGTACCAAGTCTTCGGCGCAGCGAGCGGGTCCGCCGGGTTCCGCGGTGATCTCTCAATGATTTCGTGGTTCGAATTTATCGTTTGATATTATATATCATGGGGAGGTGTAGTTGTCAGGTGTGTTGTGCGCATGCGTAACTGTGCCTGTGACGTCACAGTTACGTGATTCGTGTGACACGGCTTGGTGTGCCTGTAATGGTTTCGCTGTGTGTGAGTAAGTCGTGAGCTGAGTGTGTTAGTGATTGGGTGTGTGCGCGAGAATACAGTGGACAAATTTACTGGCGTGTAAACTTTGCGTCTTTCAATTACAATATAATACAAGACACGAGACAATATTGCAACTTCGACTGCACTGAAATATATTGTCATTGCAATTCAACTTGATATAATTAAATCAAATATAAAAAATGAAAATTAAAACCAGTAAGAGCGTTTCAATTGCTGAGCTGTCTCAGACAGTGTACGCAATGGTTTGCCTGTCCCGGTCATGTTTCACTTGCCGATAGATGTAATGTGCAGGCCAAATGTAACTGCGGGAATTCCGGCTGAATGTTACGATGGATAAGATTGGCTGGAGCCTGGGGGCGTTATTCATGCATCACTCTCCTCCACACTCAATCATGACTGTTTCCAATGCAGCACTGTGCTGGGTGCATGTCTGCACGAGTTTGTATGCTCGTATGGGCTGAAAGCAGTGAAAGAGTGGTGAGTTAGAGAGAAATGGTGATTTTTCCAGGTGATTTTTGCACGATGTGTGTGTGCGTGTGTTGTGCTTTTTGAGTCGGCTTTGATTGTTATTGTGTCCGTGTAGTTCACGTTGTATATCACGTTGTAGAATAGTTGTTCTAAAAAAATCTCGCGCCTAGTGTCCGCAATATTCCTCTCTCCCTCTCTCTCTCTCTCTTATCCTGTCCTCTGTGTATGAAGCCCTCACCCGCCTACATGCATTTGTCCTACTTTTTCATCCATTCGATTAAAAGAAATACATTAATAGATTAGATATTGAATCTAGATAATATTAATAATGTAATCATTTAGTTGCTGCGTTTTTCAAGTGGCTCATTTGAATACTGCATTTATTGGCGCCAATTTCGCTTCATAAATATAACATTTCATACACACACACACACACATACACACACACAGCTGATGTTTGCAACAGTGAAGTATTTGTGCAAGGTGATGCAATTTTCACCGGCCATAAGCCAGCAGTTTTCATTTACTGGAAGTAGCGACGATATTCTCTGTATCTGTCATCTTCTCTTTCTTCCTCCTCTTCTCTTTCTTCCTCTTGTTCCTCCTCTTCACTTTCTTCCTGCTCTTCCTCCTCTATCTCCTCTTCTTGCTGTTCTTCTTGTTGTTGTGGTTGTTCGTAGTCACTGGTGTCGGGGGTGGGGTACTGAGTGGGCACTGGCGTGGGCAAATGGTCGCCCCGCGGTCTGAAACCGTTCTCATCGGCAACGTACTCGACACGGTAGCTGGCGCCATCTGGTGCCACAAATTCAAACTCGCCCACCACCTCGTATGAATCAGCGTCCTTCAACTCACCTGACTCCTTCACATATATTCCGTTGTCGCTCTCAAAACTGCACACAAACACACACACACACACATGTTCTTTACGTTTTTTGGATCTAGAAGCCCTCAGTGGTTGAAATAACGGAAAATATGTTAATTTTCCACAGCCGGTTATAATTTGTATTTATTCATACAGTCTAAATTTTTATGTTAATATATTTTATTATTTCTAATTTCTAGTGATACGGCCGGTGTTTTTACTGGTGATAGCTCATGTGGAATTGTGTTTGTTTGTGGGCGTGCAAATGCGCGAGTGTTTCACTCACGAGTGTTGGTAGGACTGGTCCGAGTGCAGGTCGAGAGTTTGTTTGACAATTTGTGCTTGTCGCGTGTCTGTGCTGTATGCTTGTTGCAAATCACTGCATGCAGCCGGCGAGCAGAACAGCAACACAACCACCAACACTCGGCAAACCAACGCCAACTCTACCCTGCTCTGCTCGTGATGCGAAATTCGCCAACAAAAAACAACAAGTCATAAATATAATGCGCCAACTCAAAATTGCACTCAATTATTTATTATGCATTTTCATTCAGTTTATAATAGTTTAGTACATGTTTCGCTTGAAATTATGCGCAACTATTTGATTGATTACGCACAAAATCGCACAAATATTTTGGAAATGCCAAAATTATTCACTATTCTTAAACATACATGAAAACAGGCAACTTGAAAGGTTGGAAATCTGCCGATAATTTTTTAATGTTTTTGACAACTCAGCCTCGATGTCCATGCATATAAAATAGAAAATTTAATTAGTTATAAATCCACATAATATATATATATATATATCTGAGTCCCTTATCAACTGGTGGTTACCGAGTTCATGACGAAATGGTCGTGTTGTACACTGCGTGAGGAGCCAGATGTAACTGTGTCATTTCTCGGCCAGGACATCTGGCTTTTATACTTGCACACTGACACAGTGCACGTGACAAAATGAACAGTGAGACGCCAGTTAATTGTCGGTGATAAAACTGTGTCCTTACCAGGGTCTGACCATGGAATCACACACGCCACCACACACACACACACACACATACAAACAGCATGCCTGTATGTGTATGTCAGGTGTGTGCTGTCTGTGCTGTTCAACCCGCCTGCCGTCCTTAACTCTCGCTGGTTTCAGAACAAGATGTCCTTCAGGCTACAGTACTCGAGCCCAGCAGAGAACAGCTGAAAGCAATGTGGAAGGAAGTGTCGTGTTAAATGGCAGCTGGTTTCCTGTCTCGCCAATCACTATACATTGTCATTATTAGGTTCTCTTTTCTGAATGACAAAATAACTTGGACTGGTTCATTTATTTGTTACACTGAGTCTGTTTTTATTCAATAAAAGAACAACAATATGACCTAGTTGAATATTAATTCATTATATTTTAATAATATTACTGCTTCGTTTGACAAGCGCGGTCCCACGGAGAATTTGTGTATATATATATGTGTGTGTGTGTATGTAATCAATGATTTGTTTAGCACAGGAGATGAGCTGTGCTCGTGCTGTCCTGTCTCCTATCTTCCCTGAAATTCCCAGTATTTCACACTATCCGGTCTTTCTTTAAATGCTCCTAAGCTTTTAGCTCCTACAATATCCTCCCCTAACTGATTCCAGACATCAACACATCTGTAAATGGGAAAATATACTTCTTAACATCTCTCAAACATCTGGTCCTTTCCAGGGATTCCATGATCCTTCTTGCCTAAATTATATCAACCTATACAATTATCCCTATCTAACTTTTGCATACCTATTCTTTGTTTAAAAATATTAATAAAGTCGCCCCTTAGCCTACGTTGTTCTAAAGATGGCAAACAAAGCACTTTTAGTCTTTCCTCATACGACAAACTGCACATGCTATCAACCATTACCATGTAACCATGTAAGCGACATAATCAACGCAATAGGACATTGTCGTGTCAGCATTTACAGCCGAGGATTAAATAGCGCACTGGTTCAGCAGATGAGTGCGCAGTCTTGACGAAAACTGTTTGAGATCGGCGGTTGTTTTGACGAAACGTGTCAGTGGGTTGAAAAGTCGCGGGGCCCAAAACTGGAATGATCTAGCCGACCATGATGATTCTGAAGTCGCTTTCAACTCGAAAAGAGAGCCTGATTGACGCGTGTCGTGACAGTGGTTGTTGTATTGAAGCAGCGAAGAAAATGTCGGGGCAGGAGAATCGGAGCGTAGAAGCTTGTAGGCGATGAAACATATTTTGTGTTCAACCATTAGCATGTAGCCTGTAGTGAAGCCAGCCTAATTTGTTGAGGTAATTTGACGTGGGTGTCCTGGGGGCTAATTTGAAAATGAAACGACAGCTACGGTTTAGTATAGTTTGAAGGGGGGGGGGGCGGTTGATTTATCGGGAAGAGAGTAAAACAAGGAAGAACAATAATTGAGATGAGGAAAGATTTACCAATAAAGTGGCGGATTTGATGTCAATGGAATTTCGGATCATATAGGAGTTTTGAAGAATGAAGTTACATCTTTTGAGTGTTTGTGAGATTTGGCGTGAGAAGGAGAAATCGGTATCGAAAATAACTCCACGGTTTCTCGCATGTATTGATAAGTTTAAATCGGGGATATCAGCCTGTAGATGATGAGATTTAAGAAGAAACTCAGTTTCTGAGGAATCCACTGAGCTGAAAGCAGACAAGGTGCTGCGGCTTTTACCGCTTGCATTCTGCCCGCACCACTTTGTTTGATTTGTGCAATAATAATAATAATAATAATAATCATGATGATAATGCATGATATGAAGCCTAGCTAGACGGCTGAGGCTGAACAAGTTTCAACAGCTGAGTGTTTCCAGATGCGGCTAGTGCTCGAGTACTGTAGCCTGAAGGACATCTTGTTCTGAAACTAGCGAGAGTTAAGGACGGCAGGCGGGTTGAACAGCACAGACAACACTCACCTGACATACACATACAGGCATGCTGTTTGTATGTGTGTGTGTGTGTGGTGGCGTGTGTGATTCCATGGTCAGACCCTGGTAAGGACACAGTTTTATCACCGACAATTAACTGGCGTCTCACTGTTCATTTTGTCACGTGCACTGTGTCAGTGTGCAAGTATAAAAGCCAGATGTACTGGCCGAGAAATGACACAGTTACATCTGGCTCCTCACGCAGTGTACAACACGACCATTTCGTCATGAACTCGGTAACCACCAGTTGATAAGTGACTCAGATATATATATATATATATATATATATATATATATATATATATATATATATATATTATGTTTATATATGTTTGTTTTAGTCTTATATTTTATATGCATGGACATCGAGGCTGAATTGTCAAAAGCATTAAAAAATTATCGGCAGATTTCCAACCTTTCAAGTTGCCTGTTTTCATGTATGTTTAAGAATAGTGAATAATTTTGGCATTTCCAAAATATTTGTGCGATTTTGTGCGTAATCAATCAAATAGTTGCGCATAATTTCAAGCGAAACATGTATTAAACTATTATAAACTGAATGAAAATGCATAATAAATAATTGAGTGCAATTTTGAGTTGGCGCATTATATTTATGACTTGTTGTTTTTTGTTGGCGAATTTCGCATCACGAGCAGAGCAGGGTAGAGTTGGCGTTGGTTTGCCGAGTGTTGGTGGTTGTGTTGCTGTTCTGCTCGCCGGCTGCATGCAGTGATTTGCAACAAGCATACAGCACAGACACGCGACAAGCACAAATTGTCAAACAAACTCTCGACCTGCACTCGGACCAGTCCTACCAACACTCGTGAGTGAAACACTCGCGCATTTGCACGCCCACAAACAAACACAATTCCACATGAGCTATCACCAGTAAAAACACCGGCGGTATCACTAAAAATTAGAAATAATAAATATATTAACATCAACATTTCGACTGTATAAATAAATATACAAAATTACAACTGTTAAAATTACGACTGTACAAATTATAACCGGATGTTGAAAATTAACATATTTTCCGTTATTTCAACCACTGAGGGCTTCTAGATCCAAAAAATGTAAAGAACATGTGTGTGTGTGTGTGTGTGTATGTGTCTGTGTTTGAGTGCAGTTTTGAGAGCGACAACGGAATATATGTGAAGGAGTCAGGTGAGTTGAAGGACGCTGATTCATACGAGGTGGTGGGCGAGTTTGAATTTGTGGCACCAGATGGCGCCAGCTACCGTGTCGAGTACGTTGCCGATGAGAACGGTTTCAGACCGCGGGGCGACCATTTGCCCACGCCAGTGCCCACTCAGTACCCCACCCCGGACACCAGCGACTACGAACAACCACAACAACAAGAAGAACAGCAAGAAGAGGAGATAGAGGAGGAAGATCAGGAAGAAAGCGAAGAGGAGGAACAAGAGGAAGAAAGAGAAGAGGAGGAAGAGCAGCAAGAAAGAGAAGATGACAGATACAGAGAATATCGTCGCTACTTCCAGTAAATGAAAACTGCTGGCTTATGGCCGGTGAAAATTGCATCACCTTGCACAAATACTTCACTGTTGCAAACATCAGCTGTGTGTGTGTGTATGTGTGTGTGTGTGTTTGAAATGTTATATTTATGAAGCGAAAATGGCGCCAATAAATGCAGTATTCAAATGAGCCACTTGAAAAACGCAGCAATTGAATAATTATATCATTAATATTATCTAGATTCAATATCTAATCTATTAATGTATTTCTTTTAATCGAATGGATGAAAAAGTAGGACAAATGCATGTAGGCGGGTGAGGGCTTCATACACAGAGGAGAGGGATAAGAGAGAGAGAGAGAGAGGGAGAGATGAATATTGCAGACACTAGGCGCGAGAGATTTTTTTAGAACAACTATTCTACAACGTGATATACAACGTGAACTACACGGCCACAATAACAATCAAAGCCGACTCAAAAAGCACAAGATCACGCAAGCACGTACATATGCACAACACACGCAACAACAACAACAACAACAACATGTATTTGTTATAGCGCACCGAAGGGCTCGGGCGCGACACGATTATAACAGTTGGGAACACGGAATACAAATAACAGGACAGATGCAAAAGAAGTGAACTACAAATATGCAATAAATGACAATAAATATAGAGACAAAATATGGGCAAAACATACAAAGCAGACGGACATGACGGACAAGACAACACGACTGAAACATAATGACAACACAACACAGCAAACACAACTCGGGAGAATATAGTCATAGCGTAGATATAGTAAGCATGCAAATGAGAGAAGGAATACGAGTAAGAACATGCTAAAGTAACATGTTATAGTGATGCAAAAGGTGTGAGAGTGTGGGAGACTGGGTCAAAAGAGAGGTCAAAAAAGTGTTTGGAGAGCTTAGAGCGGAAAGAATTGTAGGAAAGAGAAGAAGTAATGTGGACTGGGATGGAATTGTAAAGGCGAGGGGCGGAAAAAAAGAATGATTTGGAGGACCAAGGAGATTCGTTTACAGCACGAGGGCATACAAGGGGAAGAGTAATTCGGGAAGGAGTGAGGCAAGGAGTGAGGAGAAGGCGGAGATAGGATGGCTGATGAGGATCGTGGAGAAGCTTATATATCAGACAGCACAGGCGAAAGTGAATACGTGGAATAATAGGGAGCCAGCGAAATTGAAAAAGAAATCGAGAAGTGTGACGACAAGGAACAGGATGAAGGACAAAACGACAAGATTGATTAATGACGCGTTGTAGGATTTTAAGAGAACGACGAGGAGCATGGATGTACAAAGAATTACAATAGTCAAGTCTAGAGAATACATGAGAGTGAATAAGTTTGATTGCGGAAGGTCTGTCGAGATATGAGCGTATAGGATAGAGGGATCTCAAGATAAGACGACAAGTGCGGGCGACAGAGAGGATGTTGTCGGAGGAAGAGAGAGATGAGTCAAAAATAACTCCGAGATTGCGAACTGTCGATGATAGGATAAGAGGTAAGCGAGGAGGAAGAATACGAGGAGGATGAAGAGCCAGAAACTCAGACTTGGACGGGTTGAGGAGAAGGTGACGGGACGACGCCCAAGAAGAGATGGTGGATAGGATGTCAGAGAGAAAAGACGGAGAAGGAAAAGGAAGAGGGATATATAACTGAATGTCATCAGCGTAGATATGAAATGAGGTGGAATACTTACGAAGGATAGGACAGAGGGAGGACAAGTAAAGGTTAAAGAGTATCGGACCAAGAATAGATCCCTGAGGGACACCTGATGAAAGATGGATAGGATCAGATACAGAGGAATTGAAGTTGACAGAGTAGGTCCTTCCCGAAAGGTACGATTTAAGGAGAGAGAGGGCAGAAGACGAGATACCAAGATGAGAGAAGTCATGAATTAGGATCGAGTGATTAACAAGGTCGAAGGCGGAGGACATATCGAGAAGAACGAGAAGAACAGAGCGACGGTACGAGAAGTGCGAGAGGATGCCATTGGAGATAGAAAGAAGAACTGATTCGGTAGAATGAGAAGGGCGAAACCCGGATTGGAAGGGATCAAGAGACTGGCAGATGAAAGGGGAAAGTTGCGCAGAGATAGCGGACTCGAGAAGTTTAGAAGCGAAGCTCAGAAGAGATATAGGACGATAGTTACTAAGTATAGAAGCGTCAAGGTTCTGTTTCTTAAGAATTGGACGGACAATTGCATGTTTGTCAGCGAGAAACTGGCCGTGAAGAAAAGAGGAGTTGATAAGATGCAGGAGATAAGGAACCAGGGAAGGAAGGGATTTGGATATAGCAGGGAAGTTGATTGGATCAGCTGGTGAGAAGGATAGCTTGGAAGAGGAAACGAGAGAAAGGATATCATGAAGATCAATGTGAGAGAAGGACGTGAACCGGTGATGAGTGGAAGTGTGAGTGAGGGCAGCACAATTGGTGGGAATACTCGATTGTGTGAGTTTTACTTTTTCAGAGAAAAATGTTGAGAACTCGGTAGCCGTTAAAGGAGAGGAAAAAGCAGGAGAGTTAAGACCGCAGAGAGAGTTCAGAGTGGACCACAATGACTTGGAGGAACGAGAAAGGGACGAGAGTTTGGAGCTATAGTAGCTACTTTTAGCAGCAGAAACAGCAGAAGTGAAAGATGAGCGAGCGGAGCAAAACAAAAGCCAATCGGAAGAAGAACGTGAACGCCTCCAAGTACGCTCAAGACGTCGTTGAAGAGACTTGAGTACTCGAAGCTGAGGAGATGACCAAGGAGGAGAGCGAGAGGAAGATGAGCGAGTGATGATTGGGAACATACAATTATTTATATGGGAGAGTGCGGAAGAGAAATATGGATAGATGTCATGGGGAGGAAGATAATACAGAGCAGAGATAGGGAGACAGGAGGATAATAGTGAGTGAAATTGAATGGAATTAAAACATTTGTAGTTACGATAGCTGGACGGAGTATGAGAAGGGGGACAAGTGAGCGGCAGAGTAGATAAAAGTAGGCTGTGGTCAGAGACGGAGGAATCAGGAGGAAATACAAAGATATCGGAAGGGACAGGATCAGTCGAGAGAAATGGGGAGGGAAACAGGATTAGATCAAGTGTATGGCCAGATATGTGTGTAGGAGAGAGAGAAGAATAAGAGAGACCATGGGAAGTAAGTAATGAGATAAAATTCAAGCAGTAAGGATTGGCCGAGGGTGAATCAAGCCAGAAGTTAAAGTCGCCGAGTATGATAAAATGGCTGGAGAAAATAGACGAGACTGCTTCAATGAGAGGAGGAAACTCTTGAAAAAACATCGCGGAAGTGCCGGGGTGATTGGGACGGTAAATGATAAGGATGCAAAACTTGTTAAAAGAGGGGACCGAGAGGGTGAGAGCTAGGAATTCGAATGAGGTGGGAGAAGAAACCAGATTGGAAAGGGACGAAATGGAGAGACCTTTGGAGAATAGACAACCTACCCTGCCACCCGAAGACTTAGAACTGTCGCGCGATTTGTGTAGGAATGAAGAACAGGAAGGTAAGTTAGCAGAGAATGAGGAAATATCAGAATCAAGGAGCCAGGTTTCGGCAAGACAGAGAATAGACATATTATGTGAGGCAAAGAGGTGGGATATGTGAGTCGTTTTATTTCGAGCCGATCTGATGTTGAGAAATCCAATTGAAAGATACTTAGAGTTAAAATGTGGACTAGGCTGAGCTGAGGGAAGTGAGGAACAGTATAGGGAAGAGATGGAAGAGCGGCAGGGAAATTGCGCTGAAATAGAAAGAGGAAGGGAAGAATCGCTAGAAGGCGATAGTCAATTTAGCATTGGCGAGGGATGACGAGGGATGACGGTCGGTGGTGAGGGGGTGGGAGCTAAGAGAGTGCGGGCACGGATAGAATTGCGGACAGCCAAGAAGGAAGAACACTGCGGAGAAAAAACAGAATGGTTAGAAGCGTGGCCGTGATTAGTACAGTAACACACATCCTGCAAAAAATCACCTGGAAAAATCACCATTTCTCTCTAACTCAACACTCTTTCACTGCGGTCAGCGCATACGAGCATACAAACTCGTGCAGACATGCACCCAGCACAGTGCTGCATTGGAAACAGCCATGATTGAGTGTGGAGGAGAGTACTTCATGAATAACGCCCCCAGGCTCCAACCAATCTTATCCATCGTAACATTCAGCCGGAATTCCCGCAGTTACATTTGGCCTGCACATTAAATCTATCGGCAAGTGAAACACGACCGGGACAGGCAAACCATTGCGTACACTGTCTGAGACAGCTCAGCAATTGTAACTCTCTTACTGGTTTTAATTTTCATTTTTTATATTTGACTTAATTATATCAAGTTGAATTGCAATGCCAATATATTTCTCTGCAATCGAAGTAGCACTGTTGTGTCGTGTCTTGTATTATATTGTAATTGAAAGACGCAAAGTTTACACGCCAGTAAATTTGTCCACTGTATTCTCACGCACACACCCAATCACTAACACACTCAGCTCACGACTTACTCACACACACCGAAACCATCTTATGAATTGAATACAAATTTAATAGTATGAACTGTTTCGCACGACGGGCGGGTTTACATAGAATTTTCATTGTTTTGTACGTGTTAGTGTTCTGAATTATTCCGCACGACGGGTAGGTTTAAATATGAGGTGGATTAAGGGATAATATTTCGTCAAATTTATAATTAAAATATTCACATTTAGAGTTTTTATTGGTGAACGTATTTACAGGTTAAATTTTTTGCTTTTTAATTTTTATACAGTTTATTCTATGGATTGAATATGCATTATGATTGAATATGAGGCGGGTTAAAGGAAGATATGTTGTCAAAATAAAAATAAAAATAATTAAATTTATACTTTTCAATTGAGTAAGATTTTACTGAGTATATATGTTTTCTTTTTTAATTTGCAATATGTTTATGAATTAAATATGAATTTCATTTTATGAATTCCTCCGCACAACGGGCGGGTTTTAATGCTTATACCTGTATATAAGTGCGTGTGGTCCTTATGCCCATACATGTTCACCTTGCCGAAATGCCGAAGAATGCGAGCTGACCTGTCAGTGACAATGATAAATCCGCACTTCCGCTGAATGTATGTGTGGTTTGCCCTTGTGAATATTTGTACATATATGTGTCCGTTTGTACAATGCCGCATTGTAAATATTGTACTGTCTGCGCATCTGAGACATTGTGTAGAGATTGCGCAATATAAATGTTTCACTAAATGAAAAATTAAATGTGTGTGTATCTATGTGCGCATGTGCGTGTATCTGTGTGCGTATATATATTTTTTTTTTCAAACAAATATATTTACAAACGCGTACACATATTCACAATACTACTATAAAACAATGGAGGCGGCGTTGCCACGAATGACGGCCAGGCTTATTCGCTGTCGAAGCCAGGCCTCTCGCGGCTCCCCTGAACGCTCGCTGATTCTGCCGCCCAGGAGCTTCACGAAGTCGTCCAGGGATGCCCCCATCACGCCGGTGGTCTCGATGGCCAGCGGCACGAAATCGTACCGCTGGCACAGTTCTGAGTAGCGCCGCCGCTTTCGGACTTCCGCCGCCTGCGCTGCTGCCCCGGGAGTGACCGCGCCGTCCAGCAGATGTGTGTCACAGAACGTGTTGACGCAGGTCACATCCCAGAGCAGCGACTTGCCGTGCCGCACCGGGAACACGGTGATTCCGTCCGGTCGGCGGCCGTCGCCGCGGTCAAGGCCTCGTGGCTCCAGCACCGCGGCGATTCCTGCCGACGCCAAACTGCGGCGAATGATGTTGTGCAGCGCCGTGTGGCGTGGCAGGCGGCCGGCATTGCGACTGCAGGAGAGGCTATGGTGGCCCCACCTGTCAGTTGTGGCACCGCAGCGACACCTGTGCGGCTCTTGCACTGCGGCACCAAGTCGCAACGCCACGCCGACTCGGACGGCTTCGTCTGGCAGCAGCAAGCCGAGGCTGGCGACAGGCAGCGCTGACAGCCAAGCGCCACTGTGAGGAGCGGCCGCGGCCAGGAGACGGGCTCGGCACAGCTGGTTCGCGCTTGCGAGGAGATGTTGTTGGCGGACGGAGGAAGATCGGTCGTCTAGGTGGCGCTGGTGCAGTGGCTCGCTCGTGCTGAAGTCCGGGCACATGGTGTCCACGAACTCCTCGATGGCTGCCACCAGAGAGCAGGGTCTGTCACCGCTTGTGCGGTGGTTAATGAGACAGAGCAAGTCTCTGGTAGCTTCCAGCGAGGCGATGTGGGAAGGTAGTGCCACGTCGCTCAGCCGTCTGGCTCCGATACCTCCGTGGCGGACCGGAAGAGAAGCCTGTAGCCACTGTGCGTCTGACATGGCGACATTGCAGCAATCGCTGATGGCCGATCTCAGCTGCTCGTCGATGTGTGCGTATGTGCGTGTATCTGTGTGCGTATGTGCGTGTATCTGTGTGCGTATGTGTGTGTATCTGTGTGCGTATGTGCGTGTATCTGTGTGCGTATGTGTGTGTATCTGTGTGCGTATGTGTGTGTATCTGTGTGCGTATGTGCGTGTATCTGTGTGCGTATGTGCGTGTATCTGTGTGCGTATGTGCGTGTATCTGTGTGCGTATGTCTGTGTATCTGTGTGCGTATGTGTGTGTATCTGTGTGCGTATGTGTGTGTATCTGTGTGCGTATGTGCGTGTATCTGTGTGCGTATGTGTGTGTATCTGTGTGCGTATGTGTGTGTATCTGTGTGCGTATGTGCGTGTATCTGTGTGCGTATGTGCGTGTATCTGTGTGCGTATGTGCGTGTATCTGTGTGCGTATGTGCGTGTATCTGTGTGCGTATGTGTGTGTATCTGTGTGCGTATCTGTGTGCGCGTCAGCTTCAGTAACAGTAGCTGTACAGCATATATACGCGGGCGTATGGGCACACAATATTGTTGTAATGCAGGAAAAAGATACTCGATAGTGCAGAACATTCGTGAAAAACACTCCTGCATAGATAAAAAACAGTTGATCTACAACAACAACAACAACAACAAACATGTATTTAATATAGCGCACACAATAGTTACAAGCGCGCGACACGCAAAATAATACTGGAGCAAGTGGGAAATTTGGTCAATTGCGCAGGTTGGGTGAAGTAAAAACATGCAGCGCAGAACAGAAACACAAACATGTAGCAATTATGAGTCCGGAATATGTAACTAAAATGTGCAAAAAAGAGATAAATCATTAAATAAAAGGAAAAACGGATTAAATCAATATCAATAGGAAGAATAAATCAATTATAACATTGCCAACAAGTAAACTTAAGAAGACTCTGAGGCCAAAGAAAGGAAATGTTTGTGCAGCTCAGAGGAGAAAGATGAGTAGGATTTCATTCGGAGGAGGCGAGGAGGAAGTGAATTATAAATGCGGGGTGCAGAAAAAAAGAATGATTTCGCAGACCAAGTGGATTGGTTCAACGCAGGGGGACAGATTAGAGGAGTAGGATAGCGACGTGAACCAGAAGTACTCTCTTGAACCAGAAGTAGTGAGCGTAGATAGGCCGGGGGTGAAGGACAGTGAAGGATTTTGTACACCAAACAGCAAATTTTGTAGCGAATTCGGAAATGAGCAGTGAGCCAACCAAGGCGGTGAAGGTGAGCTGAAGTAGGCGTTTTGGGAGGAAGTTTAAGAACGAAGCGACAGGCAAGGTTGATAATGGATTGTAGATGGCGGATACTTTTGAGGGGAAGGTGAAAAAACAAGGAGTTACAGTAATCTAGGCGAGTGAAAATGTAAGAATTGACGAGAAGAACAGCCGAAGATTCGTCCAAAAGAGAACGTATGGGATACAATTTTCTCAGAATGAAGCGGCAAGAGCGAGTGAGTTGAGAAAAGTGTTGAGAAAATGATATTGTTGGATCAAATGTGATGCCAAGGTTGCGAATTTGAGCAGCTAGAGGCAAGGAGACAGTGGTAGGGGTTATCCTTGTAGGATGAAAAGCTAAGTAGACAGTTTTGTCGTGATTAAGAAGGAGGTATCTGGAGGCAGCCCATGACGAAATATGGGAAAGAAGTTTAGATACTAAAGAATAATTATGTAAAGATAAGGGAAAGTAAATTTGTACATCGTCAGCATAGACGTGAAATAAAATAGGGTATTCTCTGAGGACAGAACAAAGGGACGAGACGTAGAGGTTGAAAAGGAGTGGTCCCAGGAGAGAACCCTGTGGGACGCCAGAAGTCAACGGAACATAAGCAGCAGCAGCAGCATATCTAGCAGTTGTTCGCTCCGCAATCATATATTTCAGGAGAGTTTATTAGCTGGGTTGTGAGCAATATTTTGAGTAATAAACAAAATTGAATGCTGAAAATTCATATTGCGGAATTGACAAGTTAATATCAACCACAAATACTAGCAAAAATGGCCCCAAACTTGAACGTTTCCACTGACAAACACATGGTCAGCGCTTAAAGGGAAATGTTCATATGCCCTTGAAGCCACGCAACCATAAACCACTCCATGAACCGCTGTGTGTCACTGAATTCAACAGTAGGGTTATGAAAAAATATAAAGTTTCCTACTATAAATTTCAATGAGCAATTGGTTGCTAATCACAATAAAACAAATCTATTTTATTAAAATATGAAAAAATTCCCCCACCCAGGCTGTTGATTGTTTTAAATGTTGTATTATCCGGCACCGTATTTGAAGCACTTCCTCACGTTATCTTTCAGCGGTTTTAAAATGAATACTAGCGCATTTATTCATTAATGCACTCATTTTTGAAACCCTTCATTAAACTAACACAAGCGCTGAGGTAACAATTGTTATGAGAACAAGGAAAAAGAAGCAAATATAGCTAGAAACACAGGAACAAGCGAGTCAGTCAACACAGCCATATGAATCAACACGCCAACAAAATACACCCAACATCAGCATATTGAACAGTGAATACAGTTGAAAATTCAGATAACGTTGATATAGCTAGATAAATAGAGATTAAATGGAAGCCAGTGGAGTGAGAATGAATCCAGGGTGGATATGTATAGAAATAAATTATTGTTCGTTCGGGTACTAAAAATGTATGTACGGATGTTCAGGCACTAAAAATGGCAAAAAAGGCAGACAAAAAGGCACGATAAAACAGCAAAATAGGCAAACATAGGTATTTATAAATCCGAGACAAACATTATTATTGATCAATTATGTTGCTAACTCATAATAACCGGTGTTTATACACACGTATAAACTATTATTTCAATGTTTTCAAGAGTCAAATTGTTTCCACGCTCGTGGAACAGATACTTGAAGAGTTAAAAGTTCCCAACGTCCACAAACGTGATTGGAGCATATTTAAAGTGTGGAAGAATAGTTGCACCTGAATAAGACACAACTTCAAAGTTGTTCTCATCAATGATCTTAGAATGTTTTTAGTTGCACAAAATCTTAATTTACCTCAAGTGCGTTTCTGATTCTCGCCTATACATCACACCTATTTACATCAGGAAATGGGTTTATGCCGTGTATACAATGTGTATAGTGAACTCCAACTCTGTACATTTCCTTTCTGCTATTTATCAATTCACATGGGGTAATATCAAAAGATGCGCGTTTATAAACACAAAATATTGCTGCATTAATTTGATCGGATGATAATTAATCATTTGGATACATTCTGAAAGTTCTCCTGGCTCGTTCGTTCTCACTACGTTTACGCTCATATAATTACCTTAAAGATACAGGCATGCATACATACAATATACAAACCTCACACAAACAACCAATACTTAATTTATATCAAATATTTACACAATACAGGCACATACGTCTACAAGATCGAATTCAGCAACAGTGCACACAGGAAGTCATCGAGAGTGAATTGCTATACACACAATACTCTGTCTCTATCGACACGTGATCCATAGTTTTCCACTCAGCAGATTTAACGAGTGCGATCAAACATAAAAACCGGCCTAGAGATACATCCGAGAAGCGTACCGGAGATAAACGTCAAAGCAGAACCTATACATCACAAATTAACAAAATAGGCATTTATCTGGAAACCCCCTAAAATAGGCAAATATAAGCATTTCTGCCATTTTGCCTGAACATCCGATCTTTAGTGGCAATGAACCATCATGTGAATACTTGTGTTGCTTGCATAATTAGTCGTCGTCGTCGTTGACCCTCCCTCAGCTGTTGTGTGCCGAGGAGACCCGCAGCCCTTCCTCGGACCAGCCTAGTCGACGCGCCCAGGCGACCAGCAGACCGGCCATCTCGACCGGGCGTCGCCACAGGTCTTCCACCTGAAGACCCGTGGGCATGTTTGGGCAGCGGAACAGATGTGGTATTGTTCCACTACATATCTGACATGTCGAGGGTCCCGGATTCTCCTCGACGTCGAGGCAGATAAAGTTCACCGGCCACGCTACGGGACGCGCAGGCCGGCAGGTCCAAGAATAGTGCAGGGCCTGCAGGTGGCGGGAGGCGGGAGAGCTGTCCCCGATTTGAGCAGATTGTCTCTGGGTCTGCGACAATCCGACCGCGTGCAAACCAGGGACGTTCAGACCACAATAAGTCATCAATGATTTCAAGGCACCAGTATATGTCAGCTTAGTAATGCCCAACACATATTTTTACTAGCATAGCTGATTTCTTTGAGAGTTTGATTAGCAAACCATGCTTCGTGCGAGCTGTTGGCAATGACACTTAGCGGATGTTCCATCATGATACGCCACCATTATAGGTGGAAATATGTAATGAACGCATTGGTAACGATATACAAGATAAAGAACTGGTGGAGATGAAGAACAAGCTTCGTGAAGCGCAAGCAAAACAAAATTCCTCGAGCAACAAATGCTGCGCAAGCACCTTTGCGTGCCAGAAATAGAAGAGCTACGTGGAGAAGACACGCAAAACCTACCTGCAACACTCAATACATATATTGCAACTGTAGAGGTTGAGAAGGTTTACAGGATCGGTCAGCGAAAAGATGGCCAACACCAAATCATGCTGGTCAAATTCGAAAAGATGCGCAACAAAGATAGGTAATTGAAGAGAGAAAACATCTGAAAAGCGACAAGACTCAGGACCAACTTACGCCTGCGTTCAGTGGTCGAGGTGGAGCGCCGTGAGTTCGTGAGATATTTCACTGGGTACCTCACTGTGAGGCCGCTCATTGTCCTCATTGAGAGTGCATGCCATTAGACGCGCAGTGCCGTGAAATAGCAGCATGTGTCCCACACAACAAACCACCTACCAATCAACCAATCATAATCGACAAACAGCCGTGACTGTTGTATTTTTCACAAAATATGCATTCCAAGACGCAGAATCAGTAGCAATAATTCATGTGCTATAAAACTGCATAAATATTAATTTCTGTAATCCACGATGACGTATCATGACTAACACAAAATGAGGTAAAATACACATTACTCATTAATAGTTAAGTCATTACTCATTACTAGTTCAACAATTACTCATTACTAGAGTTGGGAATTTTGTGTAATCAATAGGGTGACCTTTTGTTGTAAATGCAACTTTTTTATATAATAAAATCTGTTCATCATAAGGAGCCCAAAAACATTTGAGCTCAACATTTTATTGATCTGAGGTAAGTATTAAATAAGTTATTAATGCAACTTTTTGTTTTCAGCGCAACATTTGCAGCTTGTTAATTTTTTAAGATCAACTATTTAGATTTAGGACAAGTTTGAGCTTTTAGAACGATTGTTTCACACTATCAAATAAATGTTCAGTTGTAAAGGTGTACAATGCAGTATATGTTCATGTATTGTCAACATAAACTCGGTAAGCATGTATCTGGAAAGTGGGTGAACATTGAGTCCGTGTGTGGTGCTAGACATCCTACGTGTACATAGCACCGCATACGGACACACACACACACATATATATATATATATATATATATATATATATATATATATATATATATATATATATATATATATGTATGTATATACGAGTATACATATATAGATATACATATACATATATATATATATATATACATATATATGTATATTCGTATATAGGCACAATACAGACATATAAAGTATAATATAGATATAAATATCTGATATAGACACGTGCATTTGTGCAATAGAATTGAAGGAATTCAACCTGAAGTCGAATTTCTCAGAAAAATGTGTCCGACAAGAGCATGTTTTACGTTGCATGTGAGAAAGACGTGTCCGGTGGCCACAAGTCGCATATCGACCAACACAACAAATCGGCTGCTCACTCGAAAACTATCAAATATACATGCATAATCGAATCATAGGACCATTGCGCCCCGAAACAAAATTCCAAAGTGACACCACTACAGTGACAGCACCAATGGAGCTTAAAGGGGTTGAAGCCCTCCCCCTCCTGAAATGTACCAATCCCTTCTGAGCCCCCCAAAAATCCTGACCATTAACATTTTGATTGTAGTTTCTGGTGTTTCGCCAAATCCCTGCATCTTTTTCCTTAGTCCCCTACCGGAAAATCCTCGTGTCGCTACTGCACCCCTACTTTATCGGGAAGGTCCAATCAAGGTGAAACTTTCGCCATGTACTACGAAATATTTGCCTCCATAAGTGTGCATCCCCAATGGAATGTTGCTAGATACATGCTTAAAATGCAAATAATCTACGAAAAAGTCCAAAATTCGCGTATTATATTAAAATTGAATAACATATTTTGGTGATATCGACAACTTATTTTTGCATTTTTCATCACATAATAAAAACTTAAAACGCCAAAAATGATCACATAAAATTCCCAACTCTACTCATTACTAGTTCAACAATTACTCATTACTAGTTCAGCAATTACTCATTACTAGTTCAGCAATCACTCATTACTAGTTCAAAAATTACTCATTACTAGTTCAACAATTACTCATTAATAGTTCAGCAATTATTCATTACTATTTCAACAAATATTCGTTACTAGTTCAACAATTACTCATTACTAGTTCAACAATTACACATTACTAGTTCAGCAATTATTCATTACTAGTTCAACAAATACTCATTACTAGTTCAACAATTACTCATTACTAGTTCAGCAATCACTCATTACTAGTTCAACAATTACTCATTACTAGTTCAACAATTACTCATTACTAGTTCAACAATTACTCATTAATAGTTCAGCAATTATTCATTACTATTTCAACAAATATTCGTTACTAGTTCAACAATTACTCATTACTAGTTCAACAATTACACATTACTAGTTCAGCAATTATTCATTACTAGTTCAACAAATACTCACTACTAGTTCAACAATTACTCATTACTAGTTCAGCAATCACTCATTACTAGTTCAACAATTACTCAATACTAGTTCAACAAATACTCGCTACTTGTTCAACAAATACTCATTACTAGTTCAACAATTACTCATTACTAGTTCAACAATTACTCATTACTAGTTCAACAATTACTCATTAATAGTTCAGCAATTATTCATTACTATTTCAACAAATATTCGTTACTAGTTCAACAATTACTCATTACTAGTTCAACAATTACACATTACTAGTTCAGCAATTATTCATTACTAGTTCAACAAATACTCGCTACTTGTTCAACAATTACTCATTACTAGTTCAACAATTACTCATTACTCATTCAACAAATACTCGTTACTAGTTCAACAATTACTCATTACTAGTTCAGCAATTACTCATTACTAGTTCAACAAATACTCGTTAGCAGTTCAACAATTACTCATTACTAGTTCAGCAATTACTTATTACTAGTTCAGCAATTACTCATTACTAGTTCAACAATTACTCATTACTAGTTCAACAAATATTCGTTACTAGTTCAGCAATTACTCATTACTAGTTCAGCAATTACTCATTACTAGTTCAACAAATACTCGTTAGCAGTTCAACAATTACTCATTACTAGTTCAACAATTACACATTACTAGTTCAGCAATTATTCATTACTAGTTCAACAAATACTCATTACTAGTTCAACAAATACTCGTTACTAGTTCAGCAATTACTCATTACTAGTTCAACAATTACTCATTACTAGTTCAACAATTACTCATTACTAGTTCAACAATTACTCATTACTAGTTCAACAAATACTCGTTACTAGTTCAGCAATTACTCATTACTAGTTCAACAATTACTCAATACTAGTTCAACAAATACTCGCTACTTGTTCAACAATTACTCATTACTAGTTCAAAAAATACTCGTTAGTAGTTCAACAATTACTCATTACTAGTTCAGCCATTACACACACACACACACACACACGCTGAAAGTCACAAAATACAAACGATGGTAAAAATTACACCATTTCACTGGCACTGAATACTAGTACCAACGCCAGGTAGATACCGTAGTCTAGGTGGCATTGACTAGTACCATTGCTAAACGAAAATCTGGACGTGTAGACGCAGTGGTGGCACCAAGGGAGATTTGAAGGAAATGAAGCCCTCCAAAACTATGCTAAGAACACCCTGATCCCCTCTAACAATCCTGACCATAAATATTTCGACTGTAATTCCGCCATTTTTCGCCAAGCCCCCACATATAATTTCTTAGCTCCCAACGGAAAAATCCTAGCGCCGCCCCTGTGCATACACAATATTAATATTGGCATATAAGCAACTATACTATTTGCATTTTGATTTCGCACAAATGCATTTTGAAGTCAAATGTATTTTGACTTCAAATTTAGTGATGTTGTTTAAATAATATACTTGTAAAACAATTCTAACGGCGACTCCTCGAGAACATCACGCCACTAAGCTCAAACTAGCGTAACAATATTCTGTACTCTGCTCTGCCCCCACACTCTAACTCAATTTGAGCCAATATTCATCGTTTATGCTAGCGGCCCATTGTGATCTATTTGCGGTGTGCTTTTTCAATACTAGTGCATATATGCTGAACTGATGACACCTTGATGTAGCGATATCAGTACAACTCGTGAGCTCGTCATCGCCCCGATGATATCTGTAGATTGGTTCCTTTACACCTATACTCCGCACGAGACAATCTCTTGTGCCCACCTTTGCTCGCCCCAGCTTTCTCCTACAAAAGATTGAAGCTGGTCTCGCACACCCAAACTGGAGTGCGACCATCTGCCATTGTTTTGAAGAACTCCTCAATGTAGGATTCTGATTTGATGTGATGGACAATCGGACGAACAGTTTTCAGTGATAACAATTCTCCGTCGAGCCAGTTGCGAATGGTGACGCTCACTTCACACCCGTGATTCAACCTTTAGTGAGTTGGCTTTTTTCAACCGCTGACGTAAGTTTTTATCATTTCTGCGATTTTCTTTTTGTTGTTTCCTCATCGCGGCTTTCATGCGCTTGTTACACGTTTCAGCCAGTGGTACGCTGTTTATATGTTCACGCCGAGTGTTAGCTGCACTTTTACAATCACCGTCGTTATTGTAAATATCAATTCTCCTTTTTGGTCGTTTTCAGTTATCTTATTATACTTCATAATGAATAAACAACAATCAAAATAGTTGATCCTAACGCGTTACCATGACAACCCAATAACATTAGGATATTTGAAAATGATATAAATAACAACACCACGAGCATAATGCAACGAACAACTAATTAATATTACAAATATTTCAATTATAATACATTAAGCTGATTGTAACATTACAATTAAAACTGAACAAAAATTACCTAATATATAATTTAAACGAAAAAATGAGAATAATCATGAAAACTATTCTCATCACAAACAAAATACATTTATCTGAATTCGAAATGCAAACGGTATATAGACTGTCAGTGACCGTATCGGCGACAATTGCTTGCTGACACGTCACGCCAACGGGAGGGAGGTGCCTGCGCCACACACACACGTGCCTCGTGCGCGTGCACACCGCCAGTGAGGTGCCGTCACGGCTCCAACACATGTCTGCTCAACACACACACACACACACACACATGTATGTACGTTAGGGTGGGTGGATTTTTGAATTAATGTTAGAGTCAAGTTGCGGTAGATGCAGTTTTTTTTGCGTAGATATCGAAAATATTATATTGCGATCATTTCAATAACTTTTTCCGGAAATGCATTTAAAATGTATAAATGAAACATTATGTCATAAAAATGTATAAAATAAAAACAAAATAAAAAATAAAAATTTCCGGAAATGCATTTTTCTTTTTTTTCAAGTTTTTTTCTTCAAGAAGTTCAGAGTGCGCGTAAGATGTTTTACACGAGGTTTAATATTAACCAATATGAATTCCATTATTCTTTGGCACACAATAGGCGATTTTTTTTTCATGTAGATTTTTTTTCAAGTATATAAATGTATCCTTGGTACATGTACCAAGTACTACTAAGTACTTAGTATTTAGTAGTCCTTGACATGTACATATAAGTATGTATGAGTGTGTGATAGTATGAAAGCAGTGTGATAGTCAAAACTCAATTCTACATTAAGACCTGAAGTATAGTAGCAATGTTCATGCCTAACTAGGAGATTTATCTCGTTATTGGGCATTGCCAATCTATTGTCTAGTTAATATGTTTGAAATGTGAGTATCTGTGTTGGTTTCGGCAATACATGTTTGAACTTGAACTTGAAAACAACACACACCAAGTTGAAAATGTGTTCTCCGTTCCATTTAGCACGTTGATTATTGATTCAATTAATGTTATTATTCATATTTAATTTTGCTTATTGATTTTTGATCATTTTGATATTTGTCTCTTCGTTAGCTCTCATCTTTCTGACTAAAGTATCTGCATTTTTTTGGCGCCATCTCGCATCGGCAGTTGTGAACGAGTTGTTCTCTCTATTGCCTACGACAAAAAACAACGATAAATATACTCTGCCTGCAAAGCACAGGAAACTTGTACACGACTCGTGTCATACGAGCAACCAGCTTAGTACTGTGTGTGTGTGTGTGTGTGTGTGTGTGTGTGTGTGTGTGTGTGTGTGTGTGTGTGTGTGTGTGTGTGTGTGTGTGTGTGTGTGTCTGTTTATTATATACCTGACACTGCAGCCTTCATAACGATCAACGAGTGCAGCGAAAGACTGCCCAAGTCCCACAGCCACACGCATTGCGGATACCTGGCATACCTAGTGGACACACACACACACACACACACACACACACACACACACACAACCAAACATACACACACGCGCGCGCGATACAACGTTGGGTGATTACCGTAATGGAAAAATTAACAAATTCATCAAGCAGTAAAATATTAATAAAATAAAATAAATGAAAATAAAAATAAATGAAATAAAACGGTCATGTTTGGATAATCTACGCCGATTGATCTTTGCCAGATACGTGCTGGGAGAAAGCCCTTATCTTAACTGGCAATTTCAGCTCAGAATTGGCCCCCGATTGAATGGTCGCACCCAAATGGAGCCAAATGGTCGCATCCAAATGCAAAACACCATACATCATTACGTTGTTTTCCATTGTTAAATTCAGTTGTATAAGCCTGTGCGCTGTACGAACAAGCGTTTGACTTTGCAGCAAAGACATTCATCGCTTCATTTGTTTTGCCATATTTTTGTCTTCTAAATTGGCTAATTGTATACTCGCTGCTTAGCTACCATACTTGCGCCTCGACCAGCGTATCAACCCTATACACCTAGGCGCAGTTACAATGTAATGTGAACGCGCGGTGGACGGCGACGTGCTACTGTAAGCAGCTAGCTTACGTGAAGGCATGCTGTTAAAAGGCCTCAAGTGACAGCTGCTACACGGGAAGAAGTCGAAGCTTATGAACACACACAGGTGTGTCCCGTGTAGCTCGCTGTCACCGCAGAACCGACCCTCTCCACGCTATGACGCCACAAGGACGAAAGAAGTATTAGAGAGGACCACCTCCCCAGAATGCATGGCACAACACATGACTGATATCTGGTACTATGTACTGCTGGGTGGACAGGGGCTGTTGGATAATATAATTCGCCCAAAGAAACTCTCCCTAGTGTGTATTCGACGTTCAAGAATATCAATAAACCAGGAGCACAACAATCACAACTGTATTTCTCAGCAGCCACCAACCAAGTCTCCAATACGTCACGCCTCGCCAATCACGACGCACTTCCACCTAATCGACAATTCCTTCATATTCCTTCGCAATGCTTGCAATTGTAACAGCCAAAGTATTAACGCAATTCGAATATAGTCCACTCCCCAACCGCAATTCGAACCACGAACCTCCGGCTTGTGAAGGGGTTGTGCTACCACTACACCACGGAGTCATAATTTGACTAACTGTAAAAATTGTAGTGGAAAAAGCGCCAATACAAAACTAGGAGAAATTATTGAAATTTCTCTCGTGAAACCATCAAGCACGTCCAGATAACAAAGAAACAACACCAGAACGACTGAAAGAATACGGGCAAACTGACAAAACAATTCCACCACGCTGCTACACTTTCGTTTTTCATTTCTCGTTTGTTGTTTGTCGCTTATACATTGTAGTGTAATGTTTGTTTATTGTTTATTTGTCGTGTACTGTTTGCTCTGCGTTCTATTACAACTGGTAACCGACTCACCACGTGGCCACAACCGCACCGTCGGCAGCCGCTATCACTCGAGGAGAAACGGCAGCTGCACTGGAGCGGTGGCCACTTGGTGACTCGGAGCCCGCATCTGACTCCACCAACACCGGTCGATTACGGTCCAACACGTCTTCAACACACACACACACACACACACACACACACACACACACACACACACACACACACACACACACATATACGTATATGGCACCATCCTGCTGGGTTCGTAAGATATGAGTTAAATTTGTGACTGTGTGTATACGTCATGTATCGTATCATTGTGTATTTATGCATATAATAGTATGCACATACATCACTGGCGGATCCAGAGGGGGGCTCAGGGAGCTCAAGCCCCCCCCCCCCCAGATGTGTCCACCAACTCCTCATAACCAAGATATTCCATAAAAGAGGTCAATAAAATATTGTTCTGTATAATTTGTTGATATAAGCATTATCGCAAAATCGTTGCATACTGATGCATGACTGATCCCGTCCAAGATTCAACCCCCAAAATTAATTCAGCCCCTCCCAAAATTGCACTCTGGATCCGCTACTGACATATATACAAGCAATATTGAATTGTTTGTTATTTAGTAAATGACGTTGTAAATTTGAATGAGCAGCTGTGCTCCATACTCTTTTTGAGCCTGAGCAAACTAAACTATTCTGCAAATATCTATAAATAAGGGTTCTTGCAATAGTGGCACATATGTTGCAATTTAAGTGTGAGATGTGTAGGGAGAGTGAGTGTGTGGAGTGTGAGATGTGTAGGGAGAGTGAGTGTGTAGGGAGTGTGAGAGTCAGCTCGTTGCTGATTGGCTGCGGTATGCTGCAATGTATGCACGTTGCCGGCTATTATATGGCGTATGGGCAGTCGTGTTCGGGCGTGTTCGTGTTTGTGTGGTCATGTCATCACTTTATCTATTATTATAAGTCTTTTAATACATATTAGTTTTGCTTTCATAAAATTGCTGTGTGTGTGTGTGTGTGTTGGTGTGTGTCGGGGCGACGTACAGTTGACCTGTGACACGGGGTCATGACCCGCCGACACTGCCAGAATCAGGCGATAGCCGGTGTCAACGCAGTACTGCTGACGATATACACACGTGCTAGCACAGCCGGCGAACAGTAGCGGCATGTGACTCCAGCACGCCAACACTGTCCAGTGCTGTCGACTCACCACACGCACCTACACACACACACACACACACACACACACACAAATGAATATACACAAACGATTGCTCGTATTTTGTATGTATGTCCCTGTGTGTGTGTGTGCGTTGTTGGTACAACATACAGACACACATACACACACACACACACACACAAAATAAGCCGAAGTAAACATAAGATATGATAAATATTGGTTCTAAAAATATTGTATATGGTAAGAAGTCATGAGATATTATGTCAAATCAATTTAAAATTATTTGCGCACAAATTCAGATTTGGGATATAACCACACGTCACTGCGCTAGAAGTCTACGTTGAAACTTATTACTTGAAAACTTGAACTGACCTTTTCGTCAAAACCGGCCGCAATCAACAGCTGTCCGTTCGAAGACCATTGAACGCTAGAGACACCTAGCGGCGACCTCGCAAGCTGTAATTTGGCCAGTTGCCGACAGGTGGCGTTGTAGAGCAGCAGGCGATATCGCAGCCAGTCTTCGTGCGCACAGAACGCATTGCACTCGGGACTCCACACAACACCAGCCAGCGAACACTCGACTGACATTTGCACGTGCTAAGATCAAATACAACACATACACACACACACATATATATATATATATATATATATATATATACAGATAAAATTCGATCTACACACAGGCAGACAGACAAGCACACACACATACACACGTGTGTGTCGGAGACTGACAGTGAGCAGAGTCCAGCGTCGCGCGTCAAACACACTGATATGATCGCAGCCGTCACGAGACTCCACAGCTGCCAGCCGACAGCCGTCCGGCGAGAACGCCAAGCTGGCTCGGCAGCTGAACAAGCTGGACTGACCGTCAGCCGACGCAGCTGATGGCGACAAACAGGCATGTCGCACCGGCTTCAGGTACTTGATATAGAGCACGGTGCGACCGGGAAACAGCCACACACTGGCACACAACTACACACACACACACACACACACACACGATATGTAGGTATGCGTGAGTGTAGTATCCACATACATGTATGTGTGTGTATGTACGCAGAAAAAACACACACACTCATACTCATATACCAACAAAAACATTCATACGTACACGTAAACGCACTGCAATACAATATTTGCGGCTGATATGTGTGTGTGTGTGTGTGTGTGTGTGTGTGTGTGTGTGTGTGTGTGTGTGTGTGTGTGTGTGTGTGTGCGTGTGAATGCGATCGAGTGTCCGAAAAAATAGCAAGGCAAAGCAGCGCCCAGCGCCAGAATCGAACCGGCGCTACTGACAGCACACTTACGTTAATATCAGACACCAGCAGCACTGTGCCGCCGACGGGCGACCACACGAGAAACGCGCTCGTGTCACATTTGACACTGCACCTCCACGACGCGTCGGCGATGCTGCGCAGCTGAACAAAGCGACGACGACCGGGCGTCAATGCCACGTCGCAATGGCACGCGACAATTTGTGACCTTGGACACCATTGTATCTCCTCAATACACACACACACACAAATAAATTTTTTATTGGATTTTCGCCAATTGAATGATCATGTGGAGAGTCAACCGGGTCGTGAGGTCGCTGTGTGTAGCGAAAATCTGCGGAAATGGTGGCGCATGTGTGGAAAAATTGCCACAATTGACCTCAAATCTGCATATTTGCAAATATTTGTCGAAGAGCCTTTGTGGAAGTACCAATGTGTCAAGTATAACGGCAAATATTATTACCTGACAAGGATGGGCTTCGGCTTGAACTGCGCACCAAAGACAATGACTATTATTATAAAAAAATGTGCTATCGGCAGACGAGGCCTGACTCCCCGTCAGTGCATAGTCTTGGTGTGATCTTTGATTCTAATGTTTCGTTCTCCTCTCAAGTCACCTCTGTTTCTCGTACATGTCGCCTTAATCTGAGATCTTTATATCCTATTCGCTCGTTTCTTGATCGCCCTTCTGCTATTAAACTTATTATTTCTCTAATATTTTCCCGTATTCATTATTGTTGTTCACTCTATTTCCACGTTCCCCGTTATTCCCTCCGCATTCTTCAGCGTGTTATCAACTCTTCTTGTCGTTTTGTCCTGTCTCCTACTCCTTGTCGCCATACTTCTTAATTTTTGTTTCAATTTCGTTGGCTTCCTATCATTCGCCGCATTCATTTTCGTCTGTGTTGTGTTATTTTCAAACTCATTCATGACCCTTCTCAGCCTTCCTATCTTTCTCGCCTTTTGTCTGAATCTGTTGTTCCTTCTCGACATTCACGCCCACTTGTATGTTCTAGAGCTTCAAATGAGTCTACCTGGTCTTCTAAATCGTTTTCATTTTTTGCTCCGCGTCTGTTTAATACTCTTCCCTCTAATATTGTTCAATCTTCCTCCTTCCATTCGTTCAGGTCCTCTTTGTTTAAATATTTGTTTGATCAATCGTTTGACCCTGTATCTCACTCTCTTACTCCTTATGCTTATGTGTGATCTGTTTTTAGTTATTTCCGATACAAAATTATATTTGTTTTGTGTGCCTCATCTGGTTTTGCTGTTCCTGTATTGTTTATTGTTTGAATGTTGTGAGTGTATAAGTGTTTGCTATATGTGTTTTCTTCTTGCTATTCAATTGTTATTTTGCGCGCATGTGTATTTATATGCGCTAAAGGAAATATATTTATTTATTATTATTATTATTCATAGTATCTCCCTAGCGTAGTTGACTTTTATAGTTGTCCGTAGTTGGCTTTTATAGTTGTCCGCATGTATTTTGTGTGTGTGTGTGCGGTGCTTTCATGTTAATGTTTATATTTTCCAATCTTCGTTGTAGTTTGCCGCGCTTGTGTCCCTGGATGAGCGCTATACAAATAAATGAATGAATGAATGAATGAATGATGTTAGAGATAACGCCATTTGATTTTGGCAGACCGGGTGACTGGCCTATGTGGCTAAAACGTTTTTTGAAAATATGTGCCTGGCATTGGACATCGTGCACCCGGGGAGAAAGAAAGCACTTATCTTGCATTGGGCCGGGGTGGAAGTATTTGAAGTTGCACAACATTTACCAGTTCCTGTGGGTGTCGCAAGTGGTAGTGGGTATGTGTGTTCTGTTGTGGTGCAACAACTGAATGATTACTTCGTGCCCAAAGTGAATGTCGATTACGAGTGTGATGTTTTTCGACATGCTGTTCAGAGACCGGATGGATCCATCGATTTGTATTTAGCTCGATTGCGGAAGTTGGCGGCGTCGTGTCAGTTCGCGGACGTTGACAGTGAACTTCGTCAGCAGATGATTGCAGGGGTGAGAGATTCCGTGATGCGAGAAAAAGCGCTACAGAAGCACATGAGTTTACAGCAGATAATCGACCACGCCAAGGGCCTCGAGCAAGCAAGACTGCAGAATCGGGAGATGGAGTTGAGGGCTGGTGGGAGAACAGGTGAGATTCATGTGGTCCAGAAAGTGAAGCAGAAGAGTGAGCAGACCTGTTTTCGATGTCGAGGCCAGCACGCAGCCAGTGAGTGCCCTTTCAAAAACCGGAAATGTTTTCAGTGTGGGAAAATCGGGCACATCAAAAAGACGTGTTTGAGCTCTGTCCAAAAACATAAACAGCAGCGTCAGGAGCCAACGCAGCAGAGGGACAAGAAGCACTATCGTGGCACAGGCCGACGTGTGCATAAAGTGCGGGAGTTCGATCACGACAATTCAACAACGTATCCCATGTTCCGGGTTGGTGAGTCTGCTACTTCCACTGTCGCGAGTAGAGAGGAGCCGATCAAAGTATCCCTTTCAGTGAATGATACCACAGTGGAATTCGAGGTGGATACTCGAGCGTCCTTGTCAGTGATGAGTGAGCTACAGTTCCGGCAATTGTGGCCAAGTATGCCGTTGTAGCCGGCCAGTGAGCAGCTGACGTCGTTCACGGGTCAACGAATTCCAGTGGTGGGAAAGATCGTGATGAGAGTTTCACACTACCAGCAGACCGCGGATTTACCACTGATTGTGATCCAGAGTACAGGGACAAACTCTCCCTTACTGGGGCGCAACTGGATGAAACATCTGAGGCTGAACTGGAGTGCGGTGTTTTCATGTAAGACGGTGGAAGAAGTGTCACATTCCAAAATGTTGTTTGAATTTCCGCAGCTCGTCGATGGTAGTCTGGGGTGCACCAAGTTTGTGGCCAGCTTGACAATTGATCCAACGGTGCCACCAAAATTCTACCGGCATCGTCGGGTGCCACTGGATCTGAAGGACGCAGTGGCTGCAGAATTGGATCGTCAGGTGGCGGCCGGTATTTTGAAACCAGTGAAAACATCAAAGTGGGCGGCAGCTTTGGTAGCCGTTCGGAAAGCCGACGGAAAATCGGTAAGACTGTGCGGAAGCTTCGATTTGGCGGTGAACAAGGCTACACATATCCACCAGTACCCGTTGCCGAGAGTGGAGGATTTGATTACCAAGTTAGCGGGAGGAAAACTGTTCACTAAGGTGGATTTGAAGGACGCCTATCTCCAGTTACCGCTAGATGAGACAAGACAGCAGTACACAGTGGTCAACACGCATCGTGGTCTATTTGCGGCAACGAGGTTGGTGTTTGGGATATCACCAGCACCAGCGATCTTTCAGAAATATATGGAAGAAATTTTTGGTGTCATGAACTGTGTTGCTGTGTTTCTGGACGATATTTGTGTGACAGGCAAGACGGAGAAGGAACATCGAGATAATGTCCGAGAAGTTCTGCGGAGACTGGTCAGTGAGGGTCTGACGATCAACACAGCCAAATGTCAGTGGGCGGTCGCGTCGGTCACTTACTTGGGCTATCGGGTGAGTGCAATAGGGGTGGAACTGCTAGAAGAGAAAGTCGTGGCAGTCCAGAGAGCTCCGGTGCCAACTAATGTGCGACAGCTCAAGTCGTATCTTGGCTTGCTCACGTACTACAGTGAGTTTCTTCCAATGTTGGCACATACTACATCACCAATGTACCAGCTGCTAAAGAAGGACGTGAAGTGGCGATGGGGAAGCCGAGAGATGAGCGCGTTTGAAGATACCAAGGAACTACTTTGTTCAGCGACGTGTCTGGCCCATTTGAACGGCACTATTCCTGTGGTAGTGGCCGCCGATGCTTCACCAGTCGGAGTTGGAGCGGTGATGTCGGTTGTGACGGAAGACGGGGAGCGTCCGGTGCGGTTCCGTCAAGGCCGCCGCAACTATATCCAGCTGGAACGGAAAGCCCTGGGTGTGGTATTTGCGTTGACGAAATTTCACCAATTTGTGTGTGGAAGATCATTCACCGTAACAACAGACCACCGGCCCTTGTTGGCTTTGTTGTCAAACCAGAAGCCTCTGCCAGACGCAGTGTCACCCAGTGTTGAGGTGGCGGTTGACGTTGTCAGCGTACTCGTTTGAATTAAAGTACGTCCCTAGCCAAAGAAATGGGCACTGTGACGCATTGTCAAGACTTCCATTGCCTGAGTCGCCGAGGGAGGTGCCACAACCAGGTGATGTGGTGCATCTGCTTTCAGAAGTGGATACCAGGTTGGTGCGAGTACGCGATGTTTGCACATGGACAAGGAAGGGTCCAGTGTTAGCCACAGTGGTCCGCTATACGTTTCATGGATGGCCGTATAGCGTTCGTGGTGAGTTCCAGTCGTTCTACGCCAGAAAAGACGAGTTGTCTGTCGATCACGGGTGCCTTCTGTGGGGTTGTCGCCTGGTAATACCTGAGCGAGGACGCAAATTGGTGCTCAACCTTCTCCACAACGGTCATCCCGGTGTGATGACCATGAAGACACTGGCGAGATCGCTGGTGTGGTGGCCTGGATTGGATCAGACGATCGAAGAACGTGTGCGGTCGTACGACATTTGTCAGATAAATCGATCAAGATGTCCTTCTGTTCTAGAGCGCTCATGGGCTCCATCTTCTGGTCCGTGGCAGCGAATTCATCTCGATTTTGCCGGACTTTTCGAGGGCAAGATGCTGCTGATCGTGGTTGACGCCTTGAGCAAGTATCCAAAAGTATTTATTTGTGGTTCTACTTCTACAGCATATGTCATTGATCAGTTGCGAACAGCGTTTGCAGCTCATGGACTGCCGGAAGTAGTGGAGTCTGACAATGCAACTTGTTTCAACAGTGTGGAAATGTCGTCTTTTCTGTCGATGAATGGAATCAAGCAGCGATTTTCACCACCAAGACATCCGTCGTCGAACGGCCTCGCTGAATCGATGGTGAAAAATATGAAAACGGGTCTCAAAAAGCAGAGACCGGCGCATCTTCATGTAAGATTGCGTCGATGGTTGTTCAGCTACCGCAACATTCCTCACAGTGTGACCGGGAAAGCACCGGCCGAGATGTTGTTCAGGCGTTGACCGAGAAAACACCTGGACATCAGCTGGGCAAAGCCAGCGTCGGAAGAGCGGCGTATGTTCGGAGGTCGTCACTTCCTGCCGGATGACCCTGTATACGTGACCAACATACCGGGTAGCAGCACTACATGGACTCCAGCAAGGGTGGTGTTGGTGAATGGGTTACTGGTGCACGTGCGGCTTCCTGAAAATCGTGAGTTCATCGCCACGCCGACCATGTGCGTGCAAGATGTGTCGCTGCAAGCGAGGTACCGGAGCGTGCTGACACCGATGTCCAGGAGCCGGTGGCGGATTACAGATCAGAACGTGCCGTTGTTCGGGTAGCCGAGGGCGGTGAATTGACGCGGGAGGAGGTGAACGTGCAACCGGAGGTGGTGGAGACAAACGAGAGGGCTGAGGAGACGATCCAGGACGAAATCGGAACAGAGACGGAGACGGCGTATTCTTAACCGGTGCCACGCAGATCACAGCGCATTCGTGAGAAGCCGGTGTGGTTGAAAGACTATATGTAGGTTGGATGAGAGTGTGTTGGATGCGTGGGTGTGCGATGTTTTATGTTGTAGTGTGTGCGTACTGCCAGGGGGCAGTTGTAGGGGGGTGAGTGTTTTTGGATTTGAACCATTGGTATCTGGTGGCGTATATAATGCTTTTTTCCTTTGTTGGTATTTGATCTTGTTGGGGCAAGCATTCGTTTTGAGTCTTTGATGCGTTATAGTGAGATTTCGGTGTAGTTTCAACTAAAGGGGGGAGGAGTTGGACTATATTCGAATTGCGTTATTACTTTGGCTGTTACAATTGTAAGCATTGCGAAGGAATATGAAGGAATTGACGATTAGGTGGAACTGCGTCGTGATTGGCGCGGCGTGACGTATTGGGGACTTGGTTGGTGGCTGCTGAGAAATACAGTTGTGATTGTTGTGCTCCTGGTTTATTGATATTTTTAACGTCGAATACACACTATTTTTCAAACCTAAAATTTAACATTAACATTATGATGTAAATTGTTAGTGTGTACATCAAGTGGCTGCGGAAGAGTAGCTGGCAGAAAATGGACCAAGGCGGATGGGACAGACAGACAGAAAAACACACATTTCATTTTCATTTCATTTGTATGTGGTATAGCGCCCATTCGACACAGGCGCGCATAATATCAGTCAAAGAGCAAAATTTCGATCAGCAAGAATAAACACTCAGATAAGCGAATGACCATAAACTATACTCATAAATAAAGAATCTAAGTACATATAAACAACATTTTAAATAAATACAAAATAAACTACTATAAAAAGAAACAAGCAATGCAATTCAATATGGCGCAATAAATCGCAAACTGGCGCGCGACATAGGAGCATTCACAACACACACACACACACACACACACACACACACACACACACACAATACCAATTTACAACTCTCATACACGGACACAGGATATGGATATAGACAAGATGGAGAAGATAAAAAAGCTGTCATTGAAGAGAAGCAAACGGCGTTAAGGAATGAGTAATAGGATCAAAATATATTTCAAATAGAAACTCACGCAAGGAAGAGGTGAATGAACGATAGGTTGAAGAGGATGTTATGTGAGAAGGAAGCGAATTGTATATACGAGAACCATAGAAGGAAAATGATTTGGAGAACCAGGAGGATTCATTTATGGCACGAGGACAAGAGAGAGGAACCGGAAGTCAGGAGAAATAGTAGCTGGAAGGGTATAACAAATCAGATAGGTATGAAGGCTGCAGAGGATCATGTATTAGTTTATAGATTATACAACATACTTTAAAGTGGATTCGTGATTTCATAGGGAACCAACGGAATTTGAAGAGAAAGGGTCAAGTGGTGTGTCGGCAGAGGGAAGGATATAGAACAAAGCGACAGGATTGGTTAATAACACGCTGGAGGAGAATGAGGGAGGATTTAGGACAATTGAGGTGAAGTGAGCTGCAGTAATCGAGTCGGGAAAATATGAGAGTGTGAACAAGTTTGATAGCAGAAGACTGATCAAGACAAGGCCGGATGGGATATAGAGAGCGAAGTATCAGACGACATGTGCGTGGAGTAGATTGGTTGTTAGTTGAGAAGGAAATGGAGGAATCGAAAATTACACCGATATTCTTGGCAGACAATGAGAGAGGGAAAGGTAGGAGGGGAGGGGAAATACGTGGAGGATGTAGAGCAAGGAACTCGGATTTAGAAGGATTCAGGAGGAGACGACGAGAAGAAGACCAGGAGGTGATATCAGACAGAATGTCAGACAGGAGATATGGATGGGAAAATGGACAGGGGATATAGAACTGTATATCGTCAGCATAGATGTGAAGACAAATAGAGCGGCGTCGAAGGATCGGACAGAGTGAGGACATGTACAGATTGAACAGGAGAGGACCAAGGATAGATCCTTGGGGAACGCCAGAGAAAAGGGGAGTGGATTGGAGACAGAGGAGTTGAATTGAACAGAGTATGTTCGATTTTGTAGGTAGGAGTGGAGTAAAGCAAGGGCAGAATGAGATACACCAAGATGAGAGAGATCATCGATAAGAATGCAGTGGTCAACGAGATCAAACGCTGAGCTCAAGACAAGTAATACGAGAAGATATTTGTGATAGGAAAAGGAAGACAGAATACCATGAGTGACTGAGATAAGAACAGATTCAGTGGAGTGATAGGGGCGAAAACCAGACTGGTTAGAATCAAGGGAATTATAAATGAAAGGAGATAGTTGAGAGGAGATTGCAGACTCAAGGAGCTTGGAGGAGAAACTAAGGAGGGAAATAGGACGTAAGTTGCAGCACAAGGAAGGATCAAGAGTAGGTTTTTTTAGAATAGGTTGGACGAAAGCGTGTTTGTCAGCAAGAAAAGTACCATGTAGAAAAGAGGAGTTTATCAAATGAAGTAAGGAACTAAGGACTCAATAGAAGCAGCAATAACACTAAAATTAATTGGATCAACAGGTGACAAGGGTTTACGTGTGGAGAGGAGACACAAAATATCAGGGAGGCCAGGCTGAAAAAAAGATGGAAATTGACTAGATGAGGTAGTATGGATGACATAAATGTTTGTAGGAGGAATAAGAGAGCGAGCGGATTCAACTTTGGTAGTAAAGTAGGAAGATAGTTCGTCAGCAGTGAGAGAGGAAGTAGAAGGAGATCGGAGTCCAGAGAGAGAGAGAGAGTTCAGAGTGTTCCAGAGAGCTCTGGGAGAAATTGAGAAAGACGTAAGACGAGAAGAGTAATAAGCTTGCCTAGCAGATGTTAGACAGGAAAGGTATGTGGTGCGAGCGCATGATGATGAACTATTTCACAGATGATTTATTTCATATATATAGACTAGCATTTAACAAAACTTCGTGCCCTTCATCCGCCTAAGCGGGTCTGCCCGCCTCCAGAAGGTGGGCGATCGCATAACATGCTCAAACAGACAATACTAGAATACAGTACTTTAGAGCAAAAATGGAAAACAAACATATTCATCAACAAATGGAAAACAAAATGAATGAAGATAATCACTTACCTTCACTTTATGCTTGCATACGAACGATGAGACCAGTTCCAAAGCACAAACACTGAATATATTCACATTTCTGCCAATGGCACATGCAACGTACCCGGAGTCAGGAGAAACACTCGTAAGCTCACATTCGAATACGTTGGAAACCTTCATTTATTATTGAAGGGAAAACTCAAAACGCCACCATATAAACATCAAGACGACGAAACTTGCCCCATGACTTGTTGTGTTGTTGTTGTTGTTGTTATTGGCGCTTTAAGCGCGCACCAGCCAATATTTAGACTATATGGCGCGTCCCACTGTGAGCCCATCTACAGTGGCGACTCCCGTTATACTCAGGCACAGGTGTTAATGAACAAACCCGGGCCAAGATTCGAACCGGGGATCTCTGACACGAGATTTCAGCGCCTAACCACTGAGCTAATCGGGAGCTACATGACTTAAAATTCGCGCTAAAAGTTTTGGTTTGTCTCATCATTATGTTATTTAAAAAAAGCAATATATGCATGAATACACATGCTAATTCACTGAAGGTAAAACATACCTTGTTCTGTAAGCAATATAATTGATGCACTGTTTAACATTCCATAGATTTACAAAAGGCCAGCCTTGCGTATATTTGTCAAAATAGACTTGCTTGTTTCGTCAGCAAGTGTTGTCGCCGTTCCGTGTTGTGTTTGTGTTAGTAATATATTGTATTTGTTTATTTTTTCGGTGAGTTTTTTTAGTACTGAAAGAACTGCAAGCGACGTATCTTCGAACCGGCGTAGCTATCTTGTAAAGCGTAAATCGTATGTGCAAACCATTTTTGCAGTGTATTATTCCGGTCGTATATCGACAACAACATATATTTGATATAGCGCGTTTTGTTTAAGCGCGCAACAAAAACACACGCGCGTTAAACAGCAAGATAAGCCAAAAATGTTAAAAGAGAAACACAAAACATGAACAAGCACAAGAGTAACTGACAACAGGGAACATGACTTATTTAAGATACATTACATTAAGATACATTACAAATATTACATTAAGATACATTTCATTACACATTACATTAAGATACATTACATTACACATTACATTAAGATACATTACAAATAGCAAGTGGATGAAAAGGTCAGAGCAAGCGTAATAAATCAGACTGAAGCATAAGAAGTAAGGGTGAGAGAAGTGGAATCAAATGCTAATTCAAATAAGTATCTAAAGAGTGCCGAACGAAATGAGGAATAGGAAGTGGCTGATAGAACAGTAGGAGGAAGCGAGTTGTACAGCCGGGAGCGAAGAAAGAAAATGACTTAGAAGAACAAGATGACTCGTTCAAGGCTCGAGGGCAGACAAGAGGGCGAGGATGACTAGAAGGAGCAGTAACCATAGTGAGAATACCAGAAAGATAAGAGGGTTGACTAGGGTCGTGAATAAGTGTAAAAATATTCACAGCTAAGGCGAAAATAAATACGATGAATAATGGGGAGCCAACGAAACTGGAGCAGAAATTGAGATGTATGACGACAGGGAGAGGGCGAGTGAACAAAACGACAAGAAGAGTTGATGACACGCCGGAGAATGCGGAGAGAATATCGAGGAACATGAAAGTACAAGGAACAGCAATAATCGATCAAAGTATATATTGAATTATTTAATTTTGCATGGCTGCACTTTTATGCGGCGTTGTGGGACTTGTGGGACTTTTGTCTCGTGCAATCAGATGCGTTGATTCTTAATTCTTCTGCTCTCATTTGTGTTGGTTTATCGCCAGCGTTTTAATAAGGTTTACATTGCGGAATGTGTGCAGAAATCCTGGTGTTTGTGAGATGTGGTCATTTTTCTCGCGCGATCCTGCGCGCGACTTTGCTTACGAAATTGGCGAATGTGTTGATCTGCCAGAGGGTTGTTGTCTATGGCAACTTTTCCATGGCCTCAAAAAGGTGACCATCCCCTCCTACATGCTTTATCTGTTGTTTTTTACATATTTTTCTTCTCCAGGTTGATTTATTTGAGTATTTTTTGTATAGTTTTCTATATCAATTAATCTATTACGTTTTGACTTATGGAATCTAGTTTTTTTTCTGGTGTCATTTGCGCGCGTCCTCTCCGTGTTTTATTTCAATAATGCTTGTTGCGACCAATTCCAACACATTGTCAATAAATGCTCGGAGTCTACTTGTATTCAGTAAGTACTAGTAAGTAAGTATGTATGATAGCTATAATATAATTTCGCTTTGCACTGACTGCCTGCACCTAACCGCCTCTCACATCCACACTCAACGCATACGCACTGAACAGTTCACACACTAAGCCCACGAAACACACTGAACGCTGAGAACACACACACCACTGACAACACTAAAAACAAAGCACACTAAACACGCTGTACGATGAAGAAACAGTCTTTGTGTGCGCTAAAGCGACTGCATGATGCGATTTCAGGGCGGCGATCAGAAAGTATCAATTTTCATTGTTCGCCATGCGCGCGACTCCGACTGCCGACTGGACATCGCTCGCGCTGCGCTGAAACGATACAAGACGCTGCGACACCCGGGCATTGTTCGCTATATCGACTGTCTGGAGGTAATTGGAAAAGGCCCACGCTTGCTGGTCCAAACTCACTAAATATTATGGATATTAATGATCATTTATGTGAATAATTATCATTATGCACATCAATGATGATTAGCCGGCAGTGATCTAAAAATATATCACCAGTTTTAACTACTTTTTTCGCATGATTGTTTTTTATATAATGAATATAATTCATTTATTATAATCTTTGGACCTTGTACTTATGGTATTTTATTTTAAATAATTACTTTAGCGTTTTTAATCTGTCCTAATATAGCATTGAATTAGACCATTTTTTCCCTTTTTTCGGTGGTGAAACACATCATAGACACACGATCTCGAGTAGAAAAATATTATTTAATAATTTATTTATTGTATCATACTGCTTCACAACAAATTTCAGTTCTCTAATAATTATTACTTCTGTATAGGAGCGATTTACATTCAGTGATCTATAAATAGATCACTGCCGGAGAACGCTCATAATGGCATCAACTCCATGTTTCAGAGGAAATAGGTTCATTGCACGAAATTTAACACAAAAATATGATAAACTTGTCTAATAATGGAAATATGTGTTCCTGTCGGGTTTTTCAAGACTTTCGAGCAGCGGCGGTGCCAAGGGGGCTTGGAGGGGCTGAAATTCCCCAAAATGTGCCAATCCCCATTGTTACGTGGTATATACTTAATCAAGGAGACAACAGACAACCAGAAAGTGCGAGCAGTCTATTCTTCAGCTCCCTCTCACGTTGACTCCCAAAAAGGCGCGCTTCACACACAAACTACACAAAGTTGCCAATCACGTAACATCTCCCCTGTTTTTAAATAGGAACAGTGATCGGCAGAACAATATAAACACAAACAAAACGCACATCACTAGCCACACTCAAAACTCACTTATACAGCAAAAAGCAACAACGTATATACATCGACGCATCTGGAACACTAGTGTGTGTCGTTAAACATCATCACGGTACCGCACTGGTATTTTGATTACCCTGCCGCACCGCGTCTTCACAGGCGACACGGCATGACTGTCACTGTCAGCCTGTTCATCCTTCGCCACGCCGTTATCACGACCATGCTTATTTGTCGGTCTTTCTGGCGATGTTGAGTCCTTGTCAGGCGACGTTGTCTTCTCCGGAGTACCAGGCTCTCTGGCTGGTGTAGCTCGGAGGAACCGGCGGTTGCGACGGTAGGTTCTGCCCTCCGTAGTCCGCACCACGTAGTCTCTCGATGACGTCTTGGCGGTCACCTCGGCCGGCTACCACTGTTTACCTCCGTCTATCGGTTGAACATGAACTCGCTCACCGACTGAAATGGGCGGCAGCCGATGCCGTCCAATGTAGCGCTCAGCCCAGATCTGCTTCTTCGTCTCGACCTGCTGCTTCACTTGCTCGCCACTTATAACTTGAGGGGCAAGACGAGACGGGTGAGTCGGAACAACAGTCCTCGTTCGACGACCCAGTAGGCGTTGTGCTGGACTCAGGTTCACTCCTTCTTGCGGTGTGTTTCTCAAGTTCAGCAGTCCTATATATGGATCCTCATTCGCAGAATGACATCTCGTCATTACGCGTTTAACAACCTTCACTGCTGCCTCGGCAACTCCGTTAGACTGTGAGTTACCCGGAGACGAAGTCACGTGAGCAAAGTCCCACTTTTTGGCAAAATCTTTGAACATTCGGCTAGTGTACTGCGTGCCATTGTCGGACACCACGGCATCTGGTATGCCATATCTAGCAAAATGCTGCTTCAGCTTGTGGATAACGTTCTTCGACGTCGGCTCAGGTAAGAAATCCACCTCTGCATACTGACTAATAATCAACAGTAACCAAGTATTCTCGACTTCTGAATGTGAACAAATCAGTGGCAACTTTCTCCTATGCTCGCCCAGGTACAGAATGACATATCAACGGTTCTTTGTGGTTGCTCACCGAATCACTTGCACATATGTCACAAGATTCCACATACTGTCGGATATCACTCGACATTCCTGGCCAAAAAATCACATCTCTCGCTCGTCGTAATCACGAGTTTACACCCCCATGACCTGCATGCACTCTTTGCATCATTTCTCGACGCATCGACTGAGGTATGATCAGTCTATCACCTCTGAGTAAAATACCATCTTGAGCTACAACCTCATCTCTGCAGTGGTAGTACGGCAGTGCTTCAACAGGAACAGATGTCTTCTCATCTGGCCAACCGGACATAACTACTCGTTGAAGAACCATAAGACTGCCATCTTGACTAGTCGCATCTCGAACAACAGCCAACCGCTCCGGCTTGAACGGTGTGATGCTCAAGTTGTGTAGATGTTCTTCATCTGTAGTCTCTTCGGTCGAATCGGATGCCCGAGACAATGCATCCGCCAATGGTAAGTCAGCACCACGGCGATAGTTCAGCTTCACGTCGTAATTCTGGATCACCAACAGCATAGACTGGAGACGTCTCGATGCCAAGTTTACCGGCTTGCTCGTTATGCTGACAAGTGGTTTGTGGTCGGTAATAACCACCACAGGACGTCCAAAGGTGTAGTGATGAAATTTCTCGAGACCGAATTTCACCGCTAACAACTCCTTCTCGATCTGCGCGTAGTTTCTCTCCGCTGCTGTCATTGCACGACTTGCAAACGCAATTGGTTTGCCTTCTTGCAGCAGAGCACTTCCTAGACCATAGCTGCTGGCATCGTTTTCTAGCACGAGTTTCTTGCTGGGGCCATACAGTGTCAAACAGGAATCACTCACAATCATATTCTTGATTGTCTCAAATGCTTTTTGTTGCACATCTGACCAGTTCCACGGAACATCTTTTCTGGTCAGGTTTGCCATCGGATGAATTATGTCAGAGCACTGGGGCAAATATCTCGATAGATAATTCACCATACCGAGGAATCTTCTCAGTTCAGGCAATGACTCAGGAACAGGATATTCTGAAATGGCCTTCACTTTCTCTGGATCTCTTCGCAGTCCGTCTTTGGAAATCACATGACCCATAAAGGTTATGTGATCAGATCGTAGAATCATTTTCTCTCGGTTCAGCTGCAGTTTTTTCTCGCGGCATCTCTGCATAAACGCTTGTAGTCGTTGATCATGTTCCGCTGTATCTTTGCCGTGCACGATCACATCGTCGGCGATGCAGACTACTCCATCCAGTCCAGATAGCGATTCGAGGAGTTTTTTTCTGGAATATCTCAGCAGCTACTGACAATCCAAATGGTATCCGAAGCCATCGGTACCTCCCATAACACGTTTGAAACGTTGTCAGTACGCTTGATTGTTCATCGAGAACAACATGCCAGTAGCCAGAGGCTAAATCTGCTTTTGTGAACACTTTCGACATTGACATCTCATGAAGAGTCTCTTCTAGGACCGGCATCGTGAAGCGTTCTCTTACCAGTGCTTCATTCAGGTCCCTTGGGTCAATGCAGATTCGTACAGACCCGTCCTTTTTCTTGGTACACACCATCTGACTCACCCAGTCAATGGGCTGTGTCACTGGAACAATTACACCTAGTTGCGTCAATCTGTCCAACTCATTCTTCAACAGTGGTCGCACAGATATAGGCACTCTTCTGTCCGGCATCACTGTTGGCTTGACGGCATTGGACGGCATCGGCTGCCGTCCAATGTAGCGCTCAGCCCAGATCTGCTTCTTCGTCTCGACCTGCTGCTTCACTTGCTCGCCACTTATAACTTCGGGAGCAAGACGAGACGGGTGAGTCGGAACAACAGTCCTACTCTTCTGTCCGGCATCACTGTTGGCTTGACGTCTGCTTTCAATTTCAGATGATGAACACCCGGCAGTGTTCCCAGTGAGCCGTTCATCATGTCACTGTAACCTGACATCTCCACCTTATTCACTCGAACAAAATTCTCTTGCTGCACTTTCACAAGTCCCATTTGAACGCTTGCATTCAGGCCCAGCAGTGGAGTACGGTTTCCTTTGCACACAATAAACTCCACCGACCACTTCTTCCCATCCTTGGGGTTTCGCACGTTCGTTCTTGTGACGCCTATGGGATTCACATGTCCATCGTCCCATGTTTTCAGAACAGTTGTCGTTGGTGCAATCTTGTCTGTCTTGACGTATCTGACAGGCAGCACATTGATACTCGACCCGGTGTCAATCTGAAAATTCACCGTCGTTTTGTTCACGATCATCTGGCACTTTACCTCTTTTCGGTCTACGTTCTCACGTGACATAGCGTTCACACATTTTGCATCTGATGAGTTACTTTCCACGTTGTTTACTCTCTTGGCGTGCTTCCCGCCTGCTCTCTGCCCCGCTCGGCACATGCTAGCAAAATGGTTCAACTTTCCACATTTTCTGCACTGCTTCTTGTAGGCTGGACACGACTCTTTGTTCATACGGTGACTTCTACCGCAAAAATTGCAGCTGGCTGTGTGTCGGGTACCACTCGCCACGCTGCCTTGTGACCCTTTCGCCACGCGGTTCACTGTCTCTGGATACATTTTCCGAGTCTTCGCTGTCGCATTCTCGTATGCCCTGCACTCATCAATACAGGCATACAGTGTTATGTTACGCACTTTCAACAGACTCGTTCGGAGCTGATTATCTCGAACACCAAGAACTATTCGGTCTCTTAGTACTGAATCAACGCACTCTCCATAGAAATCACATGTTTTCAGCATCACTCTGAGATCTGCAAGGAAACTGTCAAAAGTTTCATCTTCTTTCTGCTCTCTCCCGTGAAATATATATCGCTCGAAAGTGACATTGACTTCTCCAACTGAGAAACTGTGAAATTTAGCAATGATTTCACTCACCGTGCGCTCAGTCTCGTCTGTATCAAATCCAAATCCATTGTACGTCCTCAGGGCGTCGTCAGACAGGCAATTCAAAAACATCGCCACCTGCACCTGCATTGGGTGCGTACTCATACCTGAAAGTACGTAGTACGAGGACCATCGCTGATGGAAAATCTTCCAGCTCTCAGCAGGGTTGTCTCCTGGCGTGTATCTCTCTGGCGGCCTCACACCCGAAATCGCGGCGTGCCTCACCACCGACTCACTTTGACTCAAATTGTTGTTTGATACACTGTCCATACTGTTTCTATGACAGATCACAACTCCAAATCAAAATTCGATCAGAAATGCACAAAATGAAATCCCAAAATTCAACTGTATCAAGGTTGAAATACGTTCACTACGCTGCGAACATGAGATGAATTCAACGCGGACAAAACTGACTCAACTGATGAAAAAAAACTCAATTTCAGTAGAAAAATCAATCCACAAAAATTACAATCATCAGGATCTCACCACTGCCACCATGTTACGTGGTATATACTTAATCAAGGAGACAACAGACAACCAGAAAGTGCGAGCAGTCTATTCTTCAGCTCCCTCTCACGTTGACTCCCAAAGCGGCGCGCTTCACACACAAACTTCACAAAGCTGCCAATCACGTAACACCCATGAACACACAGAAAATTTTTACCATGAACATTTAGAGAGTAGTTCTTCATGTTTCCCAAAAAACCGCATCTTTTTCCTTAGCCCCTCTCAGTCCCCTACCGGAAAAATCCTGGCGACGCCACTGCCTTCGAGTATAGACAATAGTTTCAATCCAAGTCCAGATGGTCCGTATAGGAACACGAAATTGACATTTCCGAGCTGTCTGTCGGTAATTATTTATGTCGTATGATAAGGATTGAAGCACTGCCTGCACAGCGTAGTGTTTGCGCACCTTCCGTATTAGAACAGCGGGTTCGACTTGCAACCGGGTCCCTGACATCGCCGTTTCTGTTCACGCACGAGGCGAATATGGCCTAGGCCGTCGAAGCGGGAGTCCAGCGAAGGCTGCTGTGTCAGTAAAAAGCGAGAAGCGATCTGGGCTCGTGATATGATTGAGTCTTTGCCATTGGTGATCTTCATATACGAGACCGCCACCTCTTGCATGAAGTCGAGGATCGAGGGCTTTTCCGGCTCTTAACCAAGATTCTTGTGGAGGAACCAGGAGTTCACCAAGCTCATCTGGATCGCGCCCATCAGAAGAGAGAAGTATCATTTTTCTCCGATCCCAATCACAAAGTGCGCCACCATCCAATCATGGTGGCCCACGACCCCATATTACTGGTTTACTATATTACTGGTATATATTACTGGTATATATTAGGTCCTGCTTCAGTCCCGCTCTCTTTCTCTTTCCCAACTAACCTAGCCTAACTAACCTGACCTAACATAACCTAACATAGAAAAGAGAGACCCGGGACTGAAGTAGTATCAAACGTACCTGGGACATAACAGCATATTTGCAGACATTCACCTTCTCGGCGCGGCTGTACCGCAGCACCTTAACTGTAGGGCGTGATTTGGAGTAGTTCGTCGCCATGTGAACGAAGCTGTTGTCGTTCCACTTGACAAAAATAGTATGGCTCTTTTAGTTGAATTTCTACTCCAAAGAGTCCCAAGCCTTGTCCGGCTTGAGCGGAGCCGTCTTGGATCAATTGGCGAGGATACAGGATTCAGTCCTAACGCACTGAATCCCAGTTTGGTCAACGACACGAGAAGTGATGGAGAGGTAAACAATTTGTCGAAGGAGAACTCTTTCGACAAATTAGCGATGTCGACCTGTGAGATGGGGCTGAGGACTACTCGAGAACCCATCGGCATCCGTGCTGAGCGACCCTGCTCCTTGTCCTTATACAAAAATGAAGCGTAGATGTTTCCATCGGAGGCACAGAAGGACAATAACTTGTATCCGAATCGAATGGGATTACCTCGAATGAACTGCTTCAGGTCGTGATAGCCGTAATACTTTATGATCATCTCATCGATTGAAAGTCTTGGAAAACACCCCAATGCCAATCTCAGCATAGAAGAATATCAGCCTCAACATCATCGACATCGAAGCCAAGGTCGTACAGGAAGGTCACATCCTCATTTATAGTTAGATCACAGTGTGCAGACATCCTATTGAAAAATATAAACACATTTGAAAGACACCCACTATACGCGGTGTACCCTACGGCGCTCTCCGGCAGTTGTATGGTGGTTGGAAACTCTGTGAGTGGCCACTATGTAGATGTTGGTGACGAGGGAGAGACGAAAGGGGAGTGTGTTTTCGGATGTTTCTGGGCTGGTGACTAATTGTTTGTCCTGGTTATTTTGATTGTTCTGTGATTTTGATGTGTTCTGGTTTCGTGTGGAAGATAAACACTGTATTGTCATCCGTCTTTGATTATAAAAGTGTATGACAACACATGGCGCAGCCGCTTGTGAAGTAACGTTGTATATTTGTTGTTGTTTGTGGGGATTATTTCTGCTTGTTTGGATTGAGTGATTATTATGGAACAACAAGTAGAAAAACTGTCTCAATCGGTGTCACAATTGATTGAAAATTCTGTCCAGCGAGAAGCCACTGTAGACAGACTCATGCACGCAGTGTCACAACAAACTGGTCCACACCAAAACGCGGACGTTTACAGAGAGCAAAACCGCCCTGTAAAAGTGCCATCGGACCCTGTTCCGGTGCTACAGTCTGACGCGTCTTCAATGGATTGTGACACATGGCGATACAAATTCAACGGTCAAATCCGGTTGGCGTATCTCGATCAACTGCCTGTCAAAGAACAGCAGGCCGTGCTTCACGCCGCTTTAGATGAAGATTGGAGCCGTATTTTGCGTTTCAGCTTGAATATCACTGACGAAACATGTCTCAGTGAGTGTGTCGCTCAAATGGAATCACATCTCAATTCACAGAGAAACGTGGTGCTCGACCGCCGCGATTTTTACCTCAGAATACAACAGACAGGGGAAAGTTTTGATAATTTTGTATGTGCTGCCAGAGAAATTGTCTTTTTGTAATTTTTGTTAAGTCTGCAAAGACAATACACTGCGTGACAAAGTCATTATGGGTAGCAATGACTCCTAGGCATTGCACCGCATGCTGCAAGAAAAAGACCCCGATCTTGGCAAAGTTATAGATATATGCCGATCATCAGAAAACGCATCTGTGAACTCATCTGCTATCGAGCGTCAAGAAGCACCATGTCGAGCAGTTAAACATGCTCTAAAAAGAGATGTGAGTGAAAGTGACAAGAGTATGACGGCACACATGTGTCAGCGTTGTGGATACTCGTACGCTGGTAACCATGATTTTCCCGCGATTGGCTGGTCTTGTAACACGTGCGGTGAAACCGGACATTTTGCTAAAACCTGCTGGCAGAGGCCGTAATAAAAATCAACAGACTCGTGTTGCCAGTGCGGGGGACGACGACCAAACGATACGCCGCATCACCGTAGCTGATATTAGAAAAGGAGCGACCAAACGAAAGGCGCCCACGGTGTCGATTTCAGTAGCTGTAGACGGCAAGAGCGCAGTGGATGTAAAGTGGATCGCTGATACCGGCGCGGAAGTGAGCGTCATCAACGCGGCCACTGCTAGGAAGGTTGGCCTGGATTGTCATAAGTTGACTGCGTGTCAGGACCGCCTCTGTTCTGCCAATGGTGTGGAAGATGAACACCGTATTTTCATCCGTCTTTGATTATAAGAGTGTATGACAACACAGCAGTGATCTATTCTTAGATCACCATGAAAAACCTAGAAAATAATTAGGAATTTTTTTCCATATTTCACCATGTATAATGAACTTAAATATACAAAAATGACTAATTTCAATTAGCCAACTTCATTAATTTTATGGTCGCCGGGTGGGTTAATATCAATAAAAGTGTTGATAATTATCAACACTAGAACGACCGGAAAATTGAACTACCTGTAGACCAGAGGTTACCAACCGGTGGGTCGTTACTAACACCTGATGTTACGAACACCTGATTTCATGTTACGAACACCTGCTGTTTTTTCTTTGTATTCTCGAATACATTCAATAACGATGGCCTTAAAGTATTGAATGTGATAAGAATTCGGTATATAGGTGTTTTTCTTACTTCTTGTTTTTTACTGGGGTGTCATGGTGCCCTCTGGATCTGTCCTGGGGGTCGCTGAGCGAAAACGTTTGGGAACTCCTGCCCTAGACGGGCCGGAGTCGTCAATTGACGGCTGTCTATTGAAGTTTCTTTTTCCTTATATATTTATGCCTAAAATTATTTGTTTTTACGCTTTCTAATAGTTTAAACAATGCTGAATCCAATGGTGCTAAACATTATAATTGAAAGAGATTCAGGAGTCGTAAATCTAATTTGAGAATCAGAATACTGACTCTAATGAAAAATGACGAATTGTCACATTTGTATTAATAAGTAGCTTTATATATAGTGTATATGCCAATTCAACAACCACCATTTAAAATATCTTTTTGAGCTGTATCTGATAATATAATTTAAATGAAGAGCTAAGTATTATTTATATTACAGCAGGAAAGCAGACGCAAATGGACATTGCAGTTTCATCGTTTCAATGTAAAAAGTGAATAACGTGCTTGTCTATGTACTTTCCACCTGGACGAACCTATATAAACGTAAATATTCCGAAAAATGCCGCAAAGCATACGGCTATATAAGAACCAAGCAATGGCGATATTTTCCATCACATTGCTGGACTGTCTTCAGTGAGGACATCCAGTAGACGCTGGCCATTGTGTGTGTTTTTGTTGCGTGATCGTGTATGGTTTAATCGTGTATTGCGTGCGAGAGAGTTTGTGAGCATGTGTGTATAGTTGTATAGTCGGTGTGCGTGTGTGTTTGTCAAGTGTGCATGCCCCGCGGCGGCGAGCAAGTGACCGGCTCGCCGCTGATTGGTTGAGTATGTGAGTGTTTGATCTGGGCGTGTGTGTGTGTGTGTGTGTGCTTTCGTGTGTGACGGTGAGGTTGTTGGGAGTCTTGTTCGTGGTCTGATCTGATCGTGGACATCACCGCCCAACGCTTGCCTGTTTGTGAATATAGTTTTATTTTGTTTTTTCGTTAACATTTTATGATATCAATTCAGCTTTGATCAACGAGCATGTTTTAGACAATGAAGACAGCAGTCTACAATATGTTTCAACAGGAATGAGAAGAGTTGATGGACGGAATGCCTCACAATGCTACTGATCACAAACACCTGACCGATTTCCTGTAAAATTAGCTGCTCAACGCTGCTTCATCTTAGATACACATGCGGAACGCATGCTAATCCCCAATGTCAATCTTGCTTTTCTGAATAATTGTGTAATTTTGGTCTGGTTTTTTCAATTATTGGTTTCAAAATTAGATGAATAACATGTTTTATAAGCTCAACACTTGAAAAAGACTTTATTACCAAAAAGCTACTTGAAAAAGCTATTTATTACCAACTATATTCAAGCTGCATTGAGAGATGCTATATTACTGATCGCCAATTTGGATTTCTCAAAAGTCACTCCACATATATGCCTCTTTCACTGCTTTCCAATTTCGTTATTTCCAGCAGGGCTAGTGAACATTACGCTGCTGGAGTGTTTTTAGATCTTAAAAAGGCGTTTGATCTCGTTGATCATAATATCCTAATTAAGAAACTACAATACCTTTCTATTCCTTTTATTAACATTTTGCAATCCTTTTTGGCAAACAGGTATCAGTGTGTAAGATATAATGATGTCCTCTCCAGCAGCGCACTGATGGACATTGGAGTTCCACAGGGATCAATCTTAGGTCCCATATTATTCCTTGTCTACATCAATGATATTGTCTGTGTTTCAACTGATGTAGAATATCTTCTTTTTGCTGATGATACCGTTTTATTGTTCGCTTCTCCAGATATCTATACTCTAGAATTAAAAATCAATCACAATCTTTCTTTAATATCTCATTGGCTTATTTCGAATCGTTTAGTCTTGAACACATCGAAAACAGTATATCAACTTTACAATTGGACCCCAGGCGCACAGAACATGAATAGTTCGATACATTCCTCTGAAATAGCACGCTGCAATTCAGTAAAATATTTGGGCGTCATTATCGATGAAGACTTTAAATTTTCTGCGCATAAAGCCAACGTTTGTAAAATTGTGTCGAGGAACATTGGCATGATCTCCAAAGTTAAAACTATTTTTCCAACTTATGCTCTACTTTTACTTTATAACGCACTGGTCTTACCACATCTTTCTTACTGTTTATCAATTTGGGGCCTGGGGTATTCAACGTCATTTGATCGGCTTAGGGTTCTTCAAAAAAGATCAATCAGGGTAATTTCAAATTCTCATTATCTGGCCCACACCTCTTCTATTTTTCGCTCACTTAATATCTACAAATTTGACAATTTAGTTAAGTATCCTCTTCTTCTAATTCTTTATCAATTCTTGCAGTGCAAATTACCTCCATTGATCCAGAACAAATTTATCTTACACATCAAAAAAGCAAATACAAGGAATATACAGCACTTTACCCAGCCCACATTTTCTCACAATTTCGAAATGAATTCACTCTTTGTAAAAGCTCCAATAGTTTGGAACACGGTGCTATCCCCACTAGTTAAAAATCTTTCTGATCTCCCTAATAAAATTCGTCAATTCAAAGTCATGACTAAAAAAATCTTACAGGAGGATTACTAAATTTATCCACATAGTTATTCTTCATATTTAATGTTTTATTTTCGTTTGTCTTATTTTCGTTTATTTTATTTTAATTTCTTTTCTATTTCGCCTTAGTAGATATATTTTTGTTGTTAAAAATGAGGAAGTATGGGTGATTGAGACAGGGCAATTGCCCTTACGTCACCCGTGCTTCTGAATTTTCGTTTATAATCAATGTCTTTTGTTCACTTGTTCTTTCTTCCTTGGCTTCATTGTTTCGCATTGCATGTTTTTATTTTAATATAAATTAAATGTTGCTTAAAAATTAAAATGAATAAAGCACCCAAACACGCATGCACACATGTCACATGCTCGACCTAGCAATGTTATTTTGTTGTATGAAACCGTTATGTGGTGATGTTTGGCTATAGTTTTGTGTTTATATATGATTGATATAATGATCGTCAATGCCTAATCACTCAGTGTCGTTTATTTAATGATTTAAGTCTCTATTTTGTTAAAATTGTGTCATGCGCTTGTGTGCCATGTGCTTGTGTTTTATGCTTTCTGTGTCTGATTTTGGGCAATAAACATGTAGGTGTGAAAATAAAAAAACACCTATTTGAAATGTTTCATATATTATATGGGGTCGATTATATGAAAAACGGGTGCAGTCGTTAGTTGGCGACTGTGGATCTCCTAGATCAGTGGTTCTTAACATTTTTTCTCTGTTTCCCCACTTCTTAATGATCCATCTCATCTCATCCATCATTTTCCACAATGCAGCGCAGATAAAGTTAATAAATTCAGGTGTAACATCAAAGTAAATGTTAGAGGTGATTAGAAACAAAAATATACGAATTTGAATTTATATAAACACACATTTGTCCTCCTGTCCGACCTTTAGCTTTCCACTTGGCAACTCTTCCATTCCCCACCAGTGGGTAATTCCCCACAAGTTAAGAACAACTGTCAACAACAACAACATATATTTAATATAGCGCACATATTTACAAAAGGCGCGAAAAAAACAACTGACAGGAACATCACAGCGAGCAGGGAGTAGGCACAAATAGAAAAATGAAAACACGTTTGCAAACTGGAACATGCTAGATGGCCGTTGGCTATCAGATAGCTCATCCGCCCTTGAAACAGGTTTTGTTTTTATTCCTGTCGGATGTCTAGCCACCCTCCTCACTGCAGAACAGTCGGAGAGCCGGTTTTGTGGCCGACGACTCGACATGAATCTGGTTGTACTGGAATTAAACGGTTACCAGTAGCAGGCCGAAGTCTGACCAGACAACGAGAAATGCAGGAGATGCAAAGACTGGACGCAGCAACGAAAGCAGATACTTCAGTGTGAGAAATATCAAGCAAGAACAACACGGGTACAACACAGGACGATCAGCACGAACAACACACATATAACCAAGGACCACAATACATTCAATCGTCATGAGAACGAGTGAGTAGAAATTTATGAAGATGAGTATAAAAGGATTGGAATGAAGACTTGTGGTCAAGGTAAGGTGGAAGCGAGTTATAGATACGAGGAGCAGAGAAATAAAGATTTTGATGACCAAGAGGATTGATTAAGAGCAGGAGGACAGACTAATGGCACAGGAATGCGACAAGAAGTACGATTATTGAGAGTCAATAGGGCACGGATATATGAAGGAGAAGAGGGAGAGTGGATAAGTTTGAAGACCAGACAACATACCTTATAGCGAATACGAGAAAGAGCAGGTAACCAACCGAGCTGCCGGATATGCACCGAAGTAGGGGTTCGCAGAGGAAGCCTCAGTACAAACCGACAAGCAAGATTGATCACTGTTTGGAGTTGGCGGATATATTTCAAGGGAAGATGGAAGAAGAGCGAGTTGTAGTAGTCGATCTTAGAAAAGATATAGGAGATAACAAGAAGACTAGCGGATGAGACATCAATCGACGAACGAATAGGGTAAAATTGGCGGAGTAAAAAGCGGCACGAGCGAGTGAGCTGAGAAAAATTAATCGAGAAAGAAAGGTTAGGATCAAGAAGAAGACACTCAAGAACAAGACAAGACACCCAAATTGCGTATTTGATTTGCTAGCGGAAGGTTTATAGAGTGGGGCGAAATTCGAGGAGGATGAAATTCTAATTATTCTGTTTTGTCAGGGTTGATAACAAGTTTACGTGAAGCAGCCCAAGAGGGAATTTAGGTGAGCAACATAGAGACCAAATTTGAAGAATGAGGAGAAAGAGGAAAATATATTTGGATATCGTCCGCGTATACGTGAAATGAAACTGTATAGATACAGAGAATAGGACAAAGGGATGATACGTATCATCCCTATAAGTTGAAAGTTGAAAAGTAAGTTGTAAGTTAAGATATAAGTTGAAAAGTAAAGGACCAAGAAGTGAGGCTTGTGGAACCCCAGAAGTGAGAGGGAAGTCGCAAGATTAAGCTACATTACTGCGAACAGCATAGGAACGATCGCTTAGATAAGAGGTAAGGAGATAAAGTGCAGTGGGCGTGAGACCTAGATGAGCAGGATCACAGTATATGATTTCGTGGTCGACTAGATCGATGGCCGCATAAATATCTAAGGAAATCAGAAGCACGGAATTTCCAAATTAAAAATTAGAGAATAGATCATTGGCGAGGCAGAGAAGAGTGTTTCGGTAGAGTGCTGAGTTACAAAACCATATTGACAAGGGCCGAGAACAGGCAAGATTACAGGCTGTAATTGAGCAAGGATGGCATATTCTAGAAGCTTGGAGGACAGAGATATAATAGAAATTGGACGATAGTTGCATAGAAGAGTGGGATCAAGATTTGATTTTTTGTGAATCGGCAGTATAGTGGCATGTTTGGAAGCTAAGAATGAACCCTGAATGAAAGAAGAGTTAACCATATGTGTGAAAAGTGGAGTAAGGAGTATAATAGCATCAGAGAGAGCAGAAATTTGTATGGGGTCAGTGGGACATTTAGACCTTTGAAGTTTGGTAAGAAAACGTGCTGTGGTAGACGATCAATCGAGGAAAATGAGGAAACAGTGCTGAGGCAAGGAGGAAATTGGAGAGGAAAGTACTAGTGGGAAATTTGGATTGCAAGGATGCGATTTTTGAAGAGAAAAATGACTTGGAGGAGTGACCAGAGGTAGTTTTAGAGTCAGCCATCGTGAGCGAGATGATCTGAGTTTGCGTAAATGTGAACGATAGAAGTTATATTTTGACAAAGCAGCCATGGAGAAAAACGATTTGCGGACACTACAGAATGGGAACCAGATGAAGAAGAGCGAAAGCGCCGCCAAGAACGCTCACGAGCTCTGCATTTTGAACGCAAGCGGGATAGATCGGAAGACCATTAGGGAGGAGGAGGAGTGCTATAGCGAAAGTGATGTAAGCGCAAAGGGAAGATCTGGTCATTGATCAAGGAGAGAGAGTCGGATATAAACTTAGGGTGGAGAAGTGGTGGGAGGAACAAATAGTTTGAGGGATTCAGAATAGAGGTAGCCAAATAACAGAAAAATGAAGGATCACATTTTTTGTAATCATTAAGCATCAGTGATTCGACAGAATGCTTAGAAGGTGAAGGAAGAGAAAGACAAAATGTGATGAGGCTGTGATCAGATATTATACAATCAGGGGGGGGGGTAAGTGAATGCATCGAAGAGAAAATGCCTGGAGGAATGCGTACAAATTACAAGGTCGAGGGTATGACCGGATAGGTGATTAGCACCACGGTTCATAACTGAAAGATCCCAAGAATTGAGCAGAGTTAGAAAATAAAAAACATGCAAACGAGATGGTGAGTCAATCCAGAAATTAGAATCATCTAGAACAATGGGAAAAGGTATCAGAGAAGAAATATAGCAGTGTATCAAATTCAGATAGAAATACTGAGGATATGCAGTGTGATCGTATCCATATAACAATATTATACCTAATATAGTGTGTGAAGGCAAAGAAAGCGAGAATGCAGCGTATTCAAATGATCTACAAGAAAATTGTAGAGTAGATAAAATGGATAAAGATATAGAACAGTGATAAACAACACCACCACACCACACCACTACCACCACTGTCATAGATAGTTGTATTTTTGTGATCTTAATATAGGTTAAATTATAACTAAAGTTATACGATTAGATAGAAATTATGCGGATCTATTGAATGGTGCTAGTTAATTTGTCACGAAAAGTGTTCTAAATTTGCGAATTAAGACAAACGTGGACAATCTTTCATTTCCTGCTAAACTTGTACTTTTCAAATTTATTTTACGATCCTTTATTTTTTGGTTGAAGTAATGGTAACACCATTTGATTCAGCGTTGTCAAAATTATTCGAGAACATACCGATGCATGGTTTCGCAAAAAAAACGCTAAACATGAGCCATCCCAAACGACTGCCGTCAATTTACTACTCTGGTGCTTATAGTATTATTAATTGTAATTTATGGTTTGCTAATTTCGTCTGTTTAATTGGCGTTGTTTTGATATTGTCCTTTTGTAGCCTCCGGTCTTGTTTGCATTCATTGTGTGTTATTATTTTATTTTATTTGGTATTTATTGGCATTTATCACAGCAGTGCCTGTGTATGTGCTTGTGCTCTAAACGGCTTTTTCCACTCTCAACAGACAGATGGCGCTGTCTACCTGGTGACCGAGCCGGTCACGCCGCTCGGCCAATGGCTGCGCCGCCCTGCTATGACGTCACAACAGCGCAATGTGGCTATTACCTGGGGTCTTCTGCAAATCATGGCTAGTGCGGTTTCTCAGTTGCTTTAGGGTTTTCAGTGTGGCGCATAGCAATAGCATATATGTTTATTTTTTGTAAAAAATGTTCATTGAATTTTAGTCTGCGATTTGGACTGGTTGTTTTGTTTTAATCATCGCTGCAGAGGTATTAAGAAAGCTATATATGTCCATATGTCGTTTAATCTTTTTTGAATAATATTTTTTATAATTTCCTATTGTTCAGTGGTTCGTCACACATTTTATCTTATTGTCCACTTCTCAATTAACCAATTGTAATAGTTTTCACACAGCAGTGCTGTGAATTAGAATAAATTACTATTATTACCGGATTAATAAAATCACAATCATACTGTGTTATTGTGTGTAAATACAGTTGGTACGTACATTTTTTTATATCAGTCATATATTATCTATATACTATATATCAATTATATATAGACGGTCTGTGTATTAGTGAATATTAGTTAGTAAATATTAGTTATTAGTTCATATTGATGATAAGAAACAAGAGGATTCCAACAGAAGTGAATTGCCACACCGACATACACTGCAAATCATATTTTTGCATGTTTGTTTGTATGCGTGTGTGTGCGTGCTTACACAGAAGACGTTGAGTTTTATCAGCGACAACTGTAGGCTGAGTCACAACAACGTGTGTGTGTCAGCCGTTCTAGTTGACACGGCCGGCGAATGGAAGCTGGCAGGTAGCAAATGAATAACGCAAACAACAATGTAAAATTTGATTGAATTCTGTGCGAAAAAATACGAATGTATTAATTGATTATTTTCGATACTTGTCAATTGTCAGTAGTATTAATATTTATTATAATATTTCACGGAATTATTCAATATTTACTCGTATTGCTATCCTTATTGAATTTCTACGAAAATCATGTAAGCACTGTTTCCTATACTTTATTATACAACAACAAACAACAACAACATATATTCAATATAGCGCACATATTTATACACAGGCGCGAAAAAGACAACGGACAGGAACATCAAAGCGTGCAGGGAGTAGGCACAAATAGAACAATGAGAACGCGTTTGCAAACTGGAACATGCTAGATGGTCGTTGGCTATCAGATAGCTCATCCGCACTTGAAAAGGGTTTTGTTTTTATTCCTGTCGGATGTCTAGCCACCCTCCTCACTGCAGAACAATGGGGGAGCCGGTTTAGTCGTCGACGACTCGACCATGAATCTGGTTGTACTGGAATTAAACGGTTACCAGTAGCAGGGCGAAGCCTGACCAGACAACGATAAATGCAGGAGATGCAAAAACGGGACCCAGCAACGAAAGCAGATACTTCACAGAGATTAAAAAGACAAATATCAAGCAAGAACAACGAGGGTACAACACAGGACGATCAGCACGAACAACAGACATATATCCAAAGACAAATCATACATTCAGTCATCAAGAGAACGAGTGAGCAGATAGGTGGTGAAGGTAAGGTGGAAGCGAGTTATAGATACGAGGAGCAGAGAAATATAAAGATTTGGATTACCAAGAAGATTGATTAAGAGCAGGAGGACAGACTAATGACACAGGAATGCGACAAGAAGTACGATTATTGAGAGTCAATAGGGCACGGATATATGAAGGAGAAGAGGGAGAGTGGATAAGTTTGAAGACCAGACAACATACCTTATAGCGAATACGAGAAAGAGCAGGTAACCAACCGAGCTGCCGGATATGCACTGAAGTAGGGGTTCGCGGAGGAAGCTTCAGTACAAACCGACAAGCAAGATTGATCACTGTTTGGAGTTGGCGGATATATTTCAAGGGAAGATGGAAGAAGAGCGAGTTGAATTCATATTCGTCAAAGAACGTCAGCTCGACGAACTTTTTTGCCCCTTGTATTTTATTATGTTGCCATACTGTGCTGTGTATTGTGGGCAATAAACTATGAACTATGAACACACACACACACACACACACACATTATTCGACGAGTTCGGTCGGTGATGTGTTCTAGGTGCATTTCTAAATTGAAGCCCTCAAGCCAGCATACAGCAAACAGACCAAGTTAGACTAGAGAGATTGTTAGACTAGCCCAGTGTTTCTTAATCTTTTTCTTGCCGTGCCCCCTAGAATTCATTATGGCCCCAAATACACACATGCATTGACGCGACGCGATTGTTTTAACATTCATCTTCCGTGGTTACTAATTCAATATGGTACCCCTTCTATTTTTATATTCAGTCCTATGGCCCCTCAGAAGTATCCCATGGCCTTCGTTGAGAAACACTGCACTAGACAGATAGTAAGACTGGACTAGATTAGACAGGCAGACCGGATTCAGTTCACCAACACTGTGTATGTGTGTGTGTGTGTTCATAGTTCATAGTTTATTGCCCACAATACACAGCACAGTATGGCAACATAATAAAATACAAGGGGCAAAAAAGTTCGTCGATCCGACGCTTTATGACGAATATGAATTCAAATTGTTATATACATTTACATTATATGAATGTATAAACCACATGACATGCCTTGAACATAACACTGTTATTTATATATTTTGCTGAACATCAAACATTGTTGTGAGCATCGACACATACACTCTCACTTACTTCATACACAGTTACACACACACACACACGCACGCATACACATCTACACCCACACACCCACACACGCATGTGTGTATGTGTGTGTGTGTATGTGTGATGCAGGTTTGGAGTTTGTCAGTGCGTTGGACCAGGTTCCTCCTGATAAGCAACTGCTTCCATTGCGTGTCTACAATCCTCCCGAGACTGCACAACGTCGTCCGGCCCAGCTGTACGTTCACCGGCGCCACTACACACAAACACACACTCTCTCACACTCTCACACAAACACCCACACCCACACACACACACACACACACACACACACTCACACACCCTGTCACACACACACAAACACACACTCTCTCACACTCTCACACAAACACACACACCCACACACAAACACACACAAACACACACTCTCTCACACTCTCACACAAACACCCACACCCACCCACACACACACACACACACACACACTCACACACCCTGTCACACACACACACAAACACACACTCTCACACTCTCACACAAACACCCACACCCACACACACACACACACTCACACACACCCTGTCACGCACACACACACAAACACACCCACTCTCTCTTACACACACACCAACACACACATTCTCTTGCGGCATATTTTATTCTCAATCTATTGGTATTGCACTGAGCTACGTCACTGTTGCTGAAACGTGTGTGTAAAGTAAAGTAAAGTAAATTGCTGTATTGTACATCCTTTCTCAGGCTTTTCAATACAATGTTACAAGAAGAAAAACAACAACAAACAGGCACACACACGCACACACATACACACACACTCATACACACACAAAATAAATGTCACAAAATACAATGTACATGCAAACACGCGCAAAATACGTGTGTATGTTTGTGTGTGTGTGTGTGTGTGTGTGTGTGTGTGTGTGTGTGTGTGTGTGTGTGTGTGTGTGCGTGTGAACGAATAGAAAGTATGTGTTTATTTTGCTCAGACTCAATCAGAGTATGGAGCACAGCTCCGCAACGTGCCACAACGGTGTAATAACAACGACAACAAAACAATAAGTACAATAAGTAGTTGAATATGACATTATATATGAATCAAAATCTCGAAATGCCCAATCATAGTCCAAGTAATCAATTGTATCACTCGAATGCTTGTTTAAAAATCTAGCGAGATCACGCTGTTCTTGTACATTGTGTGTGTGTGTGTGTGTGTGTGTGTGTGTTTTGTGTTCTCTGTCTATTTGTTTGAGTGTATGTCTTGGTGTGTCTGATATGTTGTGTTTTCTGGTTTGTATTTGTGTGTCTATTGTGTTGTGATTTGTCAATCTGAGTGTATGTCGTTGTATGCCTGCTGTGTTGTCTTAATGTGTTGCATGTTGTGTTGTCTTCTGTGCTGTATGTCTGCTGTGCTATCTTATTCAATATGTATGTGCGTGTGTATTTTTGTGTTTTTGAGTATGTAAACGTGAGTGTATGTTTGTGTTTGTGTGTATATGTACTTGTTTTTTTTTTGTGTGTGTATGTGTGTGTATGTAGGTGAGTGTGTGTGTTCGTGATTGTGTATGTGTATGACTCTTGCGCTTGAGTGTGTGTGTGTGTGTGTGTGTGTGTGAGCGCTTTTGAGACCCTCGGGTGAAAAGCGCGATATAAATGTGTTAATGTAATGTAATGTAATGTGTGTGTGTATGTGTGTGTGTATGTAGGTGAGTGTGTGTGTTCGTGATTGTGTATGTGTATGACTCTTGCGCTTGAGTGTGTGTGTGTATGTAGGTGAGTGTGTGTGTTCGTGATTGTGTATGTGTATGACTCTTGTGTGTGTGTGTGTGTGTGTTTGTCTCAGTGGTTGTGATGCATGGGGCATGGGCTGTTTGATCTGGGAGGTGTTCAATGAACAACGCCTCACCGACAGCTCACAACTGAAATGCCTCGACAAAGTACGCAACACTGTCTTACAATCTCCAGTTATTCTCATTCTGTCATACTTGTGGAATTGCAAATGGTAGGTTTTTATGTTTGCGTCGCATTCTGTTTTCCGCTGAAGTTATTTGGTTGGACAACAAGTGGCGTATAGTATCTACATTAATATTACTACGATAATATTATCAACATCACCATGTTTGTATCCCCTGATCTTCGTTTTATTTTTGTACATATTATGCGAATCAACATAGTTTATTATTTCAATCATATATATATATATATATATATATATATATATATATATATATATATATATATATATATATATATATATATATATATATATATATATATATTACATAGTTTATTATTTCAATATATATTACATATTATGCAAATCAAGATAGTTTATTATTTCAATCATATGTATATATATATATATATATATATATATATATATATATATATATATATATATATATATTTATATATATTTAATTGAAATAATAAACTATGTTGATTTGCAAAATATGTACAAAAATAAAACGAACATCAGGGGATATAAACATGGTGATGTTGATAATATTCCATTTTCCTGTCAGTGTGTATTATTATTATGATTAACTATTTTTTTGCTTTTCCCATTTGCGCATTCACTTGCTTTGCATTTTTTGTGTAAACTTTCATTGCAGATATATTTGTGTGTAGCGTGCCACGTATGCTGCGTTGTTGTCATTCTATTATTTGCTTGTATGTATGTATTAACGTTAACTGCGGTTTTTGTGTTGTAGTGGTAGCCACCCGCCTCACTACCAGGAGGTCCGTGGTTCAAAACCCGGTGGATAAGAATATCTTTGGTCGAATTCTATAATTCAACAGCCCCTGTCCACCCAGCAGTAAATGGTACCAGATATCAGTCGTGTGTTGTGTCATGTATTCTGGGGAGGTGGCTCTCTCTAATACGTCTTACGTCCTTGTGACGCCATAGCGTGGATAGGGTCGGTTCTGTGGTGGCAGCTAGCTGCACGGGACACACCTGTGTGTGTTCATAAGCTTCGACTTATTCCCGTGTAGCAGCTGTCACTTGAGGCCTTCAGTCTTTAACGTTTCATCTTCATATTTGACACTTTAAATCTTGTTTCCTTTCGAGAGAAGCACGCGTATTTCTCATCTTCTTGCTTTACACAAACACACACACAAACACACGCACACAAACACACACAAACACACACACATAAACACACACACACTTAAACACACAAACACACACAAACACACACACACACACACACACACACACACACACACACAAATACACACACACACACAAACACACACATAAACACACACACAAACACACACAATTTGTTTGTTCGTGCACCTCACACTCTGCTGCGTTCACAATGTTTGTGTTATCGCCGTGCCTACAATACGGTTACTGTTCCAACACACGCCATCTCTCTCTCTCTCGCAGTGTTGTTATTGTCACGAGTTGGTGTGGTGCAAACTATGCACGCCATGTCAATATATGCGTTAAACCTGGCGGTGTTCATAAGCGCCGTGCTAGGAGGTCACACACGTGCACTAAAAGCGCTACAGTGTGTTTGTTTGTGTTTGTTTAGAATATACTTGCCAATAAAATAGCGAGAATGGCGTGAAACAATGTGCAAATGATGAAGACTAACATGGCTAAAAATGTTCATCGAGCATAGCTCTTAGACGCACATGAAATATGTACACATTATAACACAACATTGGCCAACATGTATATTTGTCGAAAGGTTGAGCGAAAGCTGCGGCCGCTGTGTGCGTCGCTTTTGTCTCAGGATCGTGGAAAACGCGCCACGATCGCTCACACGCTGAGTGAGGCTCAGAAGCCCGACGGTGGTGCCCTCTTCACGGAAGACGTGGTAACTTTGCAAACGGTTGAGGAACTGCAAATCAGAGGTTCGCTCACTTTTTTGCATTTTCTCAAATTTTCCTCGTTGCAGATTGACTGTTGCTTTGCATTTTAGGTTAATATATCTTGTGAGTGTTGGTGGAAAATTTTAATTGCGTGCAATTTGATTAAATTTGCAGTGTGTTTTTAATTTTGTTAAAACATTTTAAATATTCCCTAATAATAATATCGTTAATCATGTTGGTATAGTGTGTTCGGTCAAGTTTTTATATGTCAAATTCGATATTGTTTCGTGTGCTATTATGGTGGAATGTCTTTGTTTTTTCTCTGATTGTTCATTTTTTATCTGACTCTTTAACTTTTCTCTGATTCAACTTGTCTTTTCTCTGATTCAACTTGTCCTTTCTCTGATTCAACTTGTCTTTTCTCTGATTATTCATCTTTTCTCTGATTCAATTTGTATTTTCTCTGATTCAACTTGTCTTTTTTCTGATTCAACTTGTCTTTTCTCTGATTCAACTTGTATTTTCTCTGATTCAACTTGTCTTTTCTCTGATTTTCTAACTTTTCTCTGATTGAACTTGACACTGTTTTTGTTTGTAGCGCCTGTGTGTGTGTGTGTGTGTGTGTGTGTGTGTGTATGCGTGTGTTTGTGTGTATACACGGATGTGCGTGTGCATGTATGCGTGTCTGTGTGTAGATGCCGGACAAAAAGATCGTTTCTTCAGCCGAATTTCGCCGATTTTGGACCGTTTTCCCGAAGACATGCGCAAAAACAAAATTCTCCCCCAGTTGCTGGCCGCGCTGGAGTTCGGCGGCGTTAATCCTTCAGCTTTGCTACCAATCTTCAAGGTGTGTCTTTTCCGTGTGTCTGCCTCTGTGTCTGCGTGTGTGTGTGTATCTGAGTTTTGCCAGGAGAGCACGGTAGGCCACTGTTGACTCTGCTCTAATTTCATCTGTTGTAGTTTTTGTACGCGTTATTTTATTGTGTTATCTGCGCGAAACACCCAAAAAACACACACATTTATTCAAACATTTATATTGCGCAATCTTTACACACAATGTGCCTCATATACGAGACAGTACAATTTATAACAATAACAATACCGCATTAAACATACGGACATATACATGTACAAACATTCATAAGCGTACACACGCGCATTCACACACACACACAAACAAACACACACACACACACACACACATACACACACGCACACACATACACACACACACACTTACATACAACTTAACACGGATTTTCACATTGAGAAAGTTGATTGCAGGAACATTTGCTTCCATTGACCGATTTTTTATATTTGGCTTGTTTGCGCCAGTTGGGAGCGCTGCTCGATGAGAACGAGTATCAGCGGCAAATTGTACCGTGTCTGGTGCGTCAGTTTTCGTCGCCCGAGCGCCAGACTCGTCTCAAACTGTTGCAACTTCTCGATTCGTTTGTGCAACATCTTCAACCGGCCACCGTCAATCAACAGGCAAGTTTTTTGTTATTATTATTATTATTGTTTTATCTGAATATTTTTATATTTAATTATTATTTAAAATTATCTTCACCTTTTATATTTATGTATTTATTACTTTGAAATATTGAATATTTAAATGAAGACCCATACACACACAGACACATTTCTATTTCAAATGAAACAAAAATATGGGTCTTGAAGTGAGTACTAATGGCCGCCATAAGCTCCTTGTGCACGAAAGATTTGATAATTTCGTTTTATAAATCGTTTAATTATTGTGATCATTTTTTCATTAGCTTTCATCTTCCTGACTAAAACCTTTCCTTTTCCAACTCTCTTTCTGTGTGCATCTTTTGGGCACTTCCAGTAAATGGGGTCACCGCAGGGTGGTATAGTGCTTGCGCTCTTCCCCCATGCTACTGGATTGCCTGTAATTATTAATAATTTTAATAATCCAAGATTCTAACACACACATTTATATTCTCAATAAAATACAAACATGTGTGTGTGTGTGTGTGTTTGTGTAGGTGTTTGTGTATGTGTGTTTGTGTTGCGTGTTTGTGTATGTGTGTTTGTGTTTCGTGTTTGTGCAGGTGCTTGTGTGTAAGTGTTTGTGTACAAACAAATATATTTACAAACGCGTACACATATTCACAATAATACTATAAAACAATGGAGGCGGCGTTGCCACGAATGACGGCCAGGCTTATTCGCTGCCGAAGCCAGGCCGTCTCTCGCGGCTCCCCTGAACGCTCACTTATTCTGCCGCCCAGGAGCTTCACGAAGTCGTCCAGGGGCGCCCCCATCACGCCGGTGGTCTCGATGGCCAGCCGCACGAAATCGTACCGCTGGCACAGTTCTGAGTAGCGCCGCCGCTTTCGGACTTCCGCCGTCTGCGCTGCTGCCCCGGGAGTGACCGCGCCGTCCAGCAGATGTGTGTCACAGAACGTGTTGACGCAGGTCACATCCCAGAGTGTTTGTGTAGGTGTTTATGTGTTTGTATATGTGTGTTTGTGTGCTGGTGCTGCGTGTTTGTGTATGTGTGTTTGTGTTGCGTGTTTGTGTAGGTGTTTGCACATCTGGTCGGCGGCTTCACAGACACCAGTCCCGTGTTGCGCGAGCATACGGTACGTGCATGCGTGTTGCTGGCGCCCAAGCTGAACTTCAACAACCTCAACGTCGAGCTGCTCAAACATCTGGCCCGACTGCAGGCCAAAGATGAAGAAGTCAGTGCCGTGACAATCATCGGTCGCATTCCACACGTCTCTCTATATAATGTACCGTAGGTGCCGGTCATTAAGCCCCTGTCACTTTTCAGGCCTGAAATGCTAGGTTGGTTCAATAAGCCCACACAAAAATTTGAACTGTCATATGGTAGTTTTTTATATTGCTCTGTTTGTTCTATTTTGACAATATGCTGAGAAAATTATTCCCTTCCTATCATTTACGTGTTAATTTAAGTTTTTCATCAAACTGTTGCACATATTTGTACTTTTTTAACATTGATATAATTCATACTTTAATGAGGCTTGTTCTTTTAGATACATACAACTTTGGCAGACTGTTTTTTACCCCGAAACTTCTCTGGCCTTTGGAAAATATGGAGTAGAATTTTGCATTAAAATAGGGTCTTAATGGCTGGCTTCTACGGTATAGAGTATCTGTAAACTGTATATCGTGTTTTGTAAAATGTTCTGAATAACCAAAATGTGCAGAGGCATTTCAAATATATTATATGATATGACCGCACACGGGAATTGTGATAAGCCACCAATGTCATTTGTCCTTGGATTGCATGTGTATTTATGTGTGTGTGTGTGTGTGTGTGTGTGTGTTTGTGCGACAGGGTGGCATTCGTACCAACACCACCGTGTGCATAGGCAAGTTGGCCAAACACCTCGACCCGTCCGTGCGACAGAAAGTGCTTAAATCGGCGTTTCTGCGCGCACTCAAGGACTCTTTCGCTCCCAGCAGAAGTGCAGGCAAGCGACGTGTGTGTGTGTGTGTGTGTGTGTGTTTGTGTGTGTGTTTGTGTGTGTGTGTGTGTGTGTGTGTTTGTGTGTGTGACACAGTCAGAGTTATTGTCTCAGCGGAAAATGAATTTTGATCGCGTGCTGTTATGACCAGCCTGTCAAATGCTGCACGAATGATGTACTTACAATAGATGCGGTTTCATTTTGAGTTTTTTTATTTTCGACATTCTTGTCAGTGGATGTGTCGACGACGTAGCATTTTTATGTTTTCAGTGGTCTTCACATATATTTATCTTGTGCTTTTTTGCCGGTTCTATGTTGGTATGCAATATCAATCACGCGATGACATCATGCCAAATTTATATTCTGATTGGAACACCGTTTTTCCATATACGAATACTGTGCAGCCTTTCTGTCAAAGGCTTTTTTATTTCAATCTTTATATCGTGCTCAAATGCCTTTCATGAAATTGTCTTCCTCACATACGTACACATATCTACGACCAATATATTTCCTACCGATTTCCTGCTTTTCCAACTTACCAATGTTTTTTACATTTGTTCTTATGTATTTAAATTGGTAACTTCGTTTCAATTGCTTGTTTCAATTGTTGTTTTGCTTGCTGTGTTGCCAATTTCGCCACTGGATAAATTAACGAACATCAACGAACGACACATTCTCAGCCACTTTTAGTTGCATTACTTCCACATCGCCTTCCATTGCGTTATATTCGTCTTTTATTGTGTTTATTTATACCAGGGGTTCTTAACCTTTTGATGATCCCATACCCCCTTTATTTGACTGTTCAAATAATTATCACCAATCCTATTATTTTCCAGTATGTTTTCTAAATCCACGAGTGTTTTATTTGCTTGAATTTATTGTACTTTAGATACGGATTACTATTAAGACCTTACAATTGATGATTTCATTATTATAGGCCATTAATAATGTATGCCAGTACCGAGAAATCGAGTCCCATACCCCCCGCTTTTGGGTCCCATACCTCCAAGGGGTATGAATACCCCCGGTTAAGAACCCCCGATTTATACTGTCTGTGTGTATGTGTGTGTATTCATTTGTGAATCATTTAACTTGTGTGACATTTGACATGCGTGGTTGTCGTTCTATATTCTTACTGCTTGAGCTATCGGGTCTCGGTTGGTTTGTACATCGGTTCACATACTAAGCTGGTTTTTCTCAAACCATCTTTTGGGCGCTTCCGGTACCGCAGGCTGGTAATAGTGTTTGCACTCTTCCCATGTCACTGGATTTGCTTGTAATTAATAATAATATTGATAGTCTAGGAGAAATGGGTTTAATGTTTGCTTAGACTTCACAACCAGCCTCACAACCAGGTCTTGTGCGTATTGGCAGGAATACTGGGACTGTCCTCCACGGTAATGTTCTACACTATGACTGATCTTGCTGAGCGCGTTGTTCCCAGTCTGTGCGCGTTGACTGTCGATCCAGACCTGAACGTTCGCCGGCAGGCCTTCAGCACTATCGACAACATGTTGAAGAGACTGCAGACTGTCTCCGAGCAACCAGAACTACGCGAGTCAATGGGTATATTAGCAGACATCACATCACTGTGCTGCTGTTTCCTACAAGCTCTACAGTCTAGAACTTGTAGAAAACAAATATCATCCGATCTGTAAAAATTCAAGACAATAAAATGAAAGGCTTTTTCAGCGTCTCATTTTGTTATTATTACCATTTTTATTTTTATTATTAAAAATGACTCCACTATTGATATTCGCCCGAAGTGTCCAGAAAAAAAGATAGTTCAGAAATGAGGGCAGATTTGCAGAACGGAAACAATAGAAATGTGTCTGTGTGGATCTCTCTCTTTCTTTCTCTCTGTCTCTCTCGTTCTCTCTTATTATGTCTCTGTCTGTGCGTTTGTTTGTGTGTCCAGAGCGCGAGGTAGGCAGTAAGCCGACCTCGGCAGCGGACGGCGGTTCAGGATGGGCAGGCTGGGCGGTCGACGCCATCACATCGGTCTACACCAAACGACAACCAACAACAACATCAACAACATCAACAACAACAACATCAACGACATCATTAACAACGACAGCTCAGAAGAACGGTGCGAGCATGTTGTGTCGTTGTTTTGTTTCTGTGGCGATTTCAACACAGCACGCATCGACAGAGCGGTCATAATCACTCGATGCGATTTCAAGGCTTTTTGTAAGGATTTTCCAACAGAGATGCTTCTTTCCCGCTTTTTTCCGGTTGTTATACAGTGAATCCTCGACGTTCGCGGGTATTTGGTTCCATGGAGATGCCGTGAACGGCGAAATCCGTGATCGGTGGGAACCTATGGAAAAATAGCTATTTGGTTCCCTGACTAGGAAAAAGCATTATTTCAGCACTTATTTTTTTACTTACTGTAGTTACATGAAGTAGCTGCATCAGTCAACACTGACTCAATGGGCAGGCGGGTGGCAGGTGGCTGGTGAGGTGTGCTGGCAGTCAACAAGACAGTTGGTCGTCGTTGTCTTCCTCTTGTCTTGTCGTGTCTTGGGGTGGTTGCTGATCTGGCCGAAGTTGATGGTGGTGGACGTGACGGTGATGACGAACCAATTTGAAAAAACTGGGTGATGTTAGTCTGCCTTGCCCTCATTTCTAGGTGACGAAGTTCCGCCCTGTAAGGAGCTAAACAGGACTCCAAACCCCTTCTGAGTTTAATAGACCTCTCTAAGAGAGGATCTATCTTCACCACCCATGACGACACCTCTCCAATCTTCCTGAAGAGCTCTCCAAGGTTGCGAAGGGAGGGGCTATGGAGTAGGTTCCTCTTCATCACGGTCTTGGCCGTCATCACAGGCACCGTCATTAGCTGGTTAATTTTGTTCCTGATCCATGCTTATCAGTTCTTCATCAGTTGGCTCCTCTTCATGGAATAGTGATTGTTTCCACGAATACGTGAATTTTCACCCGTCAACGGTGGGGGTGACGCAAGTTACCTAACCGCGAATACGCGGACCTGCGCTCGGTGAGACATTTAACAGCGGGGTTTACTGTATATCCCTTTTATTTTTTTCTATTTTGGTTTGTGATGGATGTCGGTGTTTTGTTCAGCCCAGCAATGCATCTATTTATACATCAGTATACTTGTTTATATTAATTATGATACTTTTTTGAAGCAGCTTTGTACTATTTTTTATTGTATTGGTTTTAATAAATGTTTCTACTCAGCGTGCTGTTTTTTCGTCATACATCGAATAATGTATGTGCGTGTGCGTGTATAGAAGCGAATTCAGTGTCGCCCTTAACGGCCGGTGTCAGCAATGCTGCCACTTCGTGCGCCACAAACGTATCATCGGCCTCGTGTTCGCTGGCAAGCAACATCACGGTGCGGTGCTATACTGTAGTCTTTGTTTCTTGTGTATATGTTCACTGCGACTGATCGTTGTGAAATCGCTGAATTTTTGGTGTTTAAAATACTTGTTATTATTTTGTATGTCGAATTTATCGTCACGAAATATTGTTATATTGATACATCGCCTCTGTATTTCTATATCACATTTGTATGTTTTTTACTATTTTAGCATCTGTGTATTATTTAGTATCATTTATTGTATATATTATATTATTTTTATTCATATTTGACGGAGTGGTATTCCAAGCGCTACTGGTGTTAAATGGTGTTTCATATTGGATAACTGACTGCGGTAAATTAATGAGGAGCCTTTTAGTCTGCTCGTAGTTTCTCGGTGCATTTTGCACGAGTTTGATTTTTGGGAGATTTTTGGGCGATTTATCTGTGTGAGAAATTAATTTAATACGATTATTATAATTAATTACAGGCAAATTCAATAGCATGGGAAGAGTGCAAGTGCACTATTAACACCCTGCGGTGGCCCCCCATGTGTACTGGAAGCGCCCAAAAGATGTAGAGAGAGTTTGGAAAGTAAAGGTTTTAGTCAAGAAGATCAAAGCTAATGAGAACAAATAAAAATGAATAAAATGTAAGTAATAATTCAAAAAGCTAAATAAAAGTGTAGCAGAAATAAGTTTACTTTCTGCTATGTGATGTGGCTGTACAGACGGACTATGCACAATCTTCGGACATTAGAGACGGAAACAACGGAAACAAGGCCGATGAAGACCAAGGCTGGGAAGATGATAACTGGGACAGTCTTGAACTGGAGTCATCCTCATTGTCCATGGAGCGCAACTGCAGTCAAGTCAGAAATGTTGCCGGTTCTAATCCAGTCGGCCGAAAAGTTTTTTGTTTTTGATTGTAGCCTATTGTTTATTATACCGTTCTTTTTTATTCTTATTTATATTACCTGTTGAATCTCCCTACTTCAATGTACTTAACAGCATAACACAACAGTGTATTATGAAATAAATATTTATATAATTAAATAACAATAACAGATATTCAAATTCACTTCACGTTTTCCCATTTTGAAACGTACATCTTTCTTACAATAGTTTGAATTAGTGGGGATGTTTGTAAACATTTCAAGCAGAGGCAACATTTTAATTGTATAACACGTCTTGAACCTCATGCTATTACTATTGTTTTTTGAAATCAATGAACGAGGGGAATGTTTTTTAGAATATTTTTGACACTCCTGCGTGCGGTTATCTTGTTTTGTTTCTTCTCGGTCTTGCTAAATAATCATTGTTATTTTTCCTATCTGCAGACTGTTGATGCCGCCGGTTCTGCACGCTTTTCTGGTCGTATTGAACCGAGTCATTCGTCGGCCGATGGATGGGAGGATTTTGACTTGGCATCGCCAATAGGTCAGTGGAGACGTTTTTAAACTGGCAACATTGGTTTTACTGTGAATACTGGCATTGGTTTGTCCATGTTTTCCGTATGCTTTACAAAAATATACTCTTTATATGGGGATGTATTTTTAATATAGACAATATTAAACAAATATATAATATATTCTATATATATAACATGTATTTGCTGAGTAATAACGTGCTGTATTTTAAGAATATTCTTGTTAATATATACGGTTCCATTGAGAACTGATGTGTTCTGGGTGTAAAGTACTGTCATATTTGTCTGTTTGCCAGACAACGTCTCCACCGGTTCTGGTAGCTGTGGACGGGCTGACGTCACACGGTCACGTGACTCTCCCGGTGTGTCGGTTGGCAGGTCACATGACCGTACAGCCAGCAGCGCCACGCCCTACAAAAAGTCTGGGCCAATGAAATTGGGCGCTCGCAAATTGTGATATCGTTGATTAAATCGTATTAGACAATTTTCACCGTTGCGTGGAGGTATTTTTTTAATCAAATTTACGCTCTGTTGGAATTATGCTGGAATATCAGCAGTGCACTATGACTATATGATGCTGGTGCTCGTGTGTCAGAGGTTCGCGGTTCGAATCCTGGTCCAAGCTAGTTTATCAACATTTCCCCACTTGAGTCTACCGGCTGTGATTGGGCAAACAGCGGGGGGCGTGTTATGCGTAGTCTCAACAGACTACCGTGCACGCCTATACCGCCAATAGCAACAACGGTAGCATGCCTAATCAATCAATCACTCAAGTGTATTAATCCACACAAAAGCTTGGCTAATTAGCTAATATTGGCCAGCTATTAGTCCTGTATTGTGGATTTTGGGCTGTCTAAGCATGTGTATGTTTGCGTGCATTTATGTATATATATATATGTGTGTGTGTGAATATTTAAGCGAGTGTTTTTGCGAGTTTTAGGGTGATGAACACAGAATATCATCTCGAACCGTTCGATCTACATATGTGGCAGTGTTGTTCGACTGTTGCTTGGCAATTGTATGCGAATGGCTGTCAACTTTATGTTGTTTTTATTGTTACGGCCAGCAAAGCAAGTGTGATGGGATCGATGCAGACATTACACAAACACACAGATATACGGGACAGCGTCCGAGCGCCATAAATACCCGGATGCAGCGAGTTTGTCGAGGATTTTCGTGTTTTCTGGTTACTGGTTTTCACTGGTTTCAGCTGTTTAGTTGTGGCATTTGATGTGATTTTTTGTGTCATCATTATTATCTCTGATAGTTTTCGTTGTGTCATCCACATGTGACGATAATTGTCAGATTGTGGTTGATAATTGTCAATTCCTCGGCGTCAAATGCTACTCGGCTGAGACGTTTATTTTTCAAGTGCGTATATGCAGTAATCACTTTGTTTTTCCTATTTATCACCTTATTTTTCTCTGTTTAGCTCATTATTTTTGGAACTGTTTTGGGATTGCACTGCTTGGGCAATTATTACGTTGCATTTGTGTGGCGTGTGTTTGAATCGCGGCGGGTTAAATTGAGCCGTTGCCCAGAGCCGTTGCGAGGACTTATGAGGCCCCCCCCCGAAGGCAACACTTGGGGCCCCCCCCCGAAGGCAACACTTGGGGCCCCTCCCGAAGGCAACACTTGGGGCCCCTCCCGAAGGCAACACTTGGGGCTCCCCCGAAGGCAACACTTGGGGCCCCCATTATGAATAACCCATCAAATAATGAATTTATTTATTAGACATAATCACATAATACAAGCTCAGGTGAAAACATCTGAGCAAAAAGCTAAAGGCTATACATAATATGATAAATTTTAATGTCATACGTGAGGCAACGGGGCCGCTCAACACTAGGGCCCCCCCGGCCGGTGGGTACGGGGGGCGGTTGCTACGGCTCTGCCATTACCCATTAATGCCAACTATATTTGTCCAATAATACTTGTTGGGGTTTATACGAAATTTAATCTGATTTCGTAATTATTTCGAATTGTTAAAATATTTTTAAACATTTATGGCAGTTTATTTCGTTGTTTTAAAATTATGCGATGTTAAATTACATCGTCTGTTCGTATATAGCAAGGTAAAGGTAAAAATCGTCAGACTAAAGTTGACCTGTGATTTACGGATTGAAAATCAATTCAAATTTCCGGAAGCCTAATATTAATTTGCTTTATTTGTGTAAAATATTTCGCTTTGGTGTTTTGAGTTTTTCAGTATACTTGATATTGGAAAGATGAGGTGGATTTGGCGCATGATAGATGTAAGCGGTTTTGCTAGCGTTAGCGGAATGACTTCGTAGTGTTTTTTGGCCGACTTTTGTATCAGTTTCATTCTATGTGCATCATTCCACCTTACAATGTCCACCGGTGGGGATACTACAACTCCTGCTGCAAGACTTTCTCTATCTCAACGACTAGAGATGATTCAGCAAAGAAAGCAGCAAGCGATTTCTTTGAGTAGAGAGAAAAAAATATACAAACTTGCTATGTACGCTCTTTGTAAGGTAAGCTCTTAGGATGTTTTTGGATGTGTTTCTTTGTATATTTGTTGCTTATATTTTGTTTGAGTTTGGCCTATAAACACTCGCTTCGACATACAGCAGGATGTACCCTATGATCTGAACAGGCTAGTGTACCTTGAAGATGCCAATAACGACAAACCCATTCCTTGGGAGCTTTTTGAGGATTGGTTAAACGGACGTTTGCTGCTTTTCAAAGTTTTAAAATAAAAGGTTTTTTGCTTCAAAAGTGGACAGTTTTATTTCATGAAGCCTTAGAGGTGAAACGTTCAGCAATGTGTTGCTCTTGTGTCTTGTGTGTGCTTTCGTCATATTGCGGGCAAACCTCAGCTGTGTTGTGTCGCATGCTTTAATTTTGCAGTATGATGTGATCTATCAATTTTTTCTGTGTATTATATCATGGTGTAGACTACCAAAATCGTGGCGCGTATTTGGGTAAGGTTGTATAGTCATGGCGGAGCATATCGCATTGTTCGAGTGCGATCTGACCTGTGCGCTGATTATTGTGTACCTCATTTGACGTTGCAGCCTTCAGACGGAAGCAGCTGCGGCTGCATCGGCTTCAAAAGCTCGACCAGTCAGCCGACTACAGAGGATGTGACACTCTCAAACTCTGCCTCGTGTCGACTCTGCTCTCACACGCTCGGTGAGTTCAACACGACCAACTGCCAAACTACACGCTGACACAGAAACTCAGCTATAAACGGGTGGTTTTGTTAGAAAAAAAAACACTCAACAATAGCAATTAGTCAACAACCAAAACACAGACACCTAGGCCGCTCATTCCACTACTCAAACGTTGTTTCTATCCCGCATGTTTTCATGGCGACGCCAGAACGATCATTCAAAAGTACATAACAATAAACCAATCTTCATCAGTTAATCGCAATATACTTCCAAGCAAATAATATTTGACAGCAAATAGTAAATAATGCAAGCAAATAATATTTGACAGTTAAAATTTGTGCAATCTTGTATAGTATATGAACTATTCAAGACACCGACTACAATATGCATAGGAGCTATATATATATATATATATATATTAAGGATAGATCAATATTAAGGTGATAAGCCATTGGGGAGCAATCAAGGAGCAAGCATAGATATTAGGGAGCGATAATCTACCTGGGTTGGCTCTTGTTGCAGTCGTTCGGTGGTTGAATAAAACCTCGACTACAAAAGGCAAAACGATCGCCAAGCGTTTTGATATTTGGGCTGTGCGTGTGTATGCAGGGCTGTAGTAACCGCCCCTCGAACCTCCCGACCGGTAGGGGGGGGGGCGAGTGTTCACACATGCATACATTGCTAACACACCTCGTCTTCTTCTGCTCACTACCATGGTCTTTTCTATCTGATTCATCCCACACTAAGCAATCATCTCTGTCAATCTTCTCCATTGCGATCTTATTGTGTGTGTGTGTGTGTGTCGTGCAGGCACTCACACGACGGAGCTGGACAAGTGTGGCGATGAACAAATTAACCGGCTGACCAGCATGTCGCTTGACGTTGAGAGTTTATTTTTCCTGGTACAACGCGAACAAGATGCCGACATGAAGCAAGTCTATGTGTATCTGTTCAAGGTGATTGCACGCGCTTACATGCACACACACACACACACACACACACCTGGAAGAAGATAATATTTTAATAAGTGCTCAATATGGATTCAGAGCGTAAAGATTGTGTGTGTCTAGCCTGTTGTGATATGACAACAATATCATTGATGCGATTCAGGAGAGAGGACAATGGGTGGACAGCGTGTATCTAGATATGTCGAAAGCATTCGATAAAGTACCGCACAACAGACTGTTATGGAAGCTGGAGCATCACGGAGGTGTGAATGGAACATTACTCAACTGGATGAAGGACTATCTTATCGGAAGGAGGATGAGCACAACAGTGAGAAGAGTTGAATCATTGAGTAGACATGTCAGGAGTGGAGTACCGCAAGGTTCGGTCTTAGGCCCGATAATGTTTATCGTGTATATCAACGATATGGTAGATAATTTCGAGAGCGACATTCATCTGTTCGCTGATGACGCCAAAATTATGAAGATGGTGAAGAACCAAAACGACTGTATGACATTACAGCAGGATCTGGACAGATTGAAGGATTGGGGAGAGAAATGAAAGATGCAATTCAATGAAAAAATGTCACGTGATGAGATTTGGTGCAAGTAACTTCGGACCTTCCACGATTTACAGGCTGGGATTCAAATATTTGCAAGAAGTTCCAAGAGAAAGAGATCTCGGAAACTGATCTTTCTCCCCAAGGGTACATTAATGACATCTGCGGAAAAATTTATCTTTTGATTGTTAGAATTACACACACGTTCGAATTTCTGGATGAGAATATGATTAGAGAGTTGATAGTGTCAGTGATTAGACCCAAGTTGGAGTACGCCGCCGTGGTCTGGTCCCCCCATGAGGTGGGACACAAAAAGAAACTGGAAAGACTGCAAAGACTGGCGATGAAACTTGCTCTGAAATTTATGGACAGGACCTATGAGGAACGACTCCAAGCTCTAAACCTAACTAGTCTGGAGGACAGAAGAAAGCGGGGGTACTTGATAAACATATTTAAGTATATGAAAGAGATAACTACTCCGGTAATTACAGGTTTTTATAAGCAGATGAAAGGAAGAGGACACAAGTGTAAATTAAGGAAACCCCGTTGCAAAAAGGATATAAAGAAGTACAGCTTCCCATACAGAGCTATAGATAGTTGGAATAAACTACCCACGGATATTGTCGAAAATGAAAAAATATCAGAGTTTAAAAGTAAAATTGATAGGTTGAGAGACTGGTCAGCTCGAGCTTAAGCTCAAATCCTGTAGAACAACTCGGTGAGTACACAAACGCACACACACACACACACACACACACACACACACACACGCACAAACACATAAATCCACATGCGCACGAACACACACATCCACACACACACAAACACACGCACAAAAACAAACACAAACACACAGGCACGCACACACAAACACATAAATCCACATGCACTCGAACACACACATCCACACACACAAACAAAACACAACACACACACACACACACACACACAAACAAAACACAACACACACACACACAAACACTATTGTCATCAGTGATTGCCGAGTTGTGACGTGGATGCGCGTGGGTGCACACATTGCTGGCAGATGTTGCGTCGCAGTATGCAGCAGATGCGCCAGCCGGTCATTGACCCGCAGTTGGGGGAGCCGCCGTTCGAGTCTCCGCCCATTAGCCGAATTATCAGCAACTTTCTGCTGAGCAAGTTCTCCAACGATCAAAAGGTGTTGTTTTCACATTAAAACCCGCCCGTTGTGCGGAACAATTCATAAAAATATTGCAAATTAAAATTAAATAAGGCAATTTTTAATTTTATTTTGACAAAATATGTTCACTCAGCTCCCCTCATATTTAAACCCGGCCGACGTGCGGAATAATTCAGAACTCGAACACCATCCGTTCTGGTTCTTGAAGTCAAATCCATTAGTATTGTATATGAATTTATTCTACACGGTGAAATTGAACGTTTTATTGCTGCCCGCGGGACATTTTTATTTCATAAAAATGAGCCATCGTTTGCGTTTGAAGCCCCTGATCATTGAACCAGCGAACCATGAACCAGCGCAATTATGTCACCTCATATTCAAGCATACATACACAGACAGACAGATAATTTCTTCTTTATGTATATATATAGCATTAAAACCCGCCCGTTGTGCGGAGCAATTCATAACATGAAATTCATATTCAATTCATAAAAAAATGGAAAATTAAAAATGAATTAGGGTAAACTCATAGAAATAATAATCAATTGAAAATTCTAAGTTTAATTATTTTTATTTCGACAAAATATTTCCCCTCAGTCCGCCTGAGTCATTTTTAAACCCGCCCGTCGTGCTGAATAAATCAGAGCTCGAACACGATCCGTTCTGGATCTTGAAGTCAAATCGATTGGTTTTGTGTATGTATTAATTCTACAGGGGAAATTGAACGTTCTATTGTCTATAGTTGCTGCCCGCGGAGCCTTTTTATTTAAAAAAAATACCTTGTTTTAAATGAAACATTTGAAAAAATGAACTAAAAAATGGAAACACTTTTTTTAAACCCGCCCGTCGTGCGGAACAATTCATACAATGAAAATCATATTTGAAGTCAAATCCATTGGTTTTGTGTATGGATTAATTCTACAGGGGAAATTGAACGTTCTATTGTCTATAGTTGCTGCCCGCGGAACATTTTTATTTAAAAAAAAAATTACATTTTTTTAAATGAACCATTTGAATAAATGAACTAAAAACACTTTTTTAAACCCGCCCGTCGTGCGGAACAATTCATACAATAAAATTCATATCAAATCCATAAAATATAATGAATACAAATTGAAAACCAAAAAATGTAACCTATAAATATCTTAACCAATATAAAAGTCTAAATGTGAATATTTTTGTTCTTATTTTGACAAATATTATCCCTCAACCCGCCTGATATATATATCTGCCCGTCGTGTGGTATAATTCAGAACACAAACACGAAACAAACAATGAAAGATGATGAAATCTTTTCATCAGAATGTTTCTAAACTATATTTATTACTTAACATCATTCCCCAATATCATTTGCCTAAGTACTATTTCACTTTAACCGCTATAATTTTTATTGCTAAAAGTTATATATTTTCCGCTATCATTAAAACCCAATATAACCTGAGTCAAACCTACCCAACCCAACCCAACCATTCAATCTTGACCGCACTCAGCCTAGTCTGAGGTGACTTAACTTATTTGTTTGTGATCACATTACTGATACTGATTCGATCATAATTTGTAATCAGAAGACTGAGATTATCTACCCCAGGGGTCCCAAACACGCGGCCCACCAATATTTATCTCTCAACCCGCCAATATAGTATCGGGACCAAACTGTAAGGCAGCTAAATTCACATTTGTTGCATAATGCGATATAATTATACACCATTATCATATTATCTCATAATTCCCGGTTAATGCTTCCACTAATGCATCATATTCATACAGTTGTCATTTTTTGGATTACACCGATATTACAGCCCTTGATATCACAGCCGATATTATATTATGCAATCTATATTCTGCTACGTATTATTCCTAATAAATATATCGGATAATATATGACTGGACTTCAGTGAAATTATATCAGTGTATATTCATGTGTAATCGCAAGTAATAATAGCTGTCAAATTGGCAACATGAGATTTTGACTTTACACCGCCGTAACTTCCTTTAGATACACTTTGGAAAATTACAAATTATACCGTATTGTGAAAAAACAAAATTTTTAGCACGATGGTATAATTTATTTTCACGTATAACGAATAGTTACTGAGAAATAGTATAAAAATTAATTATTTTTAGTCGCCCGGTGTTCAAGTGTAATTTTATGTGTAAGTGTAAGATGTATTTGAGAATTTTGCCAATTTTACACGTTTTTTGTATCATTTGTGGGTATAAATTATAACTCATCTTGTAGAACACAAATTATCTACACAGTAGTATATTTCTGTGTAATCGCAAGTGCGCATAATAGCTGTCAAATTGGCAATATGTCCTTTTGACTTTACACCGCCGTAACTTACTTCAGATATACTTTGGAAAATTACAAATTATACCGTATTGTAGAAAACAAGATTTCTAGCACGATGGTATAATTTATTTTTATGTGTAACAAATATGTACTGAGAAATAGTAGAAAAATGAATATATTTTAGTCGCCCGGTGTTCAAGTGTAATTTTGGATGTAATTGAGAATTTTGCCAATTTTACACGTTTTTTGTATCATTTGTGGGTATAAATTATAACTTATATTGTAGAACACAAAATTCTCTACACAGTAGTATATTCTTGTGTAATCGCAAGTGCGTAAATTGTGATTGGACTTCAGTGAAATTAAATCAGTGTATATTTTTTGTAATCGCAAGTGCGCATAATAGCTGTCAAATTGGCAACATGACATTTTGACTTTACACCGCCGTAACTTCCTTTAGATACATTTTAGAAAATTAAAAATTCTACCGTATTGTAGAAAATAAAATCTCTAGCACGATGGTATAATTCATTTTAATTTGTGACAATTAGTTTTTGAGAAATAGGTAGAAAAATTAATTAATTTTAGTCACCCGGTGTTCAAGTGTAATTTTGGATGTATTTGCGAATTTTGCCAATTTTACACGTGTTTTGTATCATTTGTGGGTATAAATTATAACTCATCTTGTAGAACACAAAATTATCTACACAGTAGTATATTCCTGTGTAATCGCAAGTGCGCATAATAGCTGTCAAATTGGCAATATGTCCTTTTGACTTTACACCGCCGTAACTTCCTTTAGATACACTTTGGAAAATTACAAATTATACCGTATTGTAGAAAACAAAATTTCTAGCACGATGGTATACTTTATTGTAATGTGTGACAAATAGTTCCTGAGAAATGGGTAGAAAAATGAATTAATTTTAATCACCCGGTGTTCAAGTGTAATTTTGGATGTATTTGAGAATTTTGCCAATTGTACACGTTTTTTGTATCATTTGTGGGTATAAATTATAACTTTTCTTGTAGGACACAAAATTATCTACACAATAGTATAATTTTTATAGCTGTACCATTGCTGGTTTATGAGGAATAGATAGCGGAATATTGACCAAAATATTCACGTTTTTTGTGCTAATTTTGCCTTTTTGCTTTTTTGTCATTTACACTTCACACCGCCGTAACTTTTTTTTAATACACTTTGGAAAATTAAAATTTATACCGTGCTGTAGCAAACAAAATTCCCAGCATGATGGTATTATTTATTTAGATGTGTGATCATTAGTTTTTGAGAAATAGAGAAAAAAGTATAGAAAATCGGACGCGTGGAGTTTAAATAAAATTTTGAATGTAGATTGATTTTTCTTCCATTTTACATGTTTCATATTTAATTTTTGGGTAGAAATTTTACTTCGTTGAGTAGAACAGAAAATTTTCTACACAGTGGTATAATTTTTATAGTTGTACCATTGCTGGTTTAGGAGGAGTAGTCTTCAGAAAATTGACCAAAATTTTCGCATTTTTCAGGGTTCATGTTGTCTTTTCACCGCTATAACTTTTTTTGATTTCATTTTTGAAATTTAAAATTTAATCTGAAGTGTAGACAAGAAAATTTCCAACGTGATGGTATAAATTTTGAGCGGGTAGGCCAAGTGGTGGCCAAATAATAGCTGATAGAAAATGGACCAAGGAGGGTTGAACAGACACACAGACACACACACACACACACACACACACACAGATGATCTCTTTTATATATATGGATATATATATTGTTGCTCGTATCCACCATGAATGGGTGATGTCTTTGGAACGTCGGTCAAACGAGTAGCCCCTCCCCCACAATCCTTCACTGTTACACCCACTCTCCCCTCCCCCGTCACACCAGTGAGCTTTCAGCACCGATCTACACAATACTGATGCCCGGCCACTGATGTGTGTGTGTGTGTGTGTGTGTTACACAGGAGTACACCAGTCACGTGGAGCTGGGCAAGGCGTTTGTACATTACTTGAATCACTGGCGCTGGCAAAGCCCCTCGCAGCGACAATCGCAAGATCACGACACCAAACAGGACACACTGTATCGCGTACTGTTTACCAGGTACCATTTACCATCAGTACTGTTTACCAGGTACCATTTACCATCAGTACTGTTTACCAGGTACCATTTACCATCAGTACTGTTTACCAGGTACCATTTACCATCAGTACTGTTTACCAGGTACCATTTACCATCAGTAATGTTTACCAGGTACCATTTACCATCAGTACTGTTTACCAGGTACCATTTACCATCAGTACTGTTACCATTTACCATCAGTACTGTTTACCAGGTACCATTTACCATCAGTACTGTTACCATTTACCATTTACCATCAGTACTGTTTACCAGGTACCATTTACCATCAGTACTGTTTACCAGCTACCATTTACCATCAGTACTGTTTACCAGCTACCATTTACCATCAGTACTGTTTACCAGCTACCATTTACCATCAGTACTGTTTACCAGCTACCATTTACCATCAGTACTGTTTACCAGGTACCATTTACCATCAGTAATGTTTACCAGGTACCATTTACCATCAGTACTGTTTACCAGGTACCATTTACCATCAGTACTGTTTACCAGGTACCATTTACCACCAGTACTGTTACCATTTACCATTTACCATCAGTACTGTTACCATTTACCATCAGTACTGTTTACCAGGTACCATTTACCATCAGTACTGTTTACCAGGTACCATTTACCATCAGTACTGTTACCATTTACCATTTACCATCAGTACTGTTTACCAGGTACCATTTACCATCAGTACTGTTTACCAGCTACCATTTACCATCAGTACTGTTTACCAGCTACCATTTACCATCAGTACTGTTTACCAGCTACCATTTACCATCAGTACTGTTTACCAGCTACCATTTACCATCAGTACTGTTTACCAGCTACCATTTACCATCAGTACTGTTTACCAGGTACCATTTACCATCAGTACTGTTTACCAGGTACCATTTACCATCAGTACTGTTTACCAGGTACCATTTACCACCAGTACTGTTACCATTTACCATTTACCATCAGTACTGTTACCATTTACCATCAGTACTGTTTACCAGGTACCATTTACCATCAGTACTGTTTACCAGGTACCATTTACCATCAGTACCTTTTGTTAGTTGCTCTACCATTAGTAATATATCTTCTCTCTCTCTCTCTCACTTTCTGTGTGTGTGTGTGTGTGTGTGCTATAGATGGATGTGCTACTGTTACGTGCCTGCTATTTGCACGTCGCTGGTGCAGTACCAGCCGGCCGCCGTATTCGGCAAATGTGCGCTGCGATTACTGCTGCGCTCGGTGGCGGCGCGCCTCAACGCAAGACTGGACGAAGATCGCACCACGTCCTCCGCCTCGGCCGCCGACAGAAAACTCTCGCTGCTAGCGCTTATGCCACGGTTCGAACTTGTGACTGTGTGCGTGTGTGTGTCTCTTTTTCTCTATTCTTGTGTGTATGTGCGTGTGTGTGTAAGTGCGAATGTATGTGCGTGTGTGTATTTATGTGAGTGTAATGTGTGTGTATTTATGTGAGTGTAATGTGTGTATGTGTGTGTGTTCATGTGTGGATGTTCGTATGTGGATGTGTATGAGTGTGTTTTATGTCGTATGTCTTATGAAGTGTAGTGTAGTATCTTAGGACAATTAGTCTTATGTCTTATGTGTGTGTGTGTATGTGTGTGTTCATTTGTGGATGTTCGTATGTGTATGTGATTGTGTTAACACAGGTTTCTGTCGTTGTTGCAAGACGAGGTTTTCAGCGCCGACACGTGCATATTCGACGCCAACTTTAAGATGCCCACGCCGTCGACAGGCAAGTACACACACACACACACACACACACATACACGTTTACAATGCTGCTTGAAAGAGGGTAAGGTTCCGCGGGAGGGAATAAGGAAGATCCTTGAAATTACAGGTCGGCATCCTTAACGGTTTTTCTAGGCAATTTTGTGGAAGGGATAATTAAGGATAGGTGGGTTCACTATTTGGAGGACAATAACAAAATTTGTGAAGTTCAGTATGGTTTTAGAAAAGGTAAATCATGTGTGTCAAATTTGTTGAGCTTTTACTCAAGGCTAGTTGATGATGTGCAAGAAAGAGATGGTTGGGTGGACGCAATATATTTGAACCTGACGAAAGCTTTTGACAAGGTACCACATAGGAGGCTCTTGTGGAAGATTGAGCATGAAGGAGGAATCAAAGGAAAGCTACTGGAGTGGATGAAGGATTATTTGATGGACAGTATAATGATGGCTGTGGTTAAAGGAGTGTCCTCGGCATGGGGACCAGTGAAGAGTGGAGTGTCACAAGGGTCTGTACTGGCACCCATCATGTTCTTGGTTTATATAAATTCCATGGTTGAAGGGATTACAAGTTATATTAGTTTGTTCGAAGATGATGCCAAGATACAAAAAGGTTGTAAATTGTGATAATTGCCAGGAACTTCAGACTTATTTAGATAGTGTATTCAGATGGAGTGTGAAATGGGAGATGTCATTCAATGTCAATATATTGCATGTCATGGAAATAGGTAGAGGCAAAAGAAGACCGTCCAGGGTGTATAAATTGGGAAACGAAGAATTGGATAGGGTATCCGAAAAAAAATATTTGGGAATTGTTATAGAAGAAACATTTTCGGCTGAGAAACATAGAGGCAAGATCGCTTGTGTGGCCTACGCGTCACTGAAATCACTGAAATTGGCGTTTAATTATTTAGATGCCGATATGCTAAGAGAGATTATTGTTTATGTTATAAGGCCGAAGTTGGAGAATGCAGCTGTGGTGTGGTCTTCACATAATCCAAAGACAAAAGCAAACTGAGAGAATACAGAGAGTGGCGACAATGATGGTGGAAGAGCTGAAGGAATTGAGCTATGAGGAAAGATTTAGACTTTGTCTGCCGACTTTGGAGAAAAGGAGAGGTGACTTGATCAACGTATTGAAAGTAAGATCGGAATGGAGAAGATTGACATATGATTACTTAGTGTGGGATGGATCAGATAGAAGAGGACATGACAGTAAATTGAATAAGACGAGGTGTGTTAGCAATGTGAAATTGTTCAGCTTGCCTAGTGGGTGTGTGGAACTGCTTGAGTGCACAAATAGTGAATACAGTGAGTGTATTGGGAAATACAAAGAGAGACTGGATAAAGCTGGATATTGACAAGGAGACAGCTTGAAAGCTCGAACTTAGCTCATCTCGTCTAGCTATAAATATGTGAGTACACACACATGCACGCCTGTTAACTGATATATTTGCGTGTATGAAAAAATTATGCCGAGGTTTTCTTGAGTTTCAGTGAAGATAGTTTAAATCCACAACTACATGAATAGATACAGCGCCGTCAATCACCAACGCCATTCACAAATGTCATTGCTAATTAGTCGCAAACGCAATGGAACATTATCGACAAACATGGGTTATTATAAAACTAGAATTGACTAGTGCATACTGTTGCGCTACTGGTTAACTTCTCCAAAAGCAACACAGATGCTGTAGTTTCAGTTACCATGCATGCATATTACCATACATTAACAATACATAACAACACATAACAATACATCATAAAATCATGTACAATACAAAGCATACAAGTGCAATATACAGGTTACACAATCAATCAATACGCGCAGCTATACACACAAGTAAAAATAGGCGCAGCGTGTCACAGTGTACATAAGCGCAGCGAGCAACGATGTTGCGTAAGCACAGTGCACACAGTTACAATAACGTTCGCGTTGCAAACGTGCAATATTTATATAAACTACAAAAACGCAGAAATGGGCGAAACTCCCAGACAGAGGTGTAGCCACTCTCTGAAAAGGGCCACGGGCTAATATCTAAAGCAATGCTAGTGATATTAGCCTTAGCGGGCGAACAATGAATGAGCGAACAGTAGGAATACCCACTTCACTCTAGCGTTGTGCAATACCCGAGTGACAGAATACGCCAAACTACCGAGACACAGAGAGAAGCTCTGCCAGACTCGAGATGTTCAGCGTATCTGCCACTGATACGAAACACAGGTGCGTTTTTATACGTGCACACATGACGTATAATCGCGTGGTTCTAGAACATTCTCGAACCGACGAGCATACCAAATATACGGTATGACTTCGCTCTGTGCTTGCAAACGCTGTTGCTAAGTGCGTACGCAAATTTCAGCATTCTCAGATGCCCTAAATTTAGCACCGGACAAACGCTAGTCACTAGGCACAAATCATATAAACAAAGCATGAATCACGCAAAATCACATCAATGATCAACTCAAATACGGTAACGCTAAGTTATAACAAAAATATGCGCTTCACATCTGTAAGATGCCGAAGTCCAACTCCACAACGTACACAGAAACATGTATTGAAAGACAGGCGCGCGTGGGACGGCGATCTCCCACGCGCGCTTACAAGACCACACCACTCGTAGACACGCCTCAAGACCGACTCCCAATTTCCCCTAGTTACAGTCACCAACAAAGTTCAGCACACATGCGCACCAACACACGCACACATACACAATCACACGCATACACATACACACACGTGCACACCATCTGCCTGTACAACCAGTGCTGCGCATACAAACACGCACGCATTCACACACAAACATCTACCGCTCGCGCAAGGATCACAGCCACACAAACACGCGCACACTTTCACTCGCCCTAACATACACACTTGCATACGCAAACATCATAGCCCAAACACACACACACACACACACACTAATAGCTCAGCAATATACCACAACATGGAATCATGAAACATATAATTTCACGAAAACACAAAACTATATAGATGTTTACGCCACAATACAATACAAGGCATGATGAGACCGATGAAAAGTATTGAGAATTACATTTCTTATTTCGTACATTTCTCACTTGTTCTGTTCCTTGTGTGTGTGTGTGTGTGTGTGTGTGTATGTTTGTGCAGCAGAGTGCAGAATGTTGAGTGTGTCGTCGTGTGAGGACATCAAGCCAGCCGTCACCCCGTCAACATCTATGTGTTCCTCCTCGCCGAGCGTGTCCGACTCTCTGGCGTCTCGCAAACGTCGACTGCCGACGGCCGACGACAGCGTCGATAACGACGCAGTCAGCGGCGGCGTGACGGCCGCCAAGCGCGCGCCACCCGTCAACGACCTGTCGGCTTCGCTGGTCGCCCAAATACTCGGCCAAATCCAGTCGCGACGCAACAGCAGCAGTTTGGCGGCGTCCCCTCCTTCGGCCGCCGCTGCCGCCGCCTCTGCGAGCGTCTCGGCACGCTCCAGCGACGCTTGCGGCGCGGCCGTGGCGTTGTTTGGCGAGACGGCGGCGCGCGACACGTCGGCCAAGCAAGAGGAGGCGCTCGGTGATATCAGCTTTCATGTGGTCGGCAACAGTCTAACAGCCACAGTGGACGCTCAGACGATGTTGTGGCTGGTGGGGCTGCAGAACATATTCTCACATCAGCTGCCACGCATGCCCAAAGAGTACATTGCTCGACTGGTATTTGATCCGTGAGTGCCGCTTGGCTAACACGCACTCACACACACGCACACGCACGCACACACACGCACACACACGCACATGTTTAAATTTGCAACATCCAGCAGATTTAGTAACAAGCAGCTTATAAGAAGAAGAGATAGAAAAGCTAGCCTAAAATACGGTTTCCCTGTATTTCCTTGTCCCAATATTCCCCTGCTAGGTGCTTTAATGATTAGTGGAATAGAACAGCAGAAGAAATTGTCAACCAGAATAGAACACACATTTATTCAAGCAACATTATGACAAATGGCAGAAAGCATACATGAGTGCTTGACTCAATCATGTGAGGAACAACTATGTAATATGCGTTCACACGCCGATATGCATTGTCCTGTTTCTCAACTGGCACACTTATAACAAAGTTATAATCAGACCAGTTTTCTATCTATCAGCTTACTCAGTTTTCTTTCTCTCTCTTTCTCAGTTTACTTTCGCGTTCTTTCGCGGCCTGCTTGTGCAGTTGTCGTTAGGCTAATTTATGTGTTAGACGCCAGTAGTACACGGCGCCTGATATGTTTGGCAACGTGTGAAGTATGTGTGACAGTAATTAATGACCCTTTTTTGTACGTCTGACTTGGCTGATCATCTCGAGGCAACACGCCTGTGTACTGTCAGATCGCGTTTAGAAATAGCTTGTGTCCCGGTTGTGTAGTTCGAGCTGTTTGGCCAGCTGGCATTGCTTGTGGTATATGGTGCCAACGACATGTGTTCGTAGGTATATAACGCGGGGTTTACTAAGAATAGGGGCGGTGCTTGGTGGCTGGGTCAGTTGGTTTAGTTGGACTAGCGACGTGCGAGGTAGGACTCACCACTCACTCAGTCAAGCCGTAATTAATTCATTAGATTTAAGAATAGCTTTAAGGTAAATTGACTGCTTGCTGACAATACACAATTTAACTACGACTGGGTGATCATTACTTGTTATCGCGGAACACAACATCAAGAGGAACTATCAAGACATCACGATCAGCCGAACGACGAAGATCAACATATCACAACATATTACTACCGTTACAACACTGACACAATAACAAACCGTCACACTGATACATGGACACAATGACACACACTAAATTATTGACACAATAACACACTGGTACAGTTGGCGTTTCTATTGACACAACGATACACTCCACTATTACACAATTACACACACACACACACACACATATATATATATATATATATATATATATATATATATATATATATATATACCATTGTAAAATATCTGAGTTCAAAGATAAACTTGATGGGAAGAGAGACGGGGCATTTCGAGCATCAGCTCATGTCTACTGAAGCTCAACTCATTGAGTACACAAAGCTGTGTTTGGCTTTTCGCTGTGAACTTGTGTATGTGAGTGTGTGTGTGTGTGTTTGTGTATGTGTGCTGGATATCTGTATGTCACAAAGGCATTTTATTCTTGCTTAGCCCATTAATGACGAGAATTGTTTAATGTGTTATTAAGACTTATTTATGCAGAAAATGTTTATTATTGAGTCTTCTGCAAGTCCGAGTGTAAATTAGGTAAGAAAAGGACATTTAATTGTGATTTTCATGTAGGCACTCGACAATGAGGTGTTTATTGCACAAGCAATGAATAACACGCGTCCTTACATGAATATAGTTACCGGCATAAATCCCTGCCACTCGTCATTTATGGGTTAATACGAATGTCTTTGTTACATTACGTGTTTATTTTTTGTTGTTGGATTTGTTTGTTGTCTTTTGTTGGACCATTTGTTGTTGTGATCAATGCATATGTGATGAAGTGTGGGCGCGGTGTGCTTTTCTATGGCCAGAAAACACCGCACTCTGGCGCTGATCAAAAAGGGCCGGCCAATCGGCGGCATTTGTTTTCGGCCGTTTCCCGAGCAGGCGTTCACCGAGATTGTCTTTTGCGCCGTTACCAGCAACGAACAGGTATATTTATATTTTTGTATTCTTGTATATTTTTGCGGAATATGCGGTTTTTATTACTGCAATATTGTATTACTGTCGCCATATTCTATCGTCTAATGTATTTGAATATAACTTACTATGACGTCATATTACTATCAGCATATGTCCCATATAAGTCTTATTTGGTCTTGTTTTGCCTGGTCGCATCGGTGAGCTTGTCTGGTTTATTTGCAGTGAGTTTAAACTAGGATTTGAAAAAAACGTTTTTTCTTAAAAAAAACGAAAACCATGTTTTTTTAGAAAGAAAAAAACATTGTTTTTTGGTTTATTTGGTTTTTCTACACTTTGCACATACAAATCCAAAAAAGGATTGTCCCATGCTATTTAGTATATAGTTAAACATATTTTAGTACCATTTACCAAGAGTTTTGTAAATATTTAAAAAAGATTAAAATAAAATCATAAAAATGTACACACAGGATCTTGAATTTCACCTTGTGGCATCTATAGGCAATCGAAGCTTTAAACCGCTTCCAATTGCGAAAACAGTCAATTTTAAACACCCACATATGTTTGCAAAGTCCAAATCCAAATACCCAGTGGTGTTATTTATGAAAACCTAGTGACTGAAAATCGTTTTGTTCATGGAGGTTAATTCATGTTTGTTTTCAGAGTAAACAGAGTTTTTTAACTCAGAGGTTTCCAAAAATAGTGTTTTTCATAGATACTCAAATGTTTTGTCGTAAAAATATAGGATTTCTAATAAATATCACCTACAATGCTTCTCCAGCAGAAACCAAAATGTTAATATAAATGTTTCCCATATCGTGCAAACCCTTGAAATCATGTCAAAAAGTAATCTTTATGAAGATTTAAAACTGCATTAATGAACTCGTTTACTAATTCTGAAAATATTTGATCATTCCTATATAAGGAAAATCATTTCTGTCAAAAAAACAATTTAAAAAAAACATGTTTTAAAAAAAGACTTAGTTTGAACCATGGTTTAAACCGAACGAACCCTGGTTTAAACTATGTGTACGAGTTAAATTAGTAGTTTATCGATTGTTTTAATTATATAAACGTTTTCTCAGTTAATTCCATTGTTTATCTAAACATGTGTGTCTTGTTACGAGGCATGACCCTGCGCCAACAGTTGATCACGTGACCCAGGGCACCAATACACGCACGGGTCAATCCACGTGCATGTCACATGTGCTCTGACCGTCTTTGTGGCAACATATCGCCTGATGTATAGTAGCAGGCCACACGCTTGCCGCTGTTTTCTCATGTCTTATGATTATATTATTATTAATTACAGGCAAATTCAGTGGCATGGGAAGAGAGCAAGCACTATTACCACCCTAAGGTGGCCCCATGTACCGGATATGTGCAATATATGTAGAGAGGGAGTTTGAAAAGTGAAGATTTCAGTCGATAAGATGAAATCGAATGCAGAAACTATCAAAATAAATACACGATGAATCAAATGAAATTATCAAATCAAAAAGCTAAATAAAAGTGTATATGCAATCATGCAACAAACTTATTAAGATGCCTATGAAACGTTTTCTTGTGAAGGGGATTTTGCCTTGAAATTTTCATATTACACCTGTTTTGTTTATTTTTGGCTTTGTGAAAATCTGTTGTTGATGTCTCGTGAGCTTTTCATCGTTTTAGTGTATTTTGTCCCTATATCTGGACTATTCTTAGTGCATTTTGTACGTGTTTGTGTGTGTAGGTGAAGGGCTACGGTACTCATCTGATGAACCACCTGAAGGACTATCACCTGCGCCACAATATCACACATTTTCTCACGTTCGCCGACGAGTTCGCCATTGGTCAGTGGGTTCAATGTAGCACCACATATTTCTGCTCACTGTAATGCCACGTGTTTCTACTTGATGTGGTCAATTACAGACACACACACACACATACACACGCGCTGACACACATTTTTTCCTTGCTATCAACACTGGGTTTGCGATCAAATTGTATGTGTGCGTGTGTATGTGTATGTACGTATGTGTGCTTACAGGCTACTTCAAGAAGCAGGGTTTCAGCAAGGACATCCGACTGCCGCGTAAAAACTACCTGGGCTACATCAAGGAGTACGAGGGCGCGGCGCTGATGGCCTGCCAGCTCTCGCCGCGCATCATCTACCGTCAGTTCAGCCAGGTTATCAGACGCCAGAAAGAGGTGTGTGACCACCGCAAACTGACAATTATACCTATCCATTCAATTGAGTCTCTTATGTGTACTTTGCAAAGATTCTATTCTACGATTTACTTTCTACGATTATAATTTTTTAATTATTTGAAATTATTGATTGTTTAATTCTGCGACTAAGGCCGTTTTCTGTATTGGCATCATTTTTATACTCTGGGTCACGGGCGGAGCTAAATTTTGACCAATCAGAATACAGGTCATTGCCCCAGGGCAGTGGAACAAAGAACAACATAACACAACATCATGAAGTAAATAATACAGCGATAAATCTAATAAACCATAGGAGATTAGAGAGATAATTAAGATCACAAACTGAACCAATATATAAACAATGTATGCCCGGGAACCCTGCAGCGAGACCTAAATTAATAACAAGAGATTCAAATTCGGCCCCACAAGAATATTAATGTTTTGGGTGGAAAGGAATTAATGCTGGAATATCGAGGAAAAGGAAACAAATGAATAATAAACAATTTCGAATAACGCGCGAAGTAAGATAAATGAAAATATAAAATAAAGACGACGCAGGCGCTACAACACTCCCGCCAGATGCGGAGCATGTAACTGAGAAATTCACTGCGAACATCACGAGATCATCATTATATTTAAAAAAAAATCTGACTCTACATCTGAAACAAAAAAAAACACGGATTAGGCGACAATAGTAGCGCGTTATGACGAACACAGACCATGGTGGCGCTCTTGATCACGCGATGAAGCCGTTCCAGGAGTCCGTTAGATTGAGGGTGATATGCAGTAGTTCTCACTCGGTGGAATCCCACTAGCTGTGACAGCTCGCGAAACAATTCCGATTCGAACTGGCTCCCGCGGTCGGTAACCACACGCAGTGGGACTCCGAACCGCGACACCCAGTGAGTGAAAAAAGCTTCAGCGACGGACGCGGCGGTGATATCAGTCAACGGGACCGCTTCTGGCCAGCGACTCGCGCGGTCAATGTACGTTAGACTTTATCTGTATGGCGTGGCAAATGGGTGGTTGCGTGAGATGGCCGGCGGTAATGGTCCCACGATGTCCAGGTGGACGCATTCAAAGCGCGCTCTTGACACCGTGAAGTCGGCCAGTGGCGACTTGGTGTGGCGTGTTATTTTTGCCTGTTGACATGCGGCACAGTTGCGCTTCCATGTTTTGATATCCGCCTCCATATTCGGCCAGACGTAGCGAGACTTGAGCATTTTTACACTGGCCGCTGTGCCTGGATGGCACAGACCGTGCATTTGCTCAAAGACTTATAGTGGACGCTTTTTAGGCAAAAACGGCCTGGGGTGCGGTGTTGCCGTATCGCACATAATAGGTTGGTCTCCAGACCTATTGAATGGTGTCAATGAGGTGGCAGCAGCCTTCGTCTCTGGGTCTTCAGCTTGTACCCGAGCTATACCTGGCAGGTCGTAAACATCTGCCTGGACGGCGTAAGCGCTGCGCGAGAGACAGTCGGCCACCATGACGGCGCCCTTGACGTGCTGCACATCCGACACATATTCGGTGATGTACGACCAGTGTCTCTGCTGACGATCCGATTTGGCCACCTTCGGGCTAGTGAAAGCCGACACTAGTGGCTTGTGGTCCGTCAACAGAGTCACCGATCGACCCTCCAAGTAGTTCCGGAAGTGCACGACCGCGTAATACGCTGCCAGCAGCTCTCGGTCGTAGACTGAGTATTTCTGTTGTGTAGCGGACAACTTCTTTGAAAAAAAATATATTGGCTGTGGTGCGCCTTCCACCATCTGGTGAAGAGCGGCACCCGCTGCCGTCGAAGAGCAGTCCGTTACTAATTGGGGATGTGCACAGTCAAGCTGCGGATGCGGCAGCGTGCAGGCGTTCTGCAGCGCCTGTTTGTCGTCATTGAAGGCTGCCTGCTCTCTCTCGCTGAGATCCAGATTCTTGGCATTTGGTTCGAGTCTGGTCCGCTCCGACAAGGGATGGACAATGTTGGCGAAGCTGGGTATTATCCGCCGGTAGAACCCGACCATGCCGAGAAAGCGTCGAAGAGATGCAGAGTCGCTCGGCTGCGGAAAGTCCGAGATGGCGGCGACCTTGTCGGCTGGTGGACGAACGCCGGCAGAAGTGATCCGATGTCCGAGAAAGTCCAGGCTGTTTTGCATGAACGAACACTTGTCAAGAGACAAGCGCAGACCGAAATTCTCGAACATTTCAAACACTGCAGCCAGGTCGCGGGCGTGCTGCTCTGCATCGGCGGAAAACACGAGCACGTCGTCGAGGTACACGAAGGTACACTTCAAGTCGGCGAGAATGGTGTTCATGAGGCGCTGGAAAGTGGCACCGGCGTTCCGCAGGCCCAATGGCATGAACAGGTACTCGAATAGGCCGAAGGGCGTAACATCCGCTGTTTTAGAGATGTCTACATCACTCATCGGCACCTGGTGATACGCCTGGAGCAGGTCTAAATTTTAGAAAACATTCATGCCGTCCAGATGCGCCGACAGATCCTGGATGTGAGGTATCGGGAATCGGTCGGGTACTGTCTCAAAATTCAGCGCTCGGTAGTCGCCCGTGATGCGCCACTCGCCTAATGTCTTCTTGGTGACCATGTGGAGTGGGGAAGCTCACGGCGCGTTGGAGCGACGGATGACGCCAGCCTGCATGAGGTCATCGAAGACGCGGCTTTTTCCTTTTCAGGCGTCAGGCGACGAGGACGGGCGAACACTGGCGCGGCACTGCCGGTGTATATGGTCTGACGTACAGGCATCACGACGTCGCGTTGAGACCGGGGCGCCAGTAGAGCTGAGTAGAGCTAGTAGAGCTGGATGTGAGGCCAGGAGTCGACGACGGCTGGAAGATGGCTGAGGTCATTGACCACCAGCCCAACAGGAAGCTCACCGCTGGCTTTGGCTGGCACCCGCAGCGACGTGGTGGTGTCATGATAACATCCCTGATGGCAGTCCACGACCAGACTGAAATGACTCAGGAAATCGTGACCGAGCATCGACACCACAGCTTCCGTGACGACAAACGTCCACGAGAAAGTACGCCGAAGTTTGTGCAGTACGACGTTCAGCCAAACTTCGCCATGTACTGACATGGGTTGACCGGTGGCAGTCGAGAGTCGCACAGAAGTTGACTGTAGTGAAGAAGACGACACCTCCTTGTACGGGATGATAGACGCTCCGGCGCCAGTGTCAACAACGAAGTTGAGCCAGTTGGTGCCTACACGAGCTGCGACTGTAAGAAGCGGCAGACCATTCGGTGCAGCAACCATGGCCTGCCGGCTTAGTTTTCCGGCGGCGATTCCGACGGCGACGGCGCTCGCGAACGTGCAGCCGGTTCCGGTGACGACGATTCGGAAGACGGCTGCATCCGCAGGTCTGGAGATTTTCTGGGCCACTGACACCAGTCCCTGTCATCTGTCCCTGGTGAAAAGGCTGCAGCAACGGCGGAGTTGTTCCCGGCACATTGTTAAATCTGCGTGGATCCGTCCGTTGTCTCGGAGAAGGAACGGCCGGCACGGACAGACATGGAAAATTGCTGGCGATGGGCGGCAGCTCATCAGCAAGTTTAGCTGGCGGGGAAAGAGACATATCTTTCAGCGCCGCCACGACGGTACCGACTGTCACGGGCAGAGATTTGATAAACTTGTGTCTCACCAGTTCGTCCGACGCGCCAGCCCGGGTTGGGATCGCTTGCAGCTCACTCAGTACGCCGGATGGGCGGCCGGCCAGAGGCTGCTGCGACAGTAGTTCCTCAAAGAGCTCAGACTTATTCTATTCAAAGAGTCGGACCACTTCCTCTTTAAGAGTTGTGTAGGTCTTTGGCTGCATGCAGGATAGCGATATCCGCCGGACGACATTCGGAGGGAGCGATGAAATTACAATATAGAATTGGGTAACCTCGCAGGTAATCCGCTGGAGATGAAATTGTGCCTCCATAATGACGAACCATCCGTCAACCGCGCCTTCCATGAAGCCTGGCGCCTTGACGGAAACACGGTTAACATCCGATTCGTCTGGAGGGCTTACCGGGACTTTGGTCTCGTTCATAATGACGGAACAGGTGAACGAAAAAACTAAAGGAACAAATGACAAACGGAAGTGACGTATGACAGAAAAGAATGACGGAGAAAGAAAGTTTGTCAACACAGGCAATGAAAGAAATATCCCGAGGATCAAATGAAAATCTAACGATGAAAAAACGGCTACAGAACAGAGTAGGAGATGGCAAAACAACGGAAAAATGAAAAGGACCCACGTGGAACGTCGGGCAATACAACTATCACCATGGCAAATAGATATTCGAAGCAACGAATCGAGAGGCACTTGAATTCACCATTGTCAGCAGATACATGCACCCTCCACAAGGTCAGTTTGCTGAAGGACCCAAAATGTCATTACCATCGGAAGATGTACTCAGCGCTTGCCAACTCTCACGGGTTATACCTGAGGACATTCTTGATCAATGAGAAAACAGATCTCACAGATATGGATATATGGGGTCTACTAGAGAGAAATCTGATGTCGAGAATTCCAGACCCCTCTGATCACCTTCTGAATCAATGGATAGAGGCGTCTGCAAAAGTCCTCTCCATTGGGAGTCACGCATGTACCAACTGTTCAAGCTACAATTGGTCTCACTTGTTGAATCGCGTCACAAACTTGAATCTGTCTAGATACTTGATGAACTATCACAAGGCTGGCGTGTTAAAATTGCTACTTCGCAGACTAGAACTGGACTCAGTCGAAGTTTCCAAAGTTCAGCCTGGACTTGTCATTGGTCCGAAGATCTCATGTGTGACTCATCAATCACAGTTGCTGCTAATGGAGACTGGATTGGTAATTGGAGTGTTGGACAAGATACAGGAAAAAGCTCTTGTACTGCTCTTGATGGCTATCAAAGATGTTGTGGAGCCCATTGTTGGCCACTCCAGAGTCCAAGATTTCAAACTACTGGATGTTGAATTTACTAACATTCGGAAATCACTGAAAAAAGAGTTCTGCACCATCCAGAAAGTGCAAGAAGACCTCCCGTTGGCATACCTCCAGTCTACAGACCCTGTAGTTGCCAACGAGGAGTTGAAGACTATATTGCTCAAGACGGTCGAGCAAAAACTGATGACAACCAATTTTTATTTCACGCGTCGACTATCGACTATTCGAGATTGCACCGAGTGGACGCATCTCATTTCATCTTCATGTTTGGCCAAAATCTGGGGTCATCCATTGATCCGATCCAGGACGGGATTCATCTCCCAGATGAAACGGTGTTGCACATTCGAGTTGTCAGCTGTGCCATACACTATTCCGGTAGCAGCAATCATCAAGAAAGTCATAGTCCGCAACCATTTCGTTGACAACAATTCATGACCTCTGAAAAAGCTGAACTGCAATCATCCTGCAATGACTGGATGACGTACAATCTCCGGGGGTTGATAAAGTTCGACAGCTCCATGCCGCTGTATGACATGATCTCAGACCTGATCTCTTTCTCCAAAACGATCGTCGTGGGCGCAAGCGCTGGACCAATGTACATTCACGATGAGTGACAAGTCAAAACCAAGACAACCAAGATGCTTCACACGAGTGCTAGATGAATATGTGTCATGCCCATCGAAATATATAGAAAAAGTGGTGACAAGTTTTGAAACCCATGGAGACCTGCCACACGATCAGAAGATATTTACACTCGTGAATAAAGAGCTTGAGCTCAAAGCAGAAGGTAGAACTTTCTGCAAACAGGCATTTCAGACCAGGACACTTCAAACCGCCAGAGAAGAAAACGCAGCTCGAATTCTCGCGAAATTCAAGTACAGCACAATGACTCTACTCGGCGTCGAAACCGACCACAAACTCGCGCGACTCAGCCAATTCTCGACCAATCAAAATCTGGGTGTCATCTATGTGGCCCTAGATTTTTAAAAATGGAACAACCGATTCAGATTTGAGACCACAGCCGTACCTTTCCGTGTTCTGGACGAAATTTTTTGCCTCAAATGTGTCTTTCGAAACATTCACAAAATTTATGAAAATTCATTGGTTGTCTTTCAGGATGTCGGATGCTCTGAGATTCGTCTTGATGGAAATGGAGAGCCAGCTGGTGGATACGGTGGATACTGTGGACATATGGGGTGGTTTCGAAGGAATGTCACAGAAAGAATGGACAATTTTGACTTTGGCCGCCGTATTGCACCATGCTGAAGAAGAAACGTATACTATCACATCCTTGGGTCAAGGAGATAATGTGGTGGTATGCCTTCAAGTTCCACCTCGCACTGACCCCGCGAGGTTTGTTGATTGTTACACCAAATGCCTCACACTTTACATGTCAAACCTCAACCTCCCCTTGAGATCTGAGACTTTTATATGCTCTGATTGTCTGGTCTATGGGCGCCAAGTGTTCTTTCAAGGAGCGGAGGTTGAGCAATGCTACAAGAAGATCCGGCGTGCTTTTCCAGATGGGAATGAGACTGTCATGTCGGTCATAAATGATCTGGCGATTATTTGGCGATCTGGCCACGGCTGCCGAGTCCACGTCGCACGCCAGCCACAATCCATTACCACCGATACTTGTTCATTGCTTCTTGACGTTGGAGTATTTGTATAGGTCTGATTGCGTGTCTGACATGGTAACTGTGGATAATCTCGTCGCTATTTTATTGTCGACATATCCAATTGGAGGAATCTCGCAGCTCTTTCTCTCTTCTCTCGTCATCAGAGGACGAGAGGATGCCGTCATTTTTCTCTTGCCACGATATGTCACGTACTCAAATGTATAGCTTGTCCAAGATGTGTCGATAGGGTCATTGAGACAGAATGTACGACTTGTCGTATCCACCAACGTTGACCATACCATTCTTCTGGAATCACCAGCCAGTCTAAACGTCACAAGACCGACGATGAAACACAGATGGCTGAGATATTTGTGAAACTGTGTTGCGAGCCCGAGTTACCAATCCGGAGCTGACTGTATGGTTCTCATACGACGACGACGAGCATATGAAGAAACTAGTGAGCCTGCTGTTTTCATCAGAACCGCTGTTTCCGGCCTGGTTATCCCATGTCTTTAGGTGTTCAGTTTGTGGCATCTCGAACGACTGACTGACGACTGGCGTCTCGGTTGACCAATATCTCAACTCTTGTTCAGTCGGTTGCTCTGGAGTTGCTAGAGGACGGCCTCAGAATCCTGCTGTCAGAGTACACTGCAGAATGCAAGTCTATACACAGGTTTCTGAAAGATCACGACTGAGGTATCTCTGTATCCGACGTATTGATACAATTTCGATGTTCCTTTTTGACAGCTAAGTATCTGCGAAAGTTGACCTGGGGGATCGACCTCGAGGGAGTCACATCGCCGTCACCATGTGAACAATTCATACTGGTCAGGTCAGATGATTTCAGTGGCGAATTTGCTCATATCACTACCTCTCCACTGCAATGCGAATATCGTCAACTGATCACAACGAGAGGCCCTTGGCCACCATATTTGGGGAGCCGTACTCAAGAGAAGGTAACCATGAACCCAGCACTGGACCTTGAAGTGTTGTCGTTGAAATATGAATCGCGACGACTATGTCAGTTGCTAGCTTGGTGTAAACAGAAACAATTGTGCTAGTATGAGTCCGTAGTTATGGGTGAACTATCTGGAGTATTGAACTGCCTCAGCATGGACCTGACGGTCGAAGATATACAACAGATGGACCACAGACTGACGTTGCTGTGTATGAAGGAGGGACTGTGGACCACAGACTGTCGTCAGTGTATCTGACAAGATTCCAGTCGCCAAATTGTACATATAACGCTGGTATATTAGCGTCTCGACTTCATCGTTTAAAAACTCGACCAAAGCCAAGTATTTGACTATCACATACCAGAGCTTGATCAGATATGCCAGATCAGATAACGGGTTCGACAATAATTATGTCAGATGATGTGTCACTCATTCCGAATCAGGTTCGTTTTCAATGCCGAGGATGTACACAACTAGTTAATACGGACCCTGTTCATATTTATCTCGAAGTTCCATCTGATATTCATCACCTCCCGGTACCTCAGATAGTGAATCTGCGACTCATCAATCAAGAGACCAAGCCGAGTAGATTATTGGCCGCATGCATCGGTGCTGTTCTAGCTCGTGCGGACAGGAAACAAGGAACTGTCACACAAGTCATGCAAGGTGTATCGAAGACTGACTTTTTATATTCTAAATCCTTATCTGTCAACTTGCATCATGTTAGGAAGTGTGATTTGAAGACATTATTGAGTTCAGTCATCATTCATTCAGGTGTGTTGAGATTGTTAACAAGATACGAACAAACCAAGTACAGACAAACATACACACAAGGTCAAACACGCACAATCACGAACAAACACAACACGACACACAGACATACACATAGCTGGACAGGTCACTGCGCTTCTGGCAGGTACCGCCAGGTGGCGCGAGGCGCAATACACGTGGCACAGGACTCCCCACCAGAAGCGCAGCGGTATTGGATGAGTTTCGATGATGATTTCGGTGAAGCTTCGCCGGTATGATAGACCGGCGCGCCATACTGCACGGCAGCACGAGGCCAAGTAGATTTCACACAATGAAGCCGACCTCGTGCTGCGCAGTTCGGTGGCGAGGTTGTTGAGCAGAAAATGCATCCAGCAAGGATTCGAGCCAATTCTGACGAAATTGTGTTGACCCCTTGCTGCGCAGACGTTTGCTGTTGAGTGGGGCGAAGTTTGGCGTAGGTTAGCGCAATATGCTGTGTGATTTGCTGGTGTGCCATACTGCACGGCAACACGAGGCCAAGTGAATTCGTCATAATACAGTCGACGTGTTGCGCAGTCGGTGGCGAATTTCAGGATTTTCGTAGTTCCGAACTTCTGGGGTAGAATTATTGGTAAGGCTTTGTAATAGGTTCTCGGTAGATTCCGGTACAACTTTCGATTCTACGTAGATTGGCAGAAACTGCATCCAGCAAGAAGACGAGGCAATATTCTGTGTGCCGTCTTCTTGCTGCGCAGACGTTTGCTTGTCGGTGGTTTTACGTCCGGCGTCCGTAGGAGAATAAACACGATTGAGATCGGCACCGGAGTCGGTCTTGGATGGGGGGATGATGGTGCGTCTGGTCAGTAGCTGATGGTGCGTCGCTCTCAGCGAGGCAGAGTGGACTATGACGCAGACGAAGGCATGACAACTGCTAGGCGAAGACAGTCAAATGAGGCGCAGGTTAAAACAATTTCACCCAACATCACACCATCCATCACGTCGGGGTCACCACTGAGTGGTCGGATGCGACTAAGGCCGTTTCCTGTATTGGCATCATTTTTATACCCTGGGTCACGGGCGGAGCAAAATTTTGACCAATCAGAATACAGGTCATTGCCCCAGGGCAGTGGAACAAAGAACAACATAACACAACATCATGAAATAAATAATACAGCGATAAATCTAATAAACCATAGGAGATTAGAGAGATAATTAAGATCACAAACTGAACCAATATATAAACAATGTATGCCCCGGAAACCTTGCAGTGACACCTAAATTTATAACAAGATATTCAAATTCGGCCCCACAAGAATATTTATGTTTTGGGTGGAAAGGAATTAATGCTGGAAAAACGAGGAAAAGCAAACAAATTAATAATAAACAATTTCGAATAACGCGCGAAGTAAGATAAAAGAAAATATAAAATAAAGACGACGCAGGCGCTACATATTTTATGGATGGAAAAAGAACCAGTAACGTATGCATATTAATTTAACAAAACACAAATACAGGGTGATTACTAGGGCTGTCAAAAAAGTAACCTAAAAATCAGAAAAATGTAACTTTATTTTCGAGAAAAAGTAACCTAAAAATAACCTAGTTTTAATGTTATTATCACTTTTGTATCGCTTATCGCTTTATCACATGTTTATCACGCCTTTGCTGATTGGTGCGCTATATGAAATACACGGTTTGTTTGTTGTTTGTTTGTGAACATAAAAAGTAACCTAATAACCTATGAAAAGTAACCTAAAAATAACATAACCTTCGTAAAAATATCATCATTCAAAAAAGTCAATTTCTGTTTGCAATTCTGAAGGAAGAAAATACACCAGTCCTTCATTTCTATCCTCTTTCCAGCTTGGAACTATTTTTCCACCCTCTCTTCGATCTGGTACCATTTTTACAACAAACCACCAAACGTGACTTAATATGGTTTGGCTAAGCTCGCAAAAAGGAGCATAACCATCAAAATGCAATTTAAAGTGGAAAGCTAATGCAAAAGTGAAATACACTAATTGCAAATGTAAATATTTTTAGTAATGGTCGCAATAATGTTCTATATATTGTTTCAATGGAGCATGTTATCAAATAGCACGTACTACAGCTTGTATATTAGTGTGATCGTAAACACTGCATGTGTGAATGCCCCCCGTCCTCCCATATGTAGCACCCTGTGCTCACAGTCTTATAAATGTCAAACGTGGGGAAATGGCACTATATCACGCCCTGAAAATCACGTGCTAATTCCTGTTCAAGTAAATGCGTACTGTCAAGTGCTACAGTGCAGTATCTGGTATAGAGCTCACACATCGTACTATACCACGCTCCAAACATCTCACGACACCCTCCGGTTCGTGGACATTTCCTAAAATGGAATGGCGCTATCCTGAGTACCCAAAAACGTATAAATATCGAGTAACACAGATATTAGAGTGAATATCAATTGCTAAGTCCTAACAGCAGAAATTTTGACATTTTTTGATCTTCAGACCTGATATTCCATCTCTTTGCCTATTTTATACTCATATATACCGTTTTTGTGCCTCTTATCTGCAAAAAGTCACCAAACTTCGTAGTAAATTTACCTAATAACAAGAAAAATAACAAAAGTAACCTGACGATAAAAAAGTAACCTAAAAGCAAAACATGTAACCTATCGATGAAAAAGTAACTTTTGGTAACCTAATAACTTTTTAAATGATTATCGTACACAAATTTTTCATGCAGTTTTAGGTAGCTTATGAAAAAGTGGCCTTTAGGTGAAAACGTAACTTTATTAACTTTTGACAGCCCTAGTGATTACCTGTAAATAATAACAAATTCACTAATAAAAGTCAGTCAGTTCTGGCCATTGCCATAAGATAATTCACCAGTGACGTTCAATTAGAGTGAACCCTGTGCTGTGTCAGGTGATAAAGCATTTGATCGAGAGGAAGCAGCAGTCGATACGCAGAGTTCTTCCAGGCCTGACCTGCTTCAAGGAGGGCGTGCAGGGCATTGCCGTCGAGAATATTCCAGGTGTGTTCACCTCTCCGTCAGCTGCTATCAATAATATAACAGTGGACCCTCCAAATAGCGGAATACTCGCTTGGTCCCGATCCATAGCCTGTCAAATACGTGTTAATTACACCCCCAAATAGCGGGATTCAGACCTTCGAATAGCTACTACTGTGCTAGTAACTGCATCACTGTGTTAATAACTGCATCACTGTGTTAACAACTGCATCACTGTGTTAATAACTGCACCACTGTGTTAATAACTGCATCACTGTGTTAATAACTGCATCACTGTGTTAATAACTGCATCACTGTGTTAATAACTGCACCACTGTGCTAGTAACTGCACCACTGTGTTAATAACTGCACCACTGTGTTAATAACTGTACCACTGTGTTAATAACTGCATCACTGTGTTAACAACTGTACCACTGTGCTAGTAACTGTACCACTGTGTTAGTAACTGTGCCACTGTGTTAATAACTGCATCACTGTGTTAATAACTGCATCACTGTGTTAATAACTGCATCACTGTGTTAACAACTGTACCACTGTGCTAGTAACTATACCACTGTGCTAGTAACTATACCACTGTGCTAGTAACTGTGCCACTTCAACGTCATGTTGCCGCTCGCTTGTTTGTGATAGGCATTCGCGACGCGGGCTGGCGCAGCAGCGGCGAGCGTGGCGCGCGCCAGTCACTGCGCCACGGCGGCGATACTGACGCAGCGGCGGCGGCCTGTGGTGGCGGCGGCGCTGAACTGCTGCAGGGCACATTGCGCACAATTCTGCAGCATATGCGCATGCACAGCGCCGCCTGGCCATTCTTATCACCGGTCGACGCTCGCGATGTGCCCGACTATTACGACTTTATCAAGTATCCTATGGGTGCGTTTGTAACATTTGTAATTGATGGTGATCGCTGAAAATAATGGTTATTCGGGTGTAATTAAAACATGATTTTCAAATATGTAATTGTAATTTTCATGAGGCACATTTTCAATACGTTCTATGTAATTGTGAGTTTTCGCTAGGTGACGAAATGTTGTGTATGGTATTGTCTGTATTGATTACGGTTCAACGTGATCCTAGTGTTTTCAGTATGGTACTGATTAAAAATGTTGATAAAGTCTTAATAATTTTATTATTAATTTTGTAATCATTTTTATTATTTTTATTATTCTTATAATTTTTATAATTTTTAAATATTTATATAAATGTTATAAAGTCTGTTTTCACTAATTCAATTTTTTAGAATGTTTATAGTTTGTTTTTTATTTGACTATTGTGTGTGTGTGTGGGGGGGGGGGTGTGGGCAGATTTTGAGACGATGAGTCGCCGCTTGAAGAGCAAGTACTATTGTCACCGGCGCTTGTTTATCGCCGATGTGCACCGCATTTTCACCAATTGTCGCACGTACAACAGCGCCGACACGGAATATTACCGCTGCAGTGTGCAGCTGGAGAAATACTTCAACAACAAACTCAAGGAAGCAGGACTGGTGGACAAATGAAGACGTTCATACAAATGTGGCGCAGCAGGGAGAATCTTGGTCGTTTTGCTTGCTTTGCGCGCGACTGCTGTATTTTTTGTGGTTGACGCCAAGCGCAAATGTCAATCAGGTTTTCTATCAAATTGATCAAATGAACTAGCTCCAATCTGTTGATGTCAATTTGAAGTGACAATGTGTTTGCCTGCTCTTCAAGTCAAGCGTGAGTCCCCAAATTCCTGACATGAACATTTCGAGTGTAGCTGCTCATGTTTCAGAGGGTGATCATACGTCCTGTTTTTGGGGGCTGTCGGTCCTATCCGGGTTCTTGGGTAAACTCCTTGAATGTCCCGGGGTTATATAGTTAGTAAAACTCGATATGTTCCCTATGCGAGTGTATAATGGTTTCGTCCGTACCTAATAAACGTCAATCGAAAGATTTAGCGCACAAGTGTCCTCTTGAAGAAAGACACTTGAGATTGGGAATATGGTCAACCTGTTTGGCCAAACCCCGCATATTGTTCATCAAACCTCCAGGAAAAATCCTAGCGCCGCCACTGCACATGAGACCAGTAATTGGCCAAGCCAATAGCTGTTGTGTATAGTTCGTCGGTGTGGTTATCTCGTTCTTCTGACTATTCCATTTGCATGCTGATTTAATACATGTGGAAACTTGTATAAATGGTGTTGTATGTCTTCTCTCGTGCGGCTGATCGTGATTCTTTCCTCTTGATGTTGTCTTCCGAGATAACTTTTACATATGAAAAGTTCGTTTAAAGTTCTGTAGTGTATTTTCAGCAACAGAAATAGGTTCTCTAACCTTCCTAAGGTCAGAGCAACTACGGTTCTCTACTCAGTGAGCGTCTAAAATTATATCTCCTATCGCTCGTATGTTTGTCCATTCAGTTACTAGTGTGTTCCTATCGCTATTAGTGCCACACAGGTATATACACCTGTATATACCCACGAGCACAGGTCTTCTAACCGACCAAGCAGCTTGGCCGCGCAACCTGAATGCGAGCTATTTTAAACATGATTCTCGCAGTACACCAATTCGTTGCTGAATCCAGTCACATACACCCAGACAAAAACAGATAACTAATTGATCATTCCGCGCGGAGACAAACGGAAGTATCCCAGACACGGTCCTACCACATAGGCTAGCTGGCGAACACCGAAAAACAGGGAGGAAACTGAGTAAACTAATAGAGAAAACTGGTCTGATTATATAACTTTCGAGGCAATGGAAAAATAAATGAATATATTAAATAGAAAGAACTGAAAACAAACGCCTTCCACTCAATGTACCATAGTTCCTCACGTCCCTAACTTCCTCTTTTAAACCGGAAAACCACTGTTCAATCATATTACGCACATATATGCAACGCACGTGACAACCACCATAACGGTACTCAGAATGCAGTCGAAACCGCTTAATGTCATACCATCGTCAGGTCCCAAACTTCGGCCCTATGTTTTACACAGGGACAGATATGTCATACTGATTACTGTCATTGTTCGGTTGATGTCATATTTTTTGTGGTCCCGTATGGCATTTGCCTATACAAATGACATCGGCTATTGACATACCCTTGTGGTCAGCCAGTCCATGTTTCTTGTGTGTTTGCCAATTCAGTCAAAATCATATTCATTCTTTGCGCGTAGTGATTGTGGCAGCAGTGATGGGAAAGCGTACTGAGTTCACGCTGCAGGATGAGTAACAAATCTTGAACCAGCTGAAGGCTGGCAAACAAACAAATTGGTCTTCTTGCTGCCGAACACTACCTCACTTATCCAGCCACTGGACCAGGGCGTGATTCGCGCGCTAAACGTGCACTACCACACACAATTAGTCCGGAAAATACTGGTGGCGATCGAATCAGGACAGTCTGTTGAAGAATACGCCAAGACCATACACATTGCGCAGGCAATGCACATGCTGAAGCACGCGCCCTTCTTGGTGAAGCCCAGCACAATGGAGAACTGCTTCCTCAAGTTGGGGTTTACACCCACAGAGAAGAGCAACAGTTGCGGTGACGACGATGATGACGATGAGCCGGACTTAGCGAAAATGGCGGAGTTTGAAGAGTTGGTAGCATTGGATGCAGAAGTGGAGTGCTACGGCGAGCTGAGTGATGCTGAGATCATCAGCGCAGTGAGGGGCAGAGGAGACGATGACGGCGACGATGATGACGGGGCGACTGATGGTGCCAGTGGGACTGACGTGCCACCCTCCACCGCGAAGTAGGCGCATGTGGCGATGGGTGTCATTCGCACCTACTTGAAAAACAATTTTGTGGATATTGGGCACAGCTTTTAGGGGAATATAGAGAAAAACGTGCTGAGCAAACGCAAACAAACTTATTCACGATTTCTTCATGAAGCAATGACTTGTGTACTGTTCATTATTTTTATATTTATGATGCTTGTAGAAATACACCGACTTATAAACACAAGTTAGGAGCCGGAAAATGACAACGAAAATTCAGTTCGGTTAATGTCACTTCTTGCAGGTCCCGAGGGTATGACATTAAGCGGTTTCGACTGTAGCATGATCTTATGACAGAAAGAATCAATATCTGCCTAAAAGAAACTAAAACCAGAATGAAGCCCACCACCACGAGCCAACAAAACACGTCCATCAAATCCAAATATAACCGAACACTCGGCGTCATAACCGTTTTTCAGCTAACAAGCTCCGGGCGATCAATTTTTTTCTGTAAATACCTAAGTATTTTGTAGCACACAACAAATTACAATATTAGCATTATTTTAGATTCACTAATTATTTAGCTGAGTGAATATTTAGTAGCTTGTAGTAGCTGCCAGGTAATTTAAATATATTATCAATTAGCAAAGTGAAATAAAATATCATACCTTCAATATGGCTCAGCCATTTTTGGTTCAGTAGAAATTTTGCACAGGAATAAGTCAGCGGCAGATCCAAGCATAATTAAGATGATCACAATACTTGGTGAAACCTTGGTCGCATGAAAATAATATTGAGTACATATTATTAATCGCTCAACAAATTTAAGATTGAAATTACGATTTACGATTAATTTGTAGGGATTTATAAAGTATTTGTCACGAGCCTTTCAAGTTTACCTGGGTTTGTTAAGTTAAATTAAGATTAAAATTAATCCTGGGTTAGATTGAGTTTGTTTTTTTGATAACAGTAAATAATAATTATAATTAATCAAATATAAAATATAGTGGTTTGGTTTCTCACGATACATATATTTTGCTATATTTTGCTTTTTATAGCTTATTTGGGTAGTTTTACAATACTATTTTGTAGTAGTTGGCTTTTTCATGATACATATATTTTTTTATTTTTAAACTTCCTGTGCAACTTACACATTGTTTGATGCCATGGTCACCGAAATTCCGCATAGCTGTAGATATGTTGATATACCTGTCTTTCAAGTGTCAAAAATGTTTGAAAACAATGTCTTAGTAAATTCTCGAGTTTATGGTTATTCTGCATTTTATAACTGCTGAAAAGGGCATTGCTTGTGTAAATTTCTTCAAAGATAGGCTCAACTGTATGAGAAAGTGGCCAGTGTAAACGTTTTTAGTCTTCAATTGGGTAAGCTCAATTTAAATAAATATTAATATTAAGCCTCTAAGGCAGGGATCTTAACTTGTTGATGATTCCATACCCCCAATGAATTGTCGAGTATGGTACCATACCTCTTTACTTGACTGTTCAAATAATGATCACCAATCCCATCATTTGTCAGTATGTCTTCCATATCTACGAGTATTTCAATCGTTTGAATTTACTGAACTAGATACACATTACTTGGAATTAACATAACCATTGATAATTTTATTATAGATATACCGTTGATAATTGATACCAGTACCCAGAAATCTATTATCATACCCATAGCCGTTGCGAGGACTTATGACCCCCCCCAAGGCAACACTTGGGGCCCCCATTATAAATAAAGCACCAAATAATGATTTTTTTATTAGACACAATCACATATTACAAGCCCAGGTGAAAACATCTGAGCAAAAAGCTAAAGGCTATACATAATATATATATAATCAATACAAATATCATACGTGAAGCAACGCCCCCCCCCCCCGGCCGGGGGGTACGGAAGGCAGTTGCTACGGCTCTGTTCATACCCCCGGTCTCTTGTTCCCATACCCCCAAGGTGTATGAATACCCCGGACCCCTGCTCTGAGGAGCTGCTCTCAGTGTTCGCACCCTCCTTTCTCAGTGTTCGCAACCTCCTTTCTCAGTGTTCGCACCCTCCTTTCTCAGTGTTCGCAACCTCCTTTCTCAGTGTTCGCACCCTTTTAAACTCTACAGTCACTTCTCGCATCCCCTGGATTCGTCATAGCTATGATGAAAAATACAAAATTAAGAACGACGTAATAAGAATTGTTTTCAAATTAAATATCCACTCATTCAGTCTGAAGTTTTAGATAAAGTGAGTTTTAGTGATAGATTAAGCAAAAAGTTTGTCTTCCAGGAAAAAACAAAGTATAGGTAAAACATGTCTTCTTTAATTTTTCACAGTTATCCTCGCATCCCTTAGCAAACAGGCTCGCACCCCCGTTTAAGAACCGCTGCTCCGAGGAGCTCCTAACATGAAAAATAGTTTCAATTTATCCGGCTTGAAATGCACGTATGTAATCATGCTAGAATTCATATACTTTATTTAAATTGCCCAGTGATTTTGCTGATGGTGATTGCTGTTTGTTGTTGCACATGTATTGACATTAACTTTGGCAAAATACAAATAAAATATGCAAGAAATATATTAAACATAAACGAAAAATTATGTAAATTATATAATGTAAATTATATAACTAATTTTCTATTAAGCGGTCTGAGCGGTAGAATGCATCCAGATTGATGTGAGCGCAAAGCCCACATAAACATTCATACTTGTGAATTCATATTCATATCAATTTTATTCATACTTTACGCACTAGTGAAATCGATATTAACATTTTTAAGCACGTTCAAGCTTAGGATTTCTCTATGACTCTTGTTGTCAAGACGTCGAACACGGATTCACGTGGAACTTGGCTGGGGAAAAGAGGAGGGGATGGCCAGCTAGCCAGCTGTTTGGAAACGGGACTTGACCGACGATACCGACCAGCGGTCGAACGAATCAGCTGATCTCATCAACACACATACACACACATACATACATACATAGTAGGTTATCGAGCGACTTAGTCAGTGTCAAACCGTCTGCAATCGTCGGAGGGCTGCACATCGCTCTTTCCTTTCAGTGTCAGCCTGTGAGCGCGTGTTTGTATGTGTGCGTGTGTGTGAGTGTGTATGTCCTTCTTTGTTCAAGGGCCGTTGGTTGGTGTGTGTTTGTGTGTGTTTGTGTGTGTGTATGTGTGTGTATGTGTGTGTGTGTGTGCGTGCGCAGGCGCAGTTGCAAGTGAGGGCCAGACAGATGAGACAGCAGAGTTGAGGTAAGTGTCTACACTGGACGAGCGACGCTTGCCGCTCTCCGGACCGATGTCTGCCGCTGCGGCTGGCTCTATGGCCACAGCGTCATTGGTCGCCACACCGTCACCACGCAAACACGGAGCCGTGTCCGGCAGATGCACGAGCACATTGTGCTGGCACACTGGCCCGTTGACATGTCAAGTACAAGAAGCCGCTGTTGATAGGATGGTCGTGTAGTGTCGCCGAGCCATCCATCCGAACACCAGCAGCCTCTCCGTCATCTGCCGCTCTGTCAGCTGCCGTCATGGTGCATCAGCAGCAGCCGCCAGTCACTCCGCCCGACGGAGGCTGGGGCTGGGTGGTGGTGTTCGCATCGTTCATGATCCACGTGATCGGTAGGTGCAACCAATGGCCGCCACACATTCTCAGTCTAATCCACGCTGATTCCTTCCTATCTCTTCTGTCCATTCATCACTTTTCTGCTCTTAAATTTGTTGATGCGTGCACAGTAAGCCCTAAGCTATGGTAATCCTAGATAATCGGAAACAAAATGTGGGAATTGACTTCTCCCAGTTGTAGCACGACTTGCCAGTGAGACGTTATTATCGAATAGACTGGCTGAGTTGTAACGGTGTGTTGCACACTGTTCAGGGTCAATAGTTCCGAGGACTGTTAGGTGTCAATGGATTTAATTCTGTATGCGTAAATCGGACTTTGCTTTTCAAACCCGGCGTTAGACGACATTCTCCTAAAGGATGAACCTTATACATTCTTGCCATTTGAACCAATCTAAAATTATCTTGGCCAATCTGAACGCATCTGGAATGCATCCAAAGCGTTATAATTGCACATTGCCCGAGCTATCTAGAATCAGTAGCTGGTTTAATCCAAGTCCATTGAATGGCTGAAGGACATTTGTCCATTGAGTACACCAGCCGAGATGAATACAAAACTTGACGTGAAATGTCACCACATGCTTGTTGAGCACAGGTGCCGCAAAATCCAAATCCAATAATCGTTTGGATTCTGCGTTCATTTGTGCGCACCTGAATGTGTGTGTCCTGATCAACCGTCAACCTCAAACAAATGGTGTTTGATTGTTTAATCCTACGTAAGAGTTGGCGGATGATATTTTCGCTGAATATTTGCTTTGGAAGTGTAGTTGTTTTACTTTTGCAAGGTCAAAGCATCACTTAGACACGTGGTGGCATGTTGACTTGAATTGAAAATATTTGCTAGCACACCTGATGAGTGTATTACCGCCTTTTCTCCATTTTGAGGTTACAACCTAAAACGTTGGAATCTTCGGACGCACTATGCTGCTCCAGACCAAATATATCGATTTAGTCGACTTGTTTAAGTACCTCCGAATCACTGATACACCGTCGGTCACGACTTAAGTCCACATCTTGCTAGCGAAATGTCAATATATTGGCGGTCTTCCAGCTGACTGTTCTTCACTTCTAGCCTTCTCTGAAACCAGCGCGATCGGCGTCTCAATCGCTTTTATCTTCGACTAAGCGTGATTTTCTGATTGTATTTCAGATTCATCTTGGTTAAGTCATGCACTTCGGCGCAGAGCCGTTGCGAGGACTTATGGGGTCCACTCCCGAAGGCAACACTTGGTGCCCCCACTAAAAATACACCACGAAATAATGAATTTATTTATTGACATAAACTCATAATACAAGCATAGGTAAAACAGCTTAGCAAAAAGGTAAAGGATATACAAATTAAATAAGTGAGCGACCGATACACATACGCACACACACAAACACTCGCAAGGGTCCCCTCAACACTCGGGGGCCCCCCCGGCCGGGGGGTACGGGGGGCGGCTGCTACGGCTATGCTTCGGCGGTTTGGTTTACCCACTCGTATGATTCGTGACGTCAAACTCTGTTTGGCCATCATGGTCTGCAGCTAATTACGCCACATTGCTTAACATTTTTATCTGTGCTGAAAGCAATTCGAACCACGCGATAGCATTGTGACTGTCTTGATCGTGCGTGATTTGTGATTTTTATAATAATACTACTTTTAACACGAAGGGTTCGGGTTTTGGTTGTATGGAACTTGTGGGATTCAGTACTTCCAATATGGTTGAGAACCACTGGTCTAGTAATATTGGAAAATGTTCTATTTTCGATGATATATTGAGATCATGAATTTTCTACTTTCCCAGGTAGTCGCTGATAAGAGAAAAACGAGCATAAACCACAAGACACATATACGCAGTTAATGAAATAAATGGCTTCAATCACAATCGGGCGGTGAGAATAGACATGCGGTCCCGAAAGTAATACTTTATTTGGGATAGTAACATTCACTTGAAGTGATGTTGAAGAAATCTAATAACGCAGGATCCATTTCAGGTTTGTTTCAGGTCTCCTGCAAGCAGAGAATGAAGTACAGTACGGTACGATAGGTTTTTCGTGATTCGTACCAACGAAAAAATTTCGTACCGTACTTTTGTACCTTACCTCATTTTTGCAATCGTACCGTACTAGTACGAAAACAATTTCGTACCGTAATTTCTTCCTTTTTTCGTACCTTCAGCAATCGTTCTCACAGGACTTGAATCGATATTTGCTATCCCCATATGTGGAATTCTATAATATACTTTATTACACACTTGATATTATATTTTACCAAATATTTAATACTAAATGAAATACGAAATGTTTATGAAATACGCTTATTTAACTTTACATTATAAAAAGAAAACGTTAAATGGGACCCTTCTACATCAAGTAAAATTACTTTATCGGTATTTTCACTTTATTGGTAAAATTACTGAAAGCCCTGGCGAATTCAGTGAGTTGGTTGTATATGCTTATGATAATATGGCGCGGCTGAAGCAAATACAAACACAATGATGAGGTTTCTGCGTCATGTTCATACAGTCATTATACGCGAGTAAAATATGAACTCTTATAGATACCAGGTTCCATGGAAATAGTCAATGAGTTAGCATGTCATTCACCTATTATTTCTCACAAGCATGTACTTTCTCACTCGGTTTTATTGTGTATTTCCCACCCGATTTCTGGAATTGTGCTCAAACAAATACATATTGTTATGTTGTTATGGCAGTGGGTCATCTATCCCGATGTTAACACAAGCTAAAACGATAATAGACACATAAATGTATTAATGTCGTCGAGCTCAATAAAAATGCAAAAGTACTCATATGCTCCTAAATTCTACGATATATACACACACACGACGCCCCCGTACCCATACAAATTCACGCACGTATTGGTTCATAAAACACATTCACATTTAACACATTCAATTTACAAATTCACAAGACATATTAACATTTTATGGTAAGCATGGCACATGCCAGAATATAGGGCACTAGCGACAAATTCATTAGAGCAAGCACGAAATGTTGGCAGTAGCAAGATTGCAGTCTCAGGTGTTAGATCTTAGCACCATGATCGCATCAATTATATCTGATTTAGTCTTGTCCGTCCCTCATTGAGAATGTAATTCAGACCAGAAAAACCTCTTTCAACGATGGTCTGAGTCACCGGAAGTGCTATGGCAACTTCTGCTAGTGCTTTAGACCATTGTGGGGATGATGATGCCACCAGTGAAAAATTTCTTTTTTTTTGTCGATTCTTGGCGAATTATTGAAGCTTGCTATTGTTCGCAATATGTATCGAAATAGAATGATGATCCATGTATCGAAATAGAATTATGAACGTCTTAAAACATCTATCTGACTCTGGTCCCCCAGGAATTATTAATTTTAGCTTCCCACCGATTCTGTTGAACGTAGTTCTATATATCGAGCTCAGTTTTGACCCATTCTCTTTAGTACGAAAAAGGTATGGTACGGTACGAATTTTTTTTCGTACTCTCGTACCGTACCGTACTTCGGAAAAAATTTCGTACCGTAATTTCGTACCGTACTTTTGCTCGAAATTCAATCGTACCGTACCGTAATTTCTTACCGTACCGTACCGTACCCATACTCTGCCTGCAAGCCGCAAGAGCATCAGGGTCAAATTCCTGTTTTTCCTCTCAACTAACTCATCTTTTCAACGGAAAGTTCCACAAAACCCCCTTGATCGTTATCTTATCACCTGATTGGAATAATCTACTGAGCTTGTTAACCACTATCATCTTACTCTCTTGTGATTGTGATTTATTGGTATCAGTGTTACATTATTACTACCCGACCATCTCAATTTCGCACATTCTCCCTTCGATAACGAGCTGAACAATAGGTGCCAACATCCAACATTAGTATAAGCTTTTGTATAAGCTCGGCTATACGTCGACGTATACCTCGTTTGCGTTCACCGCTATTACAACATTCACAATTGTAACCTAAAACCAACAAATTAATGATTTCATGAGAATGATGACTCGTGTACCGAGATAAATTCACTCCTGGAACGTGCTCGTCACTGGAACAACTCGGAGGCTGAACCGCTCGTGAGTTAACACCTTTGTTTATGCATATTGTGTTAGCACCGGGTAGCCACGCTTCGGCAGTAATAATGCCACTCCAATTAAGCATTTAAACCGCGCTGGGTCGATCAAATGACGATGTCTGCGTGTGTATATGCATGTATATGTGTGTTGAATCACGCCAAAAATCTACAATATCAACGCGAGCGTCCATTATAGGATCTAATGAATATTAATGTGTCTCCCCCTGTCTCTGTGTGTGTGTGTATGTGTGTGTGTGTGTATGTGTGTGTGTGTGTGTGTTTGTGTGCGTCAGTGTGTGGGTGCGTACAGGCGTTTAATATGTGAAAAGTCAGCTCTAAATAGGTGTTTTGTTATCGACAAAATGCATGTATCTCCGTGATCAAATCCACCATTATTTCCGTGAGCAACTGAGTTCGACGCTCCTAATGGAAAACACTCTTGTCTCTTCCATTGACGCATACACAACGCACGCATAAAGAAAGCTAGTTAGTGGTCACGTGGGCCTGCACAAAAACCGCTACGCCCAAGTTCGTTCAAGGTCATGTCGGGTCAGGGCGTGTCGCCGACCATCTCCCGGCTGATATAGATCTGACCGACGTGTCACGATGACGCCGGCATGGACGGATCCAGGCCAAATTCACCAGTGGGATAACTAAGGAATAACACTAGGGAATCAATGGCACACTATCGCAAGGAATATTGAGCCGGGGACCATTTATAATTCGTACTAGTGAGTCACCTTAAATAACTGCGTTATGTCCTGGTCTCTTGACGTATGTCGAACACTAAAAAAATTGAAAGCGAAATATGAAAAAATACCATTAGTTTTCAGTTGTGTGTGTGTGTGTGTGTGTTTGTGTGTGTGTGTGTGTGTATGTGTGTGTGTGTATTATATGGGACACTCCAGTTGGAAGGGTGAAAACTCGCTAAAAGTGTCGTCTGGCAGCCTTGAGACTGGTAAATGTGATTTGGCGCCACGCGTCGCGTGCAAATGAGTCGCTTAAGCGAAGCGCGCCAAATAGCTGCTCTACATATATAACTCTATCTCTGCTCTACACCGGGCACACTACACGAACGAGCATTGGGTAGCTTTCAACAGCTGACTTGACACATACACACACACACACACACATATATACACACACACACATTCGGACAGGCACACAAACAGATAACGATAACTGCATGCATTAGCCCAGCAGCAAATTCAGTGATATCTTCTGAATCAACACCCATCAACATATATACACTACACAAGCATGCCAACACACCCACAAACAAACGTCAACACACACACACACACACACACACACACACACACATTCACAAGCACACCCACATGCATAAGCAGACATGCATGAGCTTCTACAAACAAACATACGCAAACAAACGAACTAGCCAACTTTGGCGTTGGAACTTTGACGTTTCGTTGGTGGAATGGTAGACGGAAAAGGTGAGAAAAATATGGAGATGTAATTGTAAAACATTGCATTCCTGACTTTGCGGATTTCTGCTTTCCTGACTTTCTTCCCGAGTGCAACGACACAACCAGAGAACACTGACACAGAAGAGCGAATGAAAACGATTGCAACAAACTAATGAGATGAGAAAGAGGAACAAATGTGCACGTGTGTGCGTGCGTGTTCTTGACAGCGACGGGCTGAGTTGGGGCTATGAGAGCTAGAGTGAAAGTGGAACACTTGTAAAACTCATGCAGCGCGTGCGACAAGACTGTACTTGACCGAGTCTGTCCTTGTCTTTCAGAACGAAGCTGTTTGCATGTGTCTGCCGGAGCATCTGCACATGTGGACTCCACCCAGTCAGCGAACACACGCCGACACACACACACACACACACACACATGGCTCATGGCTCATTGTCATGGCTCTGCGTCACGCGTGTGTTGCAACATGCAACCTAGTTGCTCTGGCGACGGCCAGATGAGGAGGGGAGGAGGCTGTGTTTTCTGGCGCATCTGACGTGCGTCAACCAGGTGTAAATTTGGATTAGCCTAAAAGCCGTCGCGATGCTCATTGTTGGAACATACATACGACTTAGTGCTATTCTACACGATGCCATGAACATCTACGAATGCTCCGAACGTTCCGCTGATGTCACTGAGAGTATATTTTTGGTTGCAGGTCAATCCCATTGTGCAGTTAATTTCTGTGATAAAACAACCAGCACTTGCCGCTAAAACACCACATTTCAAGGAGATTCGATGATACATCCATCGTTTACAGTATGGCCACAAGCGCTTCAATCTGAAGCATTGGTTTGTGAATGACTTCAGGCTGACGCCGTGCGGCGCTGAGTGCGCCGATGACATCACTGCTGATTCTAAGCGTCATTTCGATGCAGATAAATAGGATTATTGGGCCAATTACAGTGGCGGCGCCAAGGGGGATTGGGGGGCTGGAGCTGGCTTGGAGATTCCCCCAAAAATATGCCCCCCTAAGCCCTCCAAAAATCATAATCATGGACATTAAAATTTCTTACCATTGTAAATGAAGCCCTGTAATTATGGTTCAATTCCGAGGACTGAATCAGTGTGCCCAGTCACATATTATAATTGTAGCCTTTCCGACACTACTGACAGTGATAGTTTGATTTAGTTGTCTCTTGTTGTTGTGCCGCGATAACTCCAAAATACCGGTTTCAATTATAAATATATTGTTGATTACAGAGGCAATCCGAACAACTAATAGTGAAGAGGTATCTAAATGCTCATAAGCCACTGTAATTGTGTCGCAAAGTCCTAGGCAGTTACAGTTCCTAACGTCCTCTGTTGACAGCTCAAATGTCGTATGTTCTAATTCCCCACACCTAACTAGTGATGCAAAAAACATGTTTTTTGTTTTTTTAGAATTAGCCCCAATTGTCATTGGATTTTAGTACACAGAAACGAGTTAAATCGACGTTTTGTACATCTTTACGTGTCTTATTTAAAAGATAATTTGTTAATAGTATAAAAAGCAAAAATATATATCAATAAATACCTCAGGAGACTGTTTGAAAGTGCATCCAGGTTCGGTGGTTTATGTTTTTTCATTGAGAAACCCCATGTTTTTAAAGATGATTTTAATTATGTGGATATTTGAAATAATTTGTCAGCAGAAGAAAACAAATTCATTGAGTAATCATGTGTTTTTTCAAAAGAAACAATGTTTTTTTTATAAAAATGCAATGCTGGTTTTAAAACTGGTTTTAAATTCGTTTTATTAATATACAGATTCAGAAAATGTTGACAGCAGAACAAGACAAGTTAATTGGTTGGTCAAGTGTTTTTTTGACAAACATTCATTTAAACTAACGCTTTGTTAATGAAACAATGTTTTCTAAAACAGTATCTATGTAAGATAGATTTGAATTTATGTACGTTCAAGTACCTTTTGTATAGCAAGTAGCCTGCTGGTACGTATAAGCGGCTGGTTAAACCACTTGATTTAAACTGTTTTTTAAACCATGTTTTTTTCTAAATATTTTTTTTGAAATAGGGTTTTCGTATATGTAAAGATTTTGAAAAAAATTGGCGGCAGATCAAGGAAAGTTGAACCAAATTAATTGGTTTTTATTAATAACCTGTTTTTAGAACTGGTTTCATGGATGGTGGTTTCTTTGATGTAGTTATTTGTGTTCAAATACCTTTTTGTGCATGAAATATATTTCCTCATTTGTTTTTCTCTACAAGAAAATATTGCCCGTTTTTCTGGTCAGGATTGCCACTCTGAATAATGCGACCCGCTTTTATTCGTAGTCTCATTAGGGACACTACGTTTGTATGCATATGCGTAGTATTTGTGTAAATATTTGCAGTGTTTGTACTCTTATATTTGCAAATAATTGATCTCTGAATAAAATGATGAAACTTATTATAATCAACGTAGTTCATTTCTGGTAGGGAAAAGGTAATATGTAAAAAATATTAAAGGTATATGTATAAATATAAAGGTATGTGTATAAATATAAAGGTATATGTATAAATATAAAGGTATATGTATAAAATATTCCACCTGTTGATTTTTTAAAACAGTTTCAGATTTTAGCATAAAAACGGTTCTCAAACCCTGCTTTCTTACACAATGAGAAACTCAATAATTGAATACAAAACTGTACTGTACATAGAAGTGCCGCACAGTACCGCGCAAACAATGATATTAGGGCTTTCATACACATTATAAGAAATATATTGTGCATGTTTAATGATAATTCAATTTGATAGGGCCACTGATAGCGTGAATAACTCATGTGTTGATAAAAGATCATTCATTTAACATCCCAAATATATCATTTCCATAATTTGAATTCCTTGCATGTCTCTTAAAAAAACCAAAAAACGTGTTTTTTTTTTTAGGTCGCATCTCTACATCTAACGCCCTACTACGCTCCTATATTTACATCTCGAATGTCTGTTCTAATCCTCCATGCCTAGTCGACACTGTCTTTTATACGGACCCTCTGACTTTTGCACGCACGCACGCAGTGTGGGTCGGCTCTACCTTACACACACCTTCTAGATACACAACCTTTAAATCAGTCACACTTAAAAACAATGTATGATTCTGTGCAATGCAAAACACACGCACATACCTGCACACCCACACCTAACTACGAACTAACTCCGCATATGGTTAGTTCACACATTTCATTTCGGATGCATCACGCTTGTGACCATATGTATCATCGCTTCTAAACTTAGCCTAATAGAAACACAACACAAGACAGAAAAAGAAACAGAAAATATGATCCGACTGAAACTTTTTTACAATAATATTGTGTAGTCAGCGTTCGAGTGTAGCTCTTCATGCTTCGCCAAGCCCCCACAACTTTTTCCTTAGTCCCCCTCAGCCCGCCCCTCCCATCGGACAAATCCTGGCGCCGTCACTGCTCAATTACATGGTCTAGCAGAAATAGATGATTCAAAAACTGCAAATGCTCGTAGACAAGATATGCGAGCCTTCTGGTATATTTCCCTCTCAGATCGTCTGAAAAGTGTTTATCCCAAACATGCATCTGTAGTCTGCACCTAAGTACAATACGCATCCGAAATCAATGTTCTCATGGAAATAAGACGTATACATTTTATCTTGTTCAAATGATCTTTCTGGATGGACGGTTGAGAGCAAAAACATAGACTGTTGGCCTATTTGTCGCTGACACGTACAAGCGGCACAAAAACAGTCGATTTCATGAAAACCAGTCGAACAGAACAAATTGACGCCTTTGATTTGAATTCAATGACTGAACTCCCTCTTAATTCAATGAATTCAGAACTCCCTCCTATTGTGCCATAACGACATCAAAGTCAATAAGAGCCAGCACTGATTCAGAATTGAATTTATTTACGAAGATTTACAACGAAGTTGGCACGCAACTCCACCCCGCCTGTCCTCTCTCTCTCTCTGTGTGTGTTGGCCGCTCAGTACTCTCTCCTCTACCATCCGCCCACCGCCGGAGTGTGCGCGTGAATCAACGAGATCATTGCATTGCGTCTTGTCATTTGTCTCATATTGCCCAATTGGCAATGTTCTCGCCATCACAACCCAAGGTCATGCTGACACGCAAACACGCGCATTCATACACAAACGTCTTGACGTGCGTCTGCTTCACGCATACTGGGTGGAAACAACGTTTGACGTCTTTAACGTTTGACTAGGATTCAAGTACATAAGTGATGTATACCAGGAAGGACTCAATGGTTGAATCAAATCATCCGTTTACGCTCAGTTCACATGCTCGGACCACAACACGCACAATTCAAACCAACAAACAAACACACACACACATACTTGTTCAATTAACACAGCGGAATAAGTTTGTCCAAAACGGAAAGCGGCTGTCTGGATATGGGTGATGTGGATGTGGGGGTGTGTGCTCCTGTCAAGACCATACAACTTTTTGTGTATAACTTGGTTTTGTGAGATGACAGGCTTGCCCCATGGAAAAGTTTTTCAGCATATGAATAAGCTTGTATTGCTGCGATTAACGGCAATTGCAAGGGAATATTTTCGATACCTGACTGAAATCTGATCATTCGTATCGTCAATGGATATCGATCAGAGTTTCATTGTCAGCGGGCTTCAAACGGTGTTAGGAAAGATAAGCTGTGAATAGGGTTGACATTTTCTAGACTGGAAGAGTCTTTTGAACGATGAACACACGATACTAAATTGGTAGTACTTTCCAGTAGGGTCAGTGTACTTTCTGCACGTACTCGTTGAGTCGTAGAGTACCGATATGATGGTGACAATCCATCGTACAGGCACAACGACCGCTGTCAAAAACTCCACATCTCTTACTGGCATAAGGTCACCATTCTCATGCGTTGTCTATTCATTTTCCGACAGCCGACGGAGTGATGTACGCGTTCGGAGTGTTCTACGTGGATCTCAACAAGCAGTTCGGCTCGAGCAAGGCCGAGAGTGCCTGGATCGCCTCCATCATGACCAGTGTCACATTCGGTGCAGGTATGAGACCAAAGCTCTTCTATCAAACTAGACCACACGCCATCCTCCAACGCTAATTCACTTTCCTCTACACCAGGGGCGGGCATCCTTTTCAGAGTGAGGGCCAGATGAGACTCTTGAAATGAGGTCGCGGGCCGGAGTGGAAAACGAAGTCTCAGAATTACTATATTTTGTATAATACATTGGTTACGTGATTACTGCATCTGAGAGAATTATTGAAGCGACTTGCTAAACGAGTAAAAACAAAACACAACATTTGTTTTGATAAGTCATATTTTCGCACTACTATTACGATTACGATTACTACAACAACAACAACAACTACTACTACTCCTGGAGCTGCGAGGTCCTGGAGCTGCGACGTCTACGTCGTGGGACCACCCTCCAATCTGGAGGCCAAACCGCAGCAACAACCCTTCCAGCCTCGTCAGAACGACGGGGCTGTCGAGCTCCTGGGATCAGCTTCGGTCGCCAGGGTTCCACAGGTCTTTTTTCATTTTTCCGCTCCGTGCAACTGGTTCAAATCGTGACGTCATGCTACACATACACAAACAACAGACACTGCACCAACACCCCTCGCCTCACACTTTCATTTCCACTCGTGTCACCGTCTCCTGCGGCGGCGTCGAGACATGACCCGCTCGCGATCATTTATCGTATGCTCATACTCGCAGGAGACATAGAACCAAATCCAGGCCCAAGACACACATACACCTGTCACATATGTACACAGCCACTCACAACACGTCGACACACGAAATGCTCAGTTCAGTGCAACTCCTGCATGAACTGGTGCCACACCACATGCACATCACTTCACAACATCACACAATACACGCGCTCATTGATCTGCTCATTATGCGCACCAAACTCATCAACACCTGCACGTACACCGACACTGGCACATTCACCAACAACATCAGTCACCTCTGTTTCGTCACCATCAACATCACCAGCGCGGTCATCTGCATCAGCGACATCGCCATCATTCCCATCTTCACATACAACTCGTTCATCCTCAATCACCAACAACTTCATCCTCCTCACAATCATCAACAACACCATCAACTTCATCCTCACTATAATCACCATCAGTTCTCCCATCATCACCACACTCATAAACACATTCACCACCACCACCACCTCCATCAACAACTCAACACCTCAACAACACTCACACTCGCACAAACACCAACATACACCGCACACACACACTTCAACATTCTCCAGCTCAACATCGACATCATCAACAAAAAATAACATGAACTAACACACTTCCTCACACGACACTCCATTCACATAGCACTCATACAGGAAACAAAATTACAACAGCACCACATAACACCCACCTTTCACAATTACACCACCATCCGCCAAGACCGCACTAGCGGTAGAGGCGGTGGCCTCATCACACTTATACACATATCAATCAACTACACAAACACCAGCACACATACACAAGCACTACTACCATCAAACGACACCATTCATTCATGAGTTGTGTCATGCATTCTGGGGAGGTCGCCCTCTCTAATACGTCTTACGTCCTTGTGGCGCCATAGCGTGGAGAGGGTCGGTTCTGCGGTGGCAGCGAGCTGCACGGGGCACGCCTGTGTGTTCATAAGCTTCGGCTTCTTCCCGTGTAGCAGCTGCCACTTAGGCATTTAACATTTAACCATAACAGAATTACAGTCGATTCAAATACGCACCAGCACACATTCACACTTTTCAATAATCAACGTCTACATTCCACCACAAACATCACCAACAGTACCTCGCAACTACACACCAGATATACGCAACATCACAAAAACACCTAACATAATACTGGGCGGAGACTTTAATGCCAAAGATCCTGCCTGGTACAGCCACAATCCACTCACCATCAGAGGCACAGACATACTTCAACAAACAGAACACCTCTACATACTCAACAACACTCACCTCATATCAGGCACACTAGCATCCGACATCACCCGACATCACTTTTTGCACACCGAATCTCACCCACACAACCACTTGGAAGGTGGTCAAAGAGCTTGGCTCAGACCACCTCCCAATCGTCATCACCACCAAAATCAGAACTGCACCAAACACACCCAGACGCACTTGCACAAATTACACAAAAGCCGATTGGTCACAATTCACACATGACACAGAACTAGCATTTACACAACTCAACACAACAGACATCACATACATAAACAAAACAGTTCAAACATTTAACGACATAATACACAAGGCAGACAAACAACACATCCCAAAAGGCCACATAAAACACCGCAACCCAAACTTTACACGAGAAATACACACACTCATCAAACAACGTGACACACTGAAACACTCCGACACCACACTCACACAATACATCAGAACAAATCAACACAACACATACTCAACACAACAATCAACAGCAAAATACACGAACAACAATCACACAACTGGCACAACTACATAAAAATACTAGATCACAGATCAAACACCTCAAAATTTTGCAACATACTCAAAAGCATCACACTCTCAAACAGCAATATAACATGCACACACGCAGCCATCACGACCGACACAACATCAGTACCATCAAATAAACAACAAGCAAACACACTCATCAATCATTACTCACACATCAGCCACATCACTCCTTCACAAGAAGACAGAAAAATCATCAGACGAAAACACATTCAGCACAGATCCACTATACACACCATTCACACATGCGAAGACACGACACATCATACACATCAAACAATCATCAGCCTGTGGTCCAGATGGAATAAGTAACATCCATCTGAAACATCTAGCACCACAAGGCATACAGACACTCACCAACATATCCAACTACAGCTACTCACACAACACAATACCTCATATCTGGATAACGGACATCATTATCACACTACACAAACAAGGCAAAGACCCCACGCTACCTTCGTCACATCGTCCGATCATACTTCTCTGCACACCATCAAAAATCACAGAACGCCTCATACTCAAACTCATCACATGACAAATCCCACTCTCGCAATCACAACACGGCTTCAGATCACTGCACTCTACAACCACACGGCTCACAAAACTCACACAGACCATGATGGGTAACATAAACACAGCAAAACCACCACACCGAGCACTACTCATAACACTCGACATCAGCAAAGCCTTCGACAGAGTTCCACGAAACAATCTCACCAAAAAATACTAAACACTACACTTCACAATAACACAAAGAGATGGTTGGTCAACTACCTAGCAGGCAGATGCGCCCATGTGAGGTACAACGGACAATCATCTCATACACGCAACATAACAAACGGAGTCCCTCAGGGCTCCGTTTTAGCACAACACTATTCCACCTATACCTACATGGCATGCCAGCATCCAACAATCCATCCATACACATCCATCCATACAGATCCATCCATCCATGCAGACGACATCACAATCACAAGCACATACAGACACGCCGACACAGCAGTGCACACACTATAACCTTATATCAACACATTACAACAATGGTTCACCACAAACAAGCTGAACATTGCACCTGCCAAATCCACAGCCACACTCATCACCAACTCGACATCCGAATACAACTACACACCACAAATCACTATCAACAACACGATCATCCCACACACGCACACACCAAAAAATACTAGGCGTCACATACGACACACACCTCTCATTCAAACAACACATCACCAACATCAAAACCAAAGTCACCCCACGCCTCAACAAACTGAAAGCACTCTCACACACAACTTTCGGACACAACAAAGACACCAGAACCACCATATACAAACAATACATTAGACCTGCGATATAATATGCTAGCCCCGCGTGGGCTAGCAATCTCGCAACACGCCACACCAACACACTTCAAACACTTCAACACACTGAACTCAGAACCATCACAGGGTGCACAGCCACCACACCAGTAGACTACCTTCATCACGAAACAAAAATCCTCAAACTGACACACCACCTAGACATGAGAGGCACACAAACACTCGCAGCAGCAGTCACCAACACAGCACATCCACTACATCACCTCACAACACAAGAAAACACAAACAGAAACATAAAAACAACACCAAGCACACTTTACCACAGACAAATTTTCACATCACTTCCACCAGCTCCCCACGCACATCAATCAAGAAACACATACACACAGATATCGCACGGAAAGCTATACCCTCACTACAACACAATACACTCCTACAAAGACACCCACCGGACATACACAAATCAGAAAACACACTCACACGCGAAAACAAGGTGCATCTGGCCGGGTTGAGATGCGGTCATCATCCTGCCCTTCTGTCATATCAGAAAAGGTTGAATGACTCAATCGATGACACCTGTCCAGATTGCAATTCAGCACCACACACCATCACACACATCATGCAATACTGCACAGCACACACACAACTCAGACGCCAACACAAAATTACATCTATCAGGGACCTGTGTAACAACCCGGTCGGCGCCGTGTTTTTCCTCAGAAGCTCGATGTTGCTCGGCCAGACAACCTGAGGAACAACAACAACAACAACCACAACAGCAACAACAACAACAACTACTACTACTACTACAAAATCTAATAATGACAATAATAATAATGAAATGTTAAAGTAGTTCAATAATATTTTTTTTTGGAAAACTTTTATTGGAATTATTTATTGGAATTTCTTGTCTACTTTTAGTGGGAAGTCTGCGGGCCTGATTGCAATAATAAAGCATAGCAGAGTGGCGGGCCGGACTAAGGTGAGCCTTCGAGGCCCGGAGGTAGCCACCCCTGCTCTGCACAATCGTTTTCCACCGAAAGCTGCGTTTTTGTTTAAGCACATCCTTATGCATATCTTTCTGTAGGTATTGGTCTAAAATCAGTGGTCCGGAACCTTTTTTCACCTATTGCCCACTTATTAATGAATAAACTCTCCATTTTCCATAACAACACTGATATATCAAATAAAATTAATTCAGTAGTTCCACCACATTGAATGTCCGCAAATCACTAGAAACGAAAATACATTCGTTTGGATTAATGAAAACACACATAGCTGTCCTTCCGTTCGACCTCTAATTCCCCACTCGGCAACGCCTCCATTCCCCACCAGTGAGGAATTCCCCACATGTAACAGACCACTGGTTTAACACTAGAAGGACCGGAAAATTGAACTACCTAGAAGGACCGGAGCTGTCAATTGACGCCTGTCAAATGAGACTTCTTATTTCTTGGCGAATTTTTCCTAAACATATTAGTGACTTACATTTTCTAGTGGTTTAGACAACGCTAAATCCAAATGTGATAAAAAATATAATCGAAGGAGATATAAGAGTCGTAAATGTAATTAGAAAATTCCAACTTTTTTCAGAAATGACGACTTTTTCACGCTTGTACTGTTTCTTACGGTTTTACAACGTTGAGTCCAATGGTGTTAATTAGATTGAGATTAAAAAAATTGGGTCCCGTGAGGCCAATTTCAAAATTGCATGTTTGCACATTTTGATTATTAGGTCCCGTTAAATACTCCTTATGACAATTTAAAACTATTGGAAGATCTTTTTGCGCTCTATCAAATGATACAATTATGTTGCAATTTACTCACTACTTTATAGCAAAATATAATGATAAACCAGGAAAAACCGCAGTCGTCAATTGGCGGTTTGAAAGCTAGATTATATAACAGTACAGATTTAGTGAATTCGTTTAGTCAATAAGGTTATATCTTGCAAATATGTACCTATGAATAGAGGCGTGTATGCAAGAAAATCACCTGTAATATGGTACTCTAGACATTTTAGGGTATGTTCAGGCTGCACCAGGCGTACTTGAGTAACGTAGATTGGTTTTTGGGCTTGGTTTCATGGTGAAATTGTAAAATTTCGGGGTGTTCTAGTTTTGAACATTGTCGTTGGTCTTGCGCAATATAATAGCACTGCCTTTGTGCAATAGTGCGGAGAAAGAAACAAGTGGATGAGGTAGAAGTCGAGCAAGCGCTCTTTCGCTTCCAATATGCACCATCTGATGAATCCGATCAGTCAAACTATTCTGATGCCTTAACACATGCTAAAAACCAATGTCCATCCTGTTTTTCTAAATAATTGTGTAATTTAGTTCTAGTATATTCGATTATTGGTGTTAAGAACTAATATGTACCATGTATTAAAATATAATACATATTTAAACAATATTCGTCAATTGACGGCCAAGTAAAAACGATTACTTTGTATTATCCAAATACAGTGATGGCAATCTGGAACAAGAAACAGCAAAATAGTACAATCATACAAACGACCCCAATGCTATTCACATCACAATGGAACGCCATATATGAAAATGCTTATTGGGGTGTATAGCGTGTTAACACGATAAAAGTGAGCAAGCACACCGTAATTAATATTGTAATCTGTAAGCACAATAATCAATTATAAAGAATACCTACATCAAAAGGCCCATTTGGTAAACACCACACAAAAACAACGTACAAGCCAGGCCGAACAAGTTTCGCCAGTTACTTACAGTTAACTGTTACAGTTATAGTTACTGTGTGGCTGCCATATTACTGTATGTTTACTGTATGGTTTGTAGTTTGTTAGAGTTACAGTTACTGTGTGGCTGCCGGATCATTGTTTATATTTAAAATGTCTCAAGCGAAAATGTGAAAAACGTGGGCAGCAAAAATATATTCTAGGAAGTTATATTTTTGTGATCTTAATACGAATCAAATTATGGCAAATGATATACCATTACAAAGATGTTGTTGATGTTATGACAGATTGGATGATGTTCGTTAAATTGCGATAACAATTATCTAACAATGTAAATTGAGACAAACGTGCACATTTTTTCATGATACGGCAAACTTGTACTTTTCAATTTAAATTTACGCCCCATAATATTATTTACATTATAATATTGTGGACACCATTAGATTCAGCGGTGTCTATATTATTCGAATATATACACTGAATAATAATTTCGAGAAAAAATTGCCGAAAAACCCATCCCAAATGACAGCCGTCAATTGACGGCTCTGGTCCTTCTAGGTAGTTTTGTTTCTATAGAAAAAACTATTAATGCTAGACAACTAATATTTAGTAAATATTTTCATTTTACCAAACAAATAAAAGCCAGGAAAATACAAGTATGCAACTCTAATAAGTGAAAAGTTATTTGAGACTGAAATTTGAATGTCCGTCAATTGACGTCTCCAGTCCTCGTGTTAAACGACTGTAGCAGCTCAGGAACAAGTGAATGCGATTAGAAATGAAGCGATGTCAGTGTTGCATCAAGCGCGCACGCACACAGGAAGCGCTCCTAATTCGACTCATTGAAAGCATGAACCTTCGCCAACATAACTCGGCGCCTGAAATGAACATTCTACGAGCGGACACTGCACCGCACCATCTTTGAGAGCATCTTAGGTCGCTGCTAATGTCCTCGTCCACTCATTTCCGACCAGTCAATCTGCATGATGACAACAACCAGTGTAGCCAAGCAAATATGAGGTAGATTGTTCATGAGACAATTAGACATGGGGCAGCAGCTCATGCGAAACATCAATCCGTAAATGTTGACGACCGATTGTGGATTGATTGATGAGGCATGGTATATGCCATACAGCACCAGATTTTCAGCCCAGATTTTCAGCGACGTTGCTATGAGTTTGTGGTCAATTTCTCCTACCTCATCGACACTGGACACGAGATATAGAAAATGAGACAATCAATAGTAAATTATCGACCAATCAAAACGCAATCAATAATATGCTTTATTTAATGGTAACATTATGTGGTACACAGCGTACACAAGGAATGTGTTATTCATATCAGATAGTGTCATTCAATAATGCTGTCAAGAACAACATATACAAAAGAATGTTATGTTGTCACCAGGACTGTGAAAAGTAAATAAAGTTAGTTTTTCACCCAAATGTCACCAGGACTGTGAAAAGTAAATAAAGTTAGTTTTTCACCCAAATGTCACTTTTTCATTAGCTACCTAAAACACCACAAAAATGCTACTTTTTTGCTTTTGGGTTACTTTTTGTTATTTTCCATGTTATTAGGTCACTTGACCACGGTACCTTGTAACTTTTTACAGATAAGAAGTACCAAAACGGTATAAATTAGGATAATGTAGTGTGTGGCATCGGAAAACAGTTGGAAAATCCAGTCTGAAGATCAAATCTAAAAAAATTGGCAGTTAAAATTTAGCACCTGTTCTTCAATTTACTATGTGTGCTACTGATTATTTTTACACGTTTTAGGGTGCGCATGATATTGTGCTTCCATTTTTGGAAATGGACACGAAGCAGAGTACCACGAAAAGTTTGGAGCATGGGATAGTACGACGTTTGCTCTGTCTATACCTGCTATTGCACAATTACACTTGTCAATACGCATTCAATTGGACAGGAAATATTACGTGATTTTCATAAAGTGATATAGTGCCACTTCCCCAGGTTTGACCTCAAGCAACGAAACAGTACGACCTTATCATAGGACTGAGTACAGGGTGCTTATATGAGGACAGGGAATTCACACATGCAGTTTTTACGTTCACACAGATATGCATACTGGTGCATGGAAATACAAGCTGTAGCACGTGTTTACTTGACAGGGATGCCTCACAAAAGCCTCATCGAAACAATATAAATAACATTTTCGCGATTATTCCTATAATAAATAATTATATTGGCAACGAGTGTTTTTCACCCTTGTATTAACTTTCAATTTAGTAGTTTTTGATGGCTTTTTATGCTACTTTTTTTTCTCGATATTAGCTCACTTTTTGGTGGCTAGCTGTAAAAATGACACGTCTGCGGAGAGAAGGCGGAAAATAGGGTAGTAGGCACTGCTGGGTATTTCCTGTCTGCAGAACTGCAAACAATTGGCTTTTCTGAAACAACATATGGTAGTTTGGGTTAATTTTTAGGTTAATTTTTTAGATTACTTTTTGATAGCCCTAGTTGTCACTAAATAAAATACAAAACACATATATAATAATTTGCAAGTAATGCACAGATACACGCGCGATTCGTATATAATCTTGTACGACACGCACGTTTGAGTGTCTGTGTGTGTATGTATGTGTGTGTGTGTGTGTGTGTGTGTGTGTGTGTGTGTGTGTGTGTGTGTGTGTGTGGGTTGGATGTCGGTGTGTGTGTACATACGAGAAATAACGACCTTCTGAGAGTATTGGCACCTTGCCAAACAACGCGTGACCTCCGAGCGATAATAATCTATGAAGACTCTAGCATCATACGTAAACGCCCATGTGTGCATAAAAAGGCAATTCGCCATCACCGCGAATAACTATTCCAGAACGGCGCCAAACACAAGAACATGCACATGCGCAATATGCTGGGAATATAGGCATTGGTATCATCAAATATGAATACAATATTATGTCAGTTTCATAAGCACGGTTACATACTGTTTCTCTGGGGCGAAACGCCTGCATCTACCGACGTGTGTCAGCGTGTGTTTGTGGGAATAATCAATATGAGACATGCAAGTAACGTCATAGCGTCAAGTAGTGCACTTTGTCAATACCATTCTGCACAAGAGCTAAAAAACCGAAGTATATTGGCAGAGAGGCACACGAGTGGTGGTAACACCTCCGCACTCCTGTCTGTAAATATTCTTTGGTTTTTTAGTTCTTGGTTCTTGTTGTTTGGTCGTTTCGAATTCTGAACTTGACTCACGTGAAACACGTTGCTTTCCGCACACACATACGAGTGAACTTCGAACTTCGATTGAGTTTCCACGCTCAAACATCAAATTCTGACCACGATCGAAATCAACGTGCTATTTCTACATAAAGACACGAATACGCAAAGTGAACAACGTTGTGTTTGTTATGCGGGCAGGACCTCTCGTCAGCGCACTGGTCAACAGGTACGGATGTCGGGTGGTCTGTGTGGTCGGCGCGTTCACGTCGGGAGCAGCGTTTATGGTGAGCACGTTGGCCTCCTCGGTGGAGGTGATGTACGCCACACTGGGACTGCTGCTAGGTGAGCATGACAGTTCCACTGCTACTATCCATGCAAACACTCTGGTTCACTAGCCGTCTTATATCGTTGAATGTCATGAGTACCCATTGACGGGATCAAATATTACTGGCCAAACACAGACATCAAGATAACATCAACAAAGTTTTCTCAAACTTGGAAAAAACATACAATAAATCCACCTTATCCAAAAATAACAGCAAAACACTATCAATATCATCAGTGATAAAACATCATTAGCGACAAAACTACCAACAATAAAATTGCACATTTTCAACAGCAACACCTTAATTGATCGCATAAGCCGATCGTTTTATGCAATACCAAACACAATGACCTCCTATATTGACGCACAACATAACGGCGAGCAGAATAGTGAAGACCTGGAAGATTCACGGCGCAAGAGCAGACTTGGAATATATGAACACTTGTCGACTCCACCATTGAGCTGATCAAGTGTTCAGTCCAGAAAGATCATTAAATGCGTTGTTGTCGAATGAGCGTCTCCATTATGAATGAAACAACAGCTTGGCTGAAAATACAATCCATTCCAGTAATGAATTATTCGACCTTGTATGCTTCAACCTCTACCTTTAATGGGGTCAATGCTCAGAACAGGACAATTACCGTCAAACGACGAATCGACATGAACTTGGGGACACATTATTTTTCTCATTGTTTGTATTCGCTGGTCGATTTTCAAAGCGTACACATTGATACGTACACAAGCGTACATTGTGAAGGTGACCATACCGATTTCAATGCACTGCATTGGGTGCGGTCAAGGACAGCGAATAACTTCAATAGACCTCATTGTAATTTCATGTAACCCAACAACATGCAACGATTCATACGTACGAGTATAATAGTCCTATGGGTCCTCGTACATTAGTATAATAGTCCTATGGTTAATGTTTGTCGAACAACGTCGAGTTCAAATAAAAATTACTGCTGATAAATTCACAATTAACACATCAATTTCGCAAATGTCACAACTTCCCGACCACCAAAATAGTTCGGGAATTAGTTTGTTCGTTCGTATGCTGCTAATTAAGACCGGATGTTTAGGCAAAATGTCATGAATGCCTATATTTGTCCATTTCAAGGGGTTTCCAGAAAACATGCCCATTTTGCTAATTTATCAAAATTATTGCTTATTTGTCCAAAAAATGCATTAAATTAACTAATGCAACGTATTTCAATCAAATAATTGTACAAGCGAAATGTAACCATTGATGATTCTGCTAGGCTTAGTTCCAAGTTCACTGGGCCGATGTTGAACTCGTATATTGTCTATTCTGCATTGACGTTTATCACCGGTAAGCTTCTAGGATACATGTGTGGACGGTTTGTATGCTTGACCGTATTCTGCTACCAGAATGAAGATATCACATTGTTTCTGATGAATCAAAAATAAAGATGGGGAGTTTATGACTGTACTGTTGCTAAACTCGATCTTGTAGTTGTATGTCCGTGTGTTGTGCACATACACTTTCAGCTCAGTCAATAAGTGTTTGTTATGCCAGAGCCCCTTGTTCAACTATACTCGAAGGCTTTGCCCGTCAATCATGTTGCCGAGTTTTCTGTGTGAACTGTGTATTGAATGAGCGGAGCTAAGAGTGTGGACCAACGAGCTAGAAGAATGTTCATCATCTGTCAAAATTAACAGTCTATCCGGCCAAATCAATACAACAAGGTCTTATGATTATCAAACTAATCGATTCCATTTTGTCCCACGTGATTCGATCATTAGAAGAACAGAAGCCATTGGAGACCGCATTTTCATAGTTGGACCCTGAAATACATGGTATAAAACAAATTTCTAATGAAAATGAGCGTGTTATACAGGTAAAGTTCAGAAGCGCACTCAAGGAAAATGAAGATTTTGAGCAACTCCAATAATTATAAGCTCACTGAAGGCGAAAACGTTAGATCTGAACATAATATTGGATCAGATATAGCAGATCAGATACAATTTTGTTCGACATTTTGAATATGTTCCAATCACGTCCGTAGCCGTTGAATGAAATCTTCACTTTTCAAGTTCTGTTGTCCGATCGTGGGTACAATTTTAATTTAAAAAACGTTGAAATAATTGTTATTATGTGTAAAAATATTTGGTAGTATATTTCAAAAAAAAAAATATATATTTATATCAGTTTGAATAAATGCCTATATTTGCCTATTTTCTTGTTTTATCGTGCCTATTTGCCTACCTATTTTGCCATTTTAGAGTAGCACTCGCCAGGAGAGACCAACGTGATATTGCTCATCGCTGACGATTAAATCCATGTTTGTGGTTGTCAGGGTCGGGTCTGGGCCTCATGTACCTGCCGGCCATCGTCAGTGTCACGTGCTATTTCGAGAAAAAGCGGGCTTTCGCGACGGGTATTGCCGTGTGTGGCTCCGGAATAGGTAGGTTTTCGTCGATATGATTCCGGTGCCCTGGTGTTTCTTGAACTCTTCGTCCGTTCACTACAATTAAATCTAGGATTAATTTACTGTTGTTTTTGCCTTGGGGCTCAATAGCTCATTTAGCTTTCTTCCTGACAACCACTAATTTTCATCATAAATTTAATATAATCATATATGATGTGTGTATCTTATTTTACGCCGCAATTGCGTGCAATTGACAAGGATTACAACTGAAAAGATGTGTATGCCATGTGTGTGATGTGTGTGTGTGTGTGTGTGTCAGGCACGTTTTTGATGGCGCCTCTTACTGATATGATAATCACCAGCTACGGCTGGAAGAACACCATGTATATATTGGCCGCCATATTGTCCAGTTGTTCCGTGTTCGGCTTTCTCTTACGACCTCTCCATCCGCCCAAATGCAGTACCAGGAGGTTCGCACGCACCCATAAGCGCAAGCCGAAATTGCTAACTTTCCAGCTCAATTGATTTGTGGGCACATTCATGTGCAACATCGGCCTACACGTATTTTTGCAGTAGCACGTCAATTTGTTATCATGCAATTAAAAGGAAGAGTATTGATCAAGTTGCCGGAGAAACTGTACAAATTAGCGGAAAGACCTTACTCGGCCAGCATCCGTCCAATAAACTCAAAAAAGCTGTGATTTCGATCAAACACCAAAGGCTATTCACATATTACACACATATCATACACACACATATCACACACAGATCGTGCCCTTACATGTCCTAAGTTATCCACGGAAATATGATGTCCCGGGAGCCAGGATGTTACGCGTGAGATACGCTTGCTCTCGCTTACGTCCCGGTTCTCTACCTTCGTTAGATAATGTAAGGTTGGTTGGGTAAGCTAGGTTAATTTGGGAAAGGGGAAGAGAGCGGGACCACACGTACACGAGGCGTAATATCCCTAGGTCCTGATGTCCGCACTGGTTGAGAATGAAACACTATTTCTCCATAGTTCTGTTCAAGACACGTCCATCTACTGTAATAGCGAATAGTGAATGTGTACTTCAGCTATTCTGTGTGTATGTTAATTTTGCCAATTTGTTAATTTCAAATTTATTGCCATCATCAACAAACATCATTAAGAAAGCAGAGGTGAGAGGTATCAATTCGTCGAGCCAGAGCTTCTTGACGAACGAATATCAAACCAAATTTTCACATTAAATTATGAACAGTAATGACAAATTTGGCAAAATACCAAACGAAGACGTGAACTAAATACTCATACATAGCCAGCTGATAGTGCAAAACTTGGTTATACACGAGAACGAGTACGGTTATACACGAGAACAGTAACAGCAGGAATAGTTACAGCACGTTCGAAACCGTAAAGAGTGCTTGGTGACTTCAACGTTGGTTTTGCAAAGTCAGGTAATGTTTCTTAATTTTGGTTTTAAATGCAGCACATGTAGTTCTAGTGTGATCAGATTTAAGTTCAATGGGAAGTTGAATAAACAGTTCAGGTCCATTATGAAACCTACTGTTTTTGAAAAGAGTTGTTCGAAATCCGGGCCAACTAATATTAACAGCATTACTCCTGGGTGGACGGTTGCTATTGACAAATATAAATGTGTCTCCATGCTTCATGTTTTTATAAATAGTAAGAAGTGTATATACTCAATGAAGATTTTGAAAATTAAGGAGTTTTGATTTCTCAAGGCATTTTTCAGTTGAATCAAATTTATTCAAGAAGATACAGCGAACAAATTTATTCTGGCACACGCCTATTTTATCAATAAATGTGTGAGTGTGTGTGTGTGTCTGGAGCAGATCACTACAGGACAGCCAGGTTAAAACCAGCAAGCCAGTGGTGCAGGTGGCCAATGTGGTCGCCTCCCAGAATGCTTCAAACGTGACGCGAAACCTGAGTGATATCAACCTGGTAGACAGGCAAACAGACGAATCTGGCGCCGGAGCTCGAGATTCATCTATTTCGCGCGATCTGACGCACAACGACTCCAATACCAGTGGCACCTGTAACGGAGAATGCTTCAAGTTCGCCACATCGCAGCCATGTACGTTGTTTTCGGGACTTTCGAGTTCGCAACACACTTCACAATGCTATCAAAGCATGGAAGTACATAATGATGTACTTCACAAAACTCCACTACCTGGGATTAAACGTCAAAGATCGGATTAAACGTCAGTAAATGTCAAATGTGATACTCAATCTAGTCTGACCTCACAAAAGGAACATTCTTGCGGTCATTACTACACATTTAGCAAGTTGGGACTTCAGGAGCTTCGAAGTAGCACGTTTCCTCATGAGTGTGTATCACAACAGTGAACAATGACATCTTTCACTGCGTTCTAGGGAACGGTCGAGGGCAGGGAGTGCATATTCAATATCATAAGCGCCAATAATAAATTTCATTATCGAATTCCGTAATGGACTGAAAAGTCCACAGCTCAATTAGAAAACCTTATAATCGCAACTGCATTCCTATTGATCTAAGAAACGTAGTATATAACCGCTATGAAACGTTCAGCTGTATCAGCGAGTATCCTAGACAAGAACACGTGGAAATGTTATACTGGTTAATATTGCTCCACCAGTATTGACCGGGTCGAAAACGAAAGACCAGACGTTCGGATCGCACGATGTAATGCATCTGTACTCGCCGTCCAAGTTTGAAAGGCCAGCATCTACGCATCTCGAAGTGATGACTCGTAAGGACATCTTCTACAGCGGTAGTCTGGTCAATATCCCCGCCTATAGGTGAGCGATGCATCAAATGATATCAAATCATTAAGCATATCGTCCTGTGATCTCCACACCGAATTTAAGCATACACCATTTGTATACACCACTTGTATACACAAGCATTTTATACACCCAGTGGCGGCGCCAGGATTTTTCCGATGGGGGGGCCGAGGGGGGGACTAAGAAAAACGTTGATGGGGCTTGGCTAAGCATGAAGAGCTGCACTCGAACGCTGACTACATAATATTATAATACTGGGGTACATTGATTCATTCCTGTAATTTGAAGCAGAATTACAGGGTTTAATTTACAGTGGTAATAAATTTCAATGTCCATGATTATGATTTTTGGGGGGCTTGGCATATTTTTGAGGGGGATTTCAGTCCCCCAAGCCCCCCTGGCGCCGCCACTGTATACACCATTTGTATACGCATGCAGACACCGAATTTAAGCATACATCATTGTACTACACCATATATTTTCACGATAAACAGCTCGAAGCATAACACTTTCATTGTATATATTTGTCCAAATTATGAATGTGTGTATTGCCAAATCTCCGTCTCACACAAAAATAAATAATGGTGGATAACGTTGTGAAGTTCAAAATTCAAAATAGAAAAGTGAAACGCCGTCTCTGTTCCGTCAACTAGTGTAAGTCGCCGTTTAACGCGCAACTCGGTTGGTTAGACTTTGCTGGCACCTTTGTCGTTGAGGTCGTCTTGTTTAGGTGATACTTGGACTCCTGCCATATTCGGTGGTATCACGCTAAAAAGTCAATAGTGATAAGTGTATGGATGTGGCACTTGTCACTTTACTGAACTCGTACCAAACGCTCCTGTTCGAATCCTGTCACTCATGCCGCCACGTTATGCTGTCTTTTCAGATCGAACCCAGAGATGTATGAGCGATCTCGGCGTTGCACTGCAGCAGCCAGGACCAAAAGCCGCACCGGCAGCACAGTGACGCTGTTTGGGTGTACCTTGTGCCCCGAGGACTTCGTGGCCACGCTACGAGACATGACAAGTGCACAGTTGCTCAAGAACCCTGTGTTTATGTTGTTTGCGGCGTCCAACTTCTTCACGAGTATCGGCTACTATGTGCCGTACGTATACATAGTGGTAAGTCACAGCTGACACGAATTTTAGTTCGATTTGAAAATATTTCTATACATGGCGGAAGCGTAGTATCTATTTGGATAAGCCGCAATATCACTCTTTAACACTATCACTATGACATCATACACTGACGCTAATTCTCCGGTGCAAACAGTCTTAACGCTACAAGAAATTATTTGAAACAGACCTAAAGACATGAACAAAAGTAAAACGACAAAAGAGCTCATCAAAGAAACAGAGTGACGTTCTGAAGCCTACAAATTTCAAATGCTTTTATGAGAAGAAAAGTTCAACGCTAAATATTGTCTTTGAAAATTGAGCACTGGTGATAACTGGGGTGATCCAAGGTCTGGATTTCCAGCACCCCTAGCATCGCATGTTATTAATTGCACGGGACATGTGTATATCGGTACAGGACAAAGCGATTCAGTCGGGTGTGAGCCGGGACAAAGCTAGTTATCTGCTGTCTATTGTGGGTATTTGCAATACAGCGGCTCGCATTATACTTGGCTATATATCGGACCGTCCGAAAATCAACCGGTTATATCTCTACAACGCAGCACTGACAATAGCTGGAGTCGGTAAGTGACACTGCACCTCTGCCGTCAGCTTCATCAACGATCATGCACAACAAATTGCAAAATCATTCTTCTAATGAACAAACTGTTCCCAAGAACCAAGTTGATGCATATCCACTATTCCAAACATTTTCCATGTTGCGTGTAACATGACTGACCGAAATATGTTTTGTATTGATCTAAATAGTGATAGAAAAAGGTTTGCAACAGTGAACAAATATACGCATCCTATTATTGTCTAGAAAATATGTCTGAATCCATTCACATGAATGCCCTTAAAAAGGAAGAGACGCAGTAAATAGTAGCTATGATCGTCTAAAAGAGTCAGATTAATAACTGACATAACCTGACGACGGTTTTCCCGTAACAGGAACGGCACTTAACGCACTGTGCAACGACTTCATGTGTTTGGCCGTCTATGCCGCCGTTTTCGGACTGGCAATGGGCGCCTACGTCGGGCTGACGTCAGTGATCCTTGTCGATCTTCTGGGTCTTGACTGGCTGACAAATGCGTTCGGACTGCTGCTGCTATTTCAAGGCGTCGCCTCGTTGATCGGACCTCCAGTAACAGGTAACTTCACCGTCTGAGACTGGTGCAAACTCAGTTGTAAATGAGTGTCAAATGCCACTGATTACTTATGAGTACCAATCTTGTCAAACTTTCAACAATAACTCTTGCCCTTGAAACCAATTAGTTGATCCACTGAGCTGGCCATATAAGGAGGACGATAAACAGCATCAAGCCTAATATTTTATGGTATTTTTTATAAGAACCATGAATCCACCAACATGTACAAAGAGTTCAGCATGTGCACGCATGTGTGTGAAATCAGGAGTACTCTATGATAACACGCAATCATACAACGCTGGCTTCCTGTTGTCGGGAGCGATGATCGCCCTCAGTGGCCTCATGCTCTTCCTTGTGCCGTGTGTGCGCCGCGACACTGGATCGCGAAGCTCACTACAGACCGAGTCAACGGCACCGTCGCCCAACAAGCAACAACCAGAGCTGCACCAGCTAAACGGAGGAGAGCAGTGCTAGACTCTATCTCCAAATCCCGCCTGATCTTCATCTATAAGCTATCCACATTCACTCCCCTAGGGTGTCTTTGAGGGTTTGAGAACAACTAAGAGGATGTGGCGATTTTGAGAAAGGCTCGATGTATTATCTTACAAATCATCCTAAGTTGGTTTCAATGTGTCCATGTGTTTCCGACTGAGTGTACTTCAATGTGTTTGATGTGTAGCCATCTAATTTGATCCCATCAGTCTGATAGAGTACCGATATATTTTGATAATTCATACAAACAAATTGTTTCGTAGGTGTGTGCGTGTGATTGTTCCAGTCAAGCGTTTCCCAGGAGAAGACAAATCTATTCCCTAGGTAGTTATTTCAGCTGGATGAAACAATAGGCTCCAGTGAGCAGCAGTATTGGTGTGCGAATGTGTGCATCTTATATGTGCCACTGTAGGTGCTGATCTGTGAGACGTGTGTTGCTTGGGATATGCGTTCATTTCAACAACGCCACCGCAGATCTCAAGAGAAGTGACTGAGTGAAACGTTAATCAAATCATGACTGTTATAATTGTATCTCTTATCGTATGACTGCCTTTCTTTTTTACTTCCGGACTAGCAGTTTTATGGATGCATGCCTGCGTGTGTACGTTTGGGAACCCTCTATGTTAGAACGATCAACTTGTTGCAAGATGATAGCAATTATGCTGCAACCGTTGGTGTTAGCGTATGTGTGATGCTGGTGAAAAATGTCAAGTACTATAAGAAAGATTTGATTGGTGCTGTGGAAATCCAAGGATACTGACCTGTTACACTCGACACACAAAAACGTCCAGATAATATGCACATCATGGCTTGGCAAGGAGGCACGGTAAATTGATTTTCATTGCCGACAACTTTATTGGCCTCAACGACAATTGTTTAGCCAGGTGTAGTAATATTTGCCAAACTTAATTCTACCAAATTCTATGATACGAAAAGTCACGACATAAAAAGTGCTTAATCAGCCATGTCATAGTCATCACGCGACATTGTGGTTGAACGTTAGGTTCAGCCGGTGTTTGTCAAATACAGGTATGGGAAAAGAGAAGGCGCATCAAAGGGCTCGATGAAGTCGCACGAGGTCAGAGTGATTGTGATGGATATGTCCGTTCCAAAATAGGGTCAAGCATACGGAAAAAATACTTCACCACAAGACTTCGTGAAGAATCTTGCCTACGAACTGGGGCTTCACAAACAGATAAGTTCGAATCATTCTACCTTGATCGCACACTGTCAGTTGAACGCAAGTCCGAATTTATCAATGACAAGACATACATTCGTGGTAACCAACCAATTTGGACGCCAGCGACACTGCCTGTAGACTGGCCTGTGATAAAAGAACAAAATTAGATCGACCACATAGGTGAACGCAAGATAACACCTGTTACCAACCAAGTGGCGCACACAGGCGCACGATCCCGTGCGGTCCTTCTCTTCGATCCGAGATGGACTACAAACTGACTCATGTCGGAGAACACTTGCACGTCAAATTGCACTTGCAAATTGGACGTCCGATTCTGCAGCGAGTAGGACAAGTTCTTCACCTCTTACTGTTCCGTAGACATTGTCCTCAGTTGTCATCTCACACATCCAGTCGACTTCTCTCATCCAAATATATCCTATATTTTTGTCATTTTTATAGTGAAGTGAATATCATATATATACATGAGCATGTGTGTGTAAAGATATGCTTGGTTACGCATATATGAATTAAGCATACGAGTGGCTTTTCGGCTCTCAAGTCGGCTAACCTTCAACTAATCATTCAATTATACTCTCACGGTGCGCGTACGCTATGTTTACTTGGATATTAACTCATCAATCGTTGTGTGCTTTCAAAGTCTACAGTTATTTATTTTTCTGTGTTGAACTAATCTAATATTGGACAGAAGTAACAATTCAACAACCGAGTAAGTCTCACTGTTTTGTCGAGTATTGTTTCTGTGTTAGGCCAGCCCCTGGATGTCTGTGATTGCGTGCTTCATGTGTGCCACCACGGTTGTACGCGACTTGAAACGGCACCAACGCCGATGATCTTATCGGCCTAACACAACCACTCTAGAAACGTGGCTAATACATGCGCGAATAAGCAACGCCGTTTTAGACATACTTCGGCGATCTATTAAGTCTATGCAAACACGAGCATTTTGTATAATTAAACTGTAACTCATTCAGTGTCGATGTTTGGACTACCGCTGGCGCAAGCAGCTGGAGATAGGTGAGGCAAAAATTAACGATGGCCAATTACGTCCACAATTCACTGCTGATTACGACCAATGCCAGCCAACGCTGAGGCTTCCTCTCAGAGAACAAATAATACCACAACAGCATTTCAAATTATCATTCCCACGAAGCGCCTATAGGAATGTGCACAAAAACAACGCAAATATTTGTGTTCGCCACCACGACAATCAGACATTACACCCAGACAGTGGCGGCGCCAGGATTTTTCCGATGGGGGGCTGAGGGGGTCTAAGGGAAAAGTTGTGGGGGCTAAGGAAAAAGTTGAGGGGCTTGGCGAAGCATGAAGAGCTTCACTCGAACGCTGACTACATGATATAATAATAAGGGACTGGGGCAGACTGATCGAGTCATCGAACTTGAACCAAAATTACAGGACTTCATTTACAGTGGTAATAAAATTTAATGTCCATGATTATGATTTTTGGGGGGCTTCAGGGAGGGGCTCGGAATATTTTTGGGTGACTCCCCCGGCGCCGCCACTGCACCCGGAGCCGTAACAACCGCCTCGCAAACACCTCGGACGGGGTCCTCGAGTGTTGAGGAGCCCCGTTGCCTCATGCATATTCAAATTTATCATAAAGTAGCGCAAAAAGTGACCATGTAATGTTTTTATTATATTAATAAAACACTGCCTCAGTTTAGTTACGAATATGATAGCGTATGAAATATATGATGGTCGATAACATGGTCAAAGACGAATGTCAACAGTGGAAGGGTATATTATACATTATACAATTGATACATTATAACGGAAACTATATATTATATCCTGCGTAATGAAAAACTCACAATAACGATACGACAAGTACACAAGTGTTGGAATACACCAGTGGTTCGTAACGTATGTGTGGAAAATTTCCTACTGGTGGGGAATGGAAGATAGGCCAGATGAGGAAGTAAAAATCGGACAGAAGGACAAACGTGTGTGTTCTTACCAATCCGACTTGGCTTATTATCGTTTCGAGTGACTTCCTGAAACTTAATTTGGTGTAACAAATGAAATAATTGGATTTCACACGGCTGTTGTGGAAAATGGGGCGTTGTCTCATGAAGAAATGGGGAATAATGGACAAATAAGAGATCAGGTTACGCATCGATGGACGACACAGAACGACGACATCTATAATCTGACAAACGACACAAAAGTTCTGTAATTACACCGTTCACTCACAATTTGATTTCAAACTCGTTCCACTAACAAGAGCCAGCCAACACAATCGAAACACAATAAAATGTGTATTTGAATCAAGATGAAATGCATTAGTGGACGAGAAAAGTGATCCAACTGATGGAATAACGCCTCCACATTAAAAACATTCCAACACAATTTGGACACGCAAGCAGTGAGACTGCTAATGAAAAAATGAAAATCACGGAATGAACACAATGTAGACACACAATGTAGACTACCAGAACAAGCACAACCTCCTGCGCGGACAGGATAAAACACACGGAGTGAAAGTTGATGAATGAATACTTCATCATCGCTCAGAGCACACCCGATGTACTCCATATTATCGGTGATTAACCCGGTGCACTGAACACATCTCACCTCAACAATGTGACGCCGTCTGATTTATGAGACTTGCTTCCACGTCCACCAGCACCTCCGACACCTCACGGACCTGTGTCGCCACCTCCGCACGCCACACACACAGCAGATTCACGTCAGAGCACACGGCCACGCTGCAGACACCGTCCGTCGAGCGACCATCATTGACGGCCGCTCGTCCCAGAGCCACGGTGGCCGCCCGAGGCAGAAGCTTACCGGCGCTGGACAGAGCGTTGTCCACTAGCCGATGCTGCGGCCACGCCAGTCGCTGGTAGCTGCACGCGTCGCTCGTCTCGGCCGCCGGCGGCACGCGCCATATGTGAAGTGCGCCGCCATTGTCGCCACACACCAACCAATCTCCGCCGTCGTGGCAAACTGCAGCGCTCATGCCCGGCATCACGACGGCCGGCCGCTGTTTCCGCCGAACGCCGGCCAGATGGCGCTGCCAACGCTCGCCGACCGGCAGAGTGAAGTGCGACGCGTCGAACGGATCGGCCAGCGACGGCTCTAGTAGATCCGCCAGACGCCATACCACCACGCCGTTGAGTGCTGCCAGAGCGACGGCCACCCGCCGCTCGCTCGACACCCACGCCACGCCGTGAACAGCGCCCTCTTGCGGCGATGTTTCAAAACCGCCCACCGAGCCAACACGCACCGGCTCACAACTCGAACAGTCCCCGCCGCCACTGACACCGGCATTAATATCGCTGGCATTGGCTGGTGTTTTGTCGTGCCGATCACTGCTGGTGTTGTTATTATTGTCATCGTTGTTGTTGTCATACAACAGCGGCCATACAAACAGTTCGGCGTCCGTTCCCGCTAGCAAATGCGACGCGCCGGCCAACAGACACAACACTTGCCGTGCCTCCGTCGAGACGTGCAGTAGTCGCCGTGGTCGCACTCCTGTGTACTCACCGCCACCGCCGACACCACACGGCACGCCAATGTCCCAAAGTGTCACGCCACACGCTTCACTGCCGCAAAACAACCAGCCGGCACGTTCGGGCGCCGGATGAAACGCCAACGCCGTCAGCGCCCAGCCGGCCGGAGCTGTAACCGCCGTGGCCCATGATGTGTGGCCGGTGTGCGTCGAGAAGCGGCAGTAGCGCGTCAGCCGGTCGGGATGCAGCAGACTGACGCACGCGGCGCGTCCGGCAACCGCAAGCACGGCGATGCGGCGCGCCGACTCGCGGTCCAACAGCAGACGCGTCCAGGCCAGCGCCACAAACTGCTGGCGTCGATCGGCGTCGTCGGTGAAGCGCTGCAGCAGCCGGCACGGCTGTGTGCTGACGTCCAGCACGCACACCACACGGCCGCCGCATGAGGCCAGCCGCCGCCCGCCACCGCCGCCGTCAACGTCTGGTTCCCATTGGCAGTCGGCCACCAGAGTGCTGGTGTCGGCAGCGGCGGCGGAACGTCCGCCCGGCGCGGCCGAGTGGCAGCGCAGAAAGTGACGCGGTCGCAATAGCAGCGGCAGCGAGCGTTTGCACGGTGACGACGTGTGCGAGTAATCAGTCAGCGATTCCGATGTTTCACGCGCAGACTGAAGCTCCCGATCAAGATTCAGTGATGGTGTCAAAAGAGATTCCGAAGGAGAGGTCACCGTAGGTTTTAATGATGAGGAAATAGAAGAATTTGATGGTGAGAAAGAAACAGATTTAGATGGAGATTGTATACTGCGCTTTAAGCTTGATGTAGCGTCATCCTTTGAAAATACATCCATCCTCCTACGCTTTGAAGGTGATGAGGTGATTTGCCTCGGTAAGGACGCATCCTCTCTCTTAGAAGAACCTCCTTTCAAGGCCAAATCACGCTTTGATGGTGACGGAGTTCCATCCTTCGCGAGGGACATAATCTCACGCTTCAAAGGTGAGGCAAGGCCACGTGTTAAAGCTGACGTCAGGTCACGCTTTAGAGGAGAAACTATAGTCCGCTTCAATGGAGACACCATCCCACGTTTACCGGGAGATTTGGCAAAACTAGCCGGAGATTTCACCTTGTGCGTCACCGGTGATGCTATAACGGCACCATCGTGACGAGATTCACTATGATCACCGCTAGCCACGCGGCTGCGACGACCAAGCGTCTTCTTTGGTGTTTCCTCGCCAGTTGTGCGGTCGGAGGAACTGGCGTTGTGAACGACTGAGGCGGCTGTGGAGTCCGAGCCGCAATCGTGCTGGCGATTCACGTCAACACACTGATCTTCGGAGTCGAGTGGAACACGATGCAACACAATCTCGACCTGACGCATCGTCATCGGCTGTCGGTTGTCGCACACAGCACTGTTGTCCGCGTGCGTGGGTGTGTTTGGTCGCTGTCGCTTGCGCGGAGACTGTCTCGTGACCGTGTGCGGACTTACCAGTGGCGTCGACTTGATGACAGGAGACGACTGGACTGTTCTCGTCGTCGCCGCTGTTGATGGCGAGAATTGACGGCCGGCAGCGTGACGTGCGGCCACGTGCGGTGAGGAGGCGCGGCAGGAATCGTTATCCGACGAGTGAGACCGGAGACAGGGGGACTTGACAGTGGTACTGCTGGTGGCAACATCCTCGCAGCTGTCAAACAGCTTACGAGCACAACCCGACAACATGACGCTGCTAACACACACTCACATACACACACATAAACACACAAACACAATTAGAAAGTCTTTCGGAATCGATTTGTGGGATAGTTTCAATGGATCTTTTTGAAGAGTTTAGCAAGCTGATGAATCTTCAAAGTACTCAAAAGCATGTATCCTCCATGAGGATTCCGTGGTGTAGTGGTTAGTATACCCGCCTCACAAGCGAGAGGTCCGTCGTTCGAAACCGGCGGAGCAGAATTTCGTGGGCGAATTATATAATCTAACAGCCCCTGTCCACCCAGCAGTAAATGGTACCAGATATCAGTCATGTGTTGTGCCATACATTCTGGGGAGGTGGCTCTCTTTAATACGTCATCCGTCCTTGCCGAGCTACATCGTGGAGAGGGTTGGTTCTGCGGTGGCAGCGAGCTGCACGGGACACACCTGTGTGTGTTCATAAGCTTCGTCTTCCTCCCGTGTAGCAGCTGTCACTTAGGCCTTTAACCTTTTAACTACCTCTGATGGATAGGGTATAATCTAAAATAAGCTACACGAGCCACAATAGGAATCGCCACCATTAATATTACTATATAATATTACTGCAGTCAAATCTCGCTACTATGCCACTTGTGCTCGGTCCCGAAACGTTTATATATAGAATCAATTCAATATGCCACCCTTAATCTCACTATGCTAATTGCCGATATTAAGGAACTGCTTTGTGAAGGTCAAGTTTGTCAAAGATCCTGCTTGATCTGGAGGATTCTGAACTGCTCGAGATATGGAGAAATCTGCGTTTCGAAAACAACACTCACGGGAACGATAAAATCGAGCTTTCTGACTTTCATGAAGCCGACGATCACCTTGCGACTGGTGGGTGTTTTATGCTGGAAGGGGTTGCACAGGAAATGCTGAAGCACGAGGAGCTGGTAGAAAGCAAAGTCGAAAATATAAATATATCGCGGAAATAATATCGTTCGAAGAATATCAGCGCGCATGTACCAGCATCAGGAAGTTTATGCAGCAGAGTAGCGGAAAACCCGGTGTAATGCAAGCGTGCGATCGTTTAGAAAACGAGATGCTCGAAATCCACCGAGAAAAACGCGCCAGCCGAAATTTTTTAAAAGCTTCGGACTGAGACTGCTGTGTGAATTTAGAAAAAGAAGCTGTTTTATGATAAAGGCGTTTTCGCTTAGGATATTCGGACGTTTTTACAAGCCCTCACTACTATGCCACGTTTGCTCGGTCCCTACGAGTGACATAGTGGCAAGATTGGACTATATATATATATATAAATATTTGAATAGCATTCTCCAGCACTGTTCCGAGTAAAAGTACTCATACAAATAGCGTTCAGAAAATTACATGACATGTGTAAACAACCGCTTGATAAAGCATTTGAAGTCATATTGAATACACGTTGAATGTTAACTAGTGTGAATATAAACACATCGATAAGTAAAAATCTATAAATCAGCCTTAAAAAAACTACAATGATCAAGGTCACCGATAAATTATTATTTATGCTTTGATTCGCATGCATGACCTTTGCGCATACGTGATCCACATCGTATATATAGAATTCGATGTATATACAAAAATGGCAGCATAAAACGACATCACTGATCGAATTCTCACCTGGTATTCTCACCTGGTGGGCTTCCTGGACCCCGACTGCGAGATCGGTTCTCTGTACGAGGACCAAAGAAGCCGCACACTGCTGATGCGCCAACTCTAGATAGCAGAATGAACTGGGAGAGACAGCAATAAGAATGAGTTGGATGGTGCATCATAGGCAGCTATTTGAAAAAACAACGATATATCAGACTAAATGTACTAAGGAAAAAAAAAAAAACAAACAAACAAACGAAAAAAAAAACAAGAAAAAAAACAAAAAAACAAACGAACAAAAAAAAAAAAAAAAAAAAAAAAAAAAGTATTTTTGAGGGGAAAGAGTTAGATGGAAGAAATAAAACCCGATATTAGCAATAATCAAATAATAACTCCCCGAGATGGTTAGATAAGGCAGATTTGAACTTGCCCAGGCTATCTACGGAAACTACATTTTTAGGCAGAGAATTCCACAGTGCGACGTGTCTCATATTGAAGGAACGTTTACGTATGTCCAGTCTGCATCTGGTGACCGCAATTTTGAAGGGGTGCCCTCTGGTGACGGAGCAATGAGGTGGTGTGAACAGATCACTAGGGGAAATCACACTTTTGTTGTGAATGATTTGCCAATATTTGATAAGGTCATGCCTCAACAATCTACCCTGGACGGAATATAAATTTAGTGCTTTGAGGCGGTTGCCATAATCTAGGTTCCTCAATCCGCAAATGGTGTTTGTCCATCGCCTCTGTACCGACTCCAGCAGCTTCAGGTCGCCAGCATAACCCAAGTTCCAGACAGATGAACAATATTCGAGAATGGGTCTGACGTGGGCCACAAATATTGGAACCATAAAAGCCGGTTCACGGTTGACAGTTGCTCTCAGAATGTTATTTGTGAGACCGCCCGCACGTCGAGCAGCGCTGGCGATATGGAGGTGGAACTTCAGGGATGAATGCACCAATACTCCCAAATCAGTCGTGGAGTCCTTCTCTGGGATGGGAACTCCGTTAAGATAGTACTGGGCAGGCAAGTCAGACTGTTCCCAAGGAATGCTTTTGTGGCCAAATCTTAACAATACACATTTGGAAGGGTTCATGTGTAGACCCCACGACTCGGCAACAGTAACAAGTGTATTAATATCTTTTTGGCAGGAAGAAATGGCGTCAAGAGGACTATTCGAATTTATGCTAAAATAGAGTTTCAAGTCATCAGCGTATATTTTCACCGATGAATTGATGTTGTAGGTAAGATGATTTACGTATATTAGGAAAAGAAGGGGACCCAACACCGTGCCCTGAGGAACACCACTGGCTACTGCGTAAGGACGGCTATGCTGGTGATCAACCACCACACGCATGTGACGATTCTTCAGAAAATTTGAGATCCAGACGAGTAAGGGGGTGCGTATACCTAAGAGACGTAATTTATCTAGAAGAACATCGTGGGACACAACATCAAAAGCTTTAGAAAAATCAAAAAGAATAAGATCAACGTTAAAACCCTCATCAACCCATGAGTAAATTTGGGAGTACATTAGAATTAATTGGTCTTCAGTTGATCTACAACGTCTGAACCCAAATTGGTCATGAGAGAGAAGACTGTGGTTGTCTAAATACTCGAAAATATGATTACATATGATACGTTCAAAAGATTTGGCACAGACAGAGGTTAATGAGATTGGACGGTACATGATAGGGTCGAATCGAGAGCCCTTCTTAAAGATCGGCGTGATCAGGGAGTCTTTCCAGATTTTTGGCAAAATACCCGAAGAATAGGATTTGGAGAAAATAAGGAATAGTGGGTACGCCAGGAACAAACTGCAGTTCTTCAATAAGCTGGGATGAATTCCATCGGGGCCCATGGAGGATGAAGGGTTGAGTGAATTTAGGGCAGTGAGGACGTCATCTGAGGAAAATTCCAGCTCGGGAATACAACCAGTGTGGCTCTGGTGTGGGGCAGGGTTGGCTGGGGTTCGAGAGCAGTAAATGTTGCTGAAAGTTTCGGTGAATATGGTGTATACTACAAATATAACTGAAACGTATCTTTCAAAAGCACACTTCACTCACACGAAAAATCCCACTCCGAATCGACAGTCAAAAACCGAACCAAGCCAAAGCTAACGCACAAATCAAAATGTACATATACAGCTTTCTTATTTCAAAACCAGCGGCCGGGAAATCAGTGATGCCAACTATTATGCTAGTTCATCAAAAGCCAGAATTATTCGTTTGTGCACTGTATATATATATCTGTTTTCAAGAGAACAATTACTTTTTATTTGACTGTTTCAATTCAATTAATATTAAACAATTTCTTCAAAATATATGAAAGTTCTTGACGCGGTTTTGAGTACAGTGTGAGACTCGGTTCCGGTGACTAGTAAATCAAACCAAACATACCTCTTCCTACTTTATGAACGGATGGCTTGTCACAGCTGCATTTGTGAAGACAAAATCACATCATTATCAGACGTACGTTCTGGTTTTCATCCATTCTCCTCATCCACTCCGTTTACTCGCCTGACTGTATACAACCTGACTGTTGCGGCCACTAATGCCAGCTCATGTCGCCATTGTGTAACTGCCAGCTCTCAGTTTTTTAACTGTCGTGAGAAACTGCACAACGCACACAACCACATACACTCACACATACATACAAATAAGCACACACGCATTTCTCTGGTCTCACACGTACACATCAGTGCAAACGTGTGAATGGTAACATGTTTGTATATAAGTATGTGTGCGTGTGCGTGTGTGTGTGTGTGTGTGTGTGTGACGCTGGAGGGTTTTTGCACTACAGGCACCATTTCTAGAGCCGGGGTGCACCTTTCTATAGCCCGGTCCACCCTGTACTAAAACACACACACACACACACCAATTAAAAAAACACAGTGCGTGTGCATGTGAGTGTGTGCTTGTGGGCAGTGTTTCACTTTTGTGAGCGCTGGGGCAGCGGTAGCGAAAGTGAAACTGCCTCAAGACGTGCTTTGTCCGCACTGCGGTTTATCTGTCTGTCTGTCTGTCTGTCTGGGTGTATGCATGTGTTCGTGTGTGTGTGCGTGTGTGTATATGTATGTGTATATGTATGCTCACGTATCGTTTGTACGAGTGTAAGCACCTAAACACACACCCACACACATACACACACACACACATACACACACACACACACACAGACAGACATACAAATGATTCCTAGGGCTGTAATTAGGTTCTTGTTGTGTTTGACAATGTTTACTCGGTGCTAATGACGGAGACGACCAGAGCCGGACCAGCGGTTTGTGGAAACCGCCGGGTTTTCGCAAGATGAAGAAGCTTCAACGCAGCGAGAGGAGAAAGTGAGAGAGAGAGTGAGAGAGAGAGAGAGACGCTCGCTCGTCGGATATCGATTGGGCGTCGTGGAAATACCATGGAAAGACATTGGACATTCCGACATTCTGGAGGTGTCCTCTTGTCAGACTTTCGATCAAAATTTCACACCACCTAGACAATTGTGTCATTCGTGAAACACTATCTGACATCTAATGCTTTCCACTTGAATGCTTACACACAAACACACACACGCACGTAAGTACACACACACACACACACACATGCACACACACACACACATACGATAAGGCCACTCGATTCCTATTTCAGATGTAGGGATTTCAAATAACAACAACTCAAAATATACACAAATATCACTGTTGTAATTATGAGAAATCAGACCTCAATGGATGCATTGAGCGTAGAAAGTCAAATGTAGCACGGCCATTATGCAGGTCATTGGATTTGCTGCATCATTTTCTACCGTCTCAACTTCGTTCATGCTGAACCGTTGCTTCTCCACATGAATAGTGCTGTCAATGACGAGGGGAACGAGGATGTTACGCCTCGGGTACGTTTGGTCTCGCTTCAGTCGTGGCTCTCTTCCTCCTCCTATGTTAGGTTAGGTTAGTTAGGCTAGGTCAGTAAGGAAAGCGAGAGAGACACAGGACTAAAGCGGGACAAGACACACCCAGTGGGGATTATTATCCCTAGCTCCAATGACGGTGAGTGTGCTCTCATGCGTTCTTTCCGTCTCCTCTTTCTCGACCCTCATCCCTCCTCAGTCTGTGTGTGAGACGGTGCTGGTGCGGTCGTGACCTACTACAAGATGAGGCGTCTGCCGATAGCCGGCTCTCTATCACGTCGGAGTTTCTCTGTTGCCACCTTTCAGCCGTGCTTGTCCAATCTCTCCCAGCCAAACGTGCGAGGAATTATACCATCATTAAACTATGTATATGTATATGTTTCGACTTGTGTGATTGCCTGGTCGCCCTTATATATTTTTTCTGGTTGAGTTTTGGTGTAAGGCTTTGGTTGTGCTTGGCTTCATATACTAACTAAGCTCGTTTTTCTCAAACTGGATATAGTTTTTGGGCGCTTCTGTTACATGGGACTATCGCACGATGGTAATAGTGCTTGCACTTATCTCATATATTATCTCATATATTATCTCTTATCTCTTGCACTTATCTCTTGCACTAGTCGCCGATGGCAATCGTTTTTGTCAACGCACCAACAGAACCCCTGCGCAGAGGCAGAGCCAGTCGCCAAACCGTGCGTCAAGTGCTGGACGACGACCTCACAGAGATAGGCATCACGACAGCAGAGGCGGCGACTCAGGCCAAAGACAGTGTCCGGTGGGCCAACCTCCTGAAAACGCTGTAACACGGCTGATCTGATTGTTGCTACGGGCGAGATGTGTGCCTTTTTTTGCATATGTCACTCTTCGCATCATCATCATCACTTATCTCATATCACTGGATGTGACCGTAATTAATAATAATAATAATTAGAAGGTGGAATAAAATATGAAACTCACACACAAAAACTGTGTATGTATGTGTGTGTGTTTGTGTATGTGTGTCAATCAATCAATCAATCAATGCTGTATTGCAATCGCTGGGCACGCGCTTTTCATTGCAATATATACATACATTATACTAACATACATATATATAAATACACACATACATACATGTATGAACATACACACAAATACATACATACACATACACAAACATGGTAGCATTTATCGTTCAAATATATATTACAAAATTTTGGCCGCTTCATAGTGTGTGTGTCTATGTGTGTGTGTGTGTGTCTATGTATGTGTGTGTGTGTGTGTGTGCGTGTGTGTGTGTGTGTGTGTGTGTCTATGTGTGTGTGTGTGTGTGTGTGTGTGTGTGTGTGTGTGTGTGTGTGTGTGTGTGTGAGAGGTTCATAATCATGTGGATGAGCTATTTGCCAGCCAATGACCATATATCTGCCACCATCCTCCAAGCATGTTCCATTGCTTCTATATGTGCCTTCCATCGACTTGCTGTTGCCTATTATGTCTGGTCAACTCGTTGAGTGTCTATATCAGTATGCACTATAGCAAACGTGAGCCATAGTTATTTCTTGGTATCAAATTTCAAATTACCAATAGACACAGCACATAGTTGAATGGACTGTCTGTTGTGTGCCGTGCCAGCTTCGCGCACCATTCTTAGCGAGCACAGACAATTTCTTCTTCAAGATGGCGACTTTACGACTGTGGCAAAAACCTCAAACTGAAGGACACTGTCCATCCACACCGTTGCTACATATGTGTATGTATGTTTGGCTGTGTGGTGTGCGTGTTTTCCTGGGTGTTGAACTGTGTGTGTCTGTGTGTGGGTGTGTGTTCAAGGCGTCCAATTCCCATCCGTTCGTGGTCTTCCGTTGCCTCTGTGTGAATGTGTGTGTGTGTGTGAATGTGTGTGTGAGTGTGTGTGTGTGTTTCTTGTGTGTTGAAGAAAGCAGGGAAGAAGTAATGGAAGGATGTGGCATCCATTATTGCGCAAACAAAGCCATTCAGTTTCCCCATTCATTCATACTCCGTTCTGCTATGCTTGTTTTAAATGTTTTGCGGAAGTGGAGGTCGAAAAAGCACATAGTGTAACATCGGGGCGAGTATTCCTGTAGATATCTTTGTGGTCTTTGATTTTCCTAACACGTCTTTGTAATCGAGTATCTGAGCATAAAATCAGCAGAGGAAAATTGAATTGTTCGATGTTGGTTTCAACTGAAGCCCATGCCATCTTGGGCGGAAGGAAAACGCAGGCATATCATCGACTAATATTAACAAACTCATTTCCGTCTGGTGGGAGTTTGGTCTGCTACTGTTTCCATGTTATCGATTACAGCCAGCTGTATGGACGAGTTTTCGCTGACTAAACAGGCAGCACTTCTTCTGTCGGAGAAGACGGTGGCCAGACATCCGACAGGATAAAAACATGTCCTCGTCAAGGGCAGCTAAGCTATCTGTGAACCCAGTGGTTCCCAGCCCTTTTCAGCTTGTTAGCCAATTTAGCATGCCGCATAAAGCATGCTAGCCCTTTGATAATATGTTTTAAACATTGATTTAAATTACCAGTGGTTGCCGCGTGCGATAAAGATGAGCGATAAACGATCATTATCGCTGAGGTCAAACCTTTTATCGTTTATCGCAGTTTTCTAAAATTATCGCACGTTCACTTACTGCTAGTCCCAAAAAATGAGGAACGATAAACGATAAGTTCAAAATAATTTGGTAAAAATTTGTAAAAATGTGCACGTCAGCAATAGTCACAACAGCCCGCCTGACGTTTCCAGATCAGTTCAAGCTGAGAGTATATATAGGGTGGAGACTAGAGCAGAGGTTCTTAACCATTTTTCTCTGATTCCCCAATTCTTCATAATGAACCATTCTGCATTGTCCACAAGAGCGCTGATAAATTCAATATATTCAGTTGTTACATCAAAGTAGATGTCAAGAGGTCATTAGACACGAAAATAAACGAATTTGAATTGATAAAAACACACATTTGTACATCTGTCCGACCTCCTTCCTAGATTCCCACTTGGCAACTCTTCCATTCGCCACCAGTGTAGAATTCTCCACAGGCCAATCACATTACTATAATAATATTTCTGAATGAATATCATGATTAATTATTCACAGCTGCAGTGCGCCAGTCTCGCTGGAGTTCACGAGTTAGGAGGGTGTGCGCCGCTCTCTCCCATGCGCCTTGACCCACCCCAAACATGACCCCTTCATGTTGAAGCATGTGACCCCTGTCCTTGAAGAAGACACCAAGGAGAGGTTCATCAGGGAGATCTAGTGACATTATGGATTGTTATCGGATGATGGTTTAATATTTAATATCTATTGTTATTTATTTATTATTTTCTTTCCAACTCTCTTTCTAGACTTTTTTCTTTTCGAACTCTCTTTCTCTCTGAATCTTTTGGGCGCTTCCGGTACATGGGGCCACCTTAGGGTGGTAATTGTGCTTGCACTCTTCCCATGTTACTGGATTTGCCTGTAATTAATAATAATAATAATAATCGTCACCTCCATCACATCCACATCTGACCCTCTCCCCTCCAGCCAGAACCAGTACATGGTGACAGAAGAGTCTAAAGAAGCCAGCGACGACCCATTGGTCGTCGCTGCCTTCATGGAGAGCCCCACTGTCTTGGCGGAGGATGGGCTCAGCATTGAGGAGCGCATCAAGAAGGAGGTGGACACCTGGGGCAGCAGCAAGGTGGCAGAGGTGAAGCCTGGACAATTCCCAGCTTGTACAGGGAGCAGTGATCTCGTTGTTCATCAAGTACAAGACGGCCTTGACCAACTCTGCTGCCGTGGAGCGCATGTACAGAACTGCTGATGACGTCCTCAGGCCCAAACGTACATGCATGAGCAGCAGCAGGTTTGAGAAGCTGGTCTTCACCAAGGGAACATACAGCTCCTGGATGCTGTCTTGAGGAGGGAGATGAGGGAGGGAGAGTCTGAGTCAGAGAGACTAATGTGGAATATAACTTGTGGGCCATAAACTGGTTCCAGTGACAATTTTTGTCTAGTTAAATAAAATTTCACTGTGAAAAAATAGTTTGTACACCTTCTAGTGAAAATATTGGAAAAAAAATGACCGCTTATCGCTTTTGTTATCGTAAGTTAAATTTTTTTATTGCTATCGTTTTATCGTTTATCGCAAGCTGGGCTTTGAAATTTGTATCGTTTATCGGCAGGTTGGGAAAATGATCGTTTTATCGTTATCACAAGTTGAAAAGAAGTTATCACAGAAGTCACTGTATATGACTAAACTTAAACTAATTTTTCAGTGAGCCCTCCATTACTTCCAAAAAGTTTCTAAATTACCCCAGGGGTAATTTACGCCCTAGGAGTACCTTATCCCCAGGTTGTGAATAAAGGCTATGGAATTTCACTGAAAATTGATGGAAATGGAAATTCACTTGCCTAGATGCTTGAGATGACATGAAAAAAATTGCAAACATTTCTTGCCCCATGCGCTACATTGCTCCATTCTACAGGCGGAATTATCCTTTGCATGTGTGATTAATTTACGCACAACATAGCTGCCAAAACACCAACGAGCGTTTGCAAAGTTCTCTGTGCTTTTTGCTTTTTATAGTCGAGTCCAAGTCTTCCTACATTTGTCACGCGTACAAGAAGCACACACACACACACACACACAAGTACACTATCACATGCTCAAACATAGATTTGCAATCTGGCCCAAGGATGTTGTTGCTGTTGCAAATTGTCTGTGTGCATTTCAGTATGTGTGCGCGTGTGTATAATGGTATGTGTGTGTGTCTTTGTTCAAGTCGGACGTTTTTTTCTGAGTGAGTGAGTGAGTGAGTGCGTATGCAAAACGGGTATTGTTTGGCGGTCCTAGTGCCTGGTTCATGTTGAGTGAGCAGATGATATCACGCCCGTCGCAAGGACACACACACACACACACACACACACGCACACACACACACGCACACACACACACACAAACACAACGTGATTTCACCAGACACACGGCACAAAGACATGTTCACTGCATAAATAGACAAAATCAGCGCTGAAACGAAGAGATTTTTGATAGAAAAAAGTAGTTTCTATCTGAACAAATAAACTCTGAAAATTACATTTCCAAAAAGTGCAGCGTACAGTGACAGAACGACAGATAATATACTCGCTTATGGAATAACAGAAATATAATTAGTTAGGTTATTATTATTATTATTATAATTAGTTAGCATTACTTGTCCAGATTTTTGTTTGTATTGAATGACAAAGAGACGGCGAACTGTTCACAGTTCAAAACAAATCACACTGCCACATAAGACTATTACATAAACGAAATTGTACGTATATTTTAATAAAAACGAAGCTAATTCAAAAATGGGTCCTGTAGGATAACATTTTCTGCCGTCCACCATATAATGTTGTACCATAATACTAACTTATCATTCACACAGGACTATTGTAAAATAAGAAAACACACAAGAAAATGCCAGCTGAAACATAAAACTTGTTTGATAAGATAAGCCTCATAAGCCTCTGAATCATCACACAGGTTTAATCACTGTGTCATAATAAATCGCATGCCCTGCGTGAAGGCTACCGCCGACGTTCCAAACGACAACCACATGTGACCAGTATTGCCGTCTCACGTGACTAATGGCTGACACATCCGACATAAGCAACACGTTTTTGCCTTCGCTCCAGTGACGTCTCTCTCTCTCTCTCTCTCTCTCTCTCTGTGTGTGTGTGTGCGTCTGTGTGTTTATTTGTAGGTTAAATTTTATTTGCATTCAAGAGCGTGTCTGAGTTTGTGTGTGTTTGTGTGTGTGTGTGTGTTTGTGTGTGTGTGTCTGCGTCCACTCGTGTGTGTGTGTGTGTGCTTGACACGTTATGTGAGCATAATCTGACACACTCACATTACACACACACACACACACACACACACAAACACACACGCGAATATACCAACATGCAGACAGAAAAAGCTAGCCAAAGTCGTGCGTCCATCCTTGACCATGCTTGATCGTTTGACGCGGTAAAAACTGACACCATTCGTCTCACATGCAGTTTATTATGCCACCAGTGAAACAGCGCCCCAACACGTTATTTACTGCACAACAATCAACTGACTACAATTCAGTTCAACACTGAATCACTCATATTGGCGAACGTGCATCTAGCTAAGTGGTGCGTAAGCTGTTTCCCTGATTCCCCATCTCTTAATGAGCCAACTCGTCATTTTCCAAAAAAGCGCCGGTAAATAACAATAAATTCAGTTGTTGCGCGAAGCCAAATGCCATCAAGTCAACAGAAACGAAAATAAACGAATTCGGATATATATTAAACACACACACACACACACACACACACACACACACACACACACACACACACACACACACACAAATTGGTCCTTCCGTTCGATTATCAATGCCCCACTTGGCAACCCCTCAATTACCCACCCGCCTAGAATTACCCAAAAGTTAAAGCCCACTTACCCATGATCGTTGAAGCATTCATCCGAACATCTGCTAGCTGAAAAATATTGACAAACACACACCAGCACACAAACACACACGCACACACACACATATAGACACATACACAAGCACGCAAGCATATATACACACAAGTTCATGCATGCGGACACTTTCACCGTATTGTCAGCGTGGAAAATGAGCTGTCACGACATAGGTGGACACACACAGACACACACACACACACACACACACACACACACACACACACACACACACACACACACACATATATATATATACCGCCGGCACACCATATGGTGATGAGGGCGGTGAAAGCAATTATTGAGTCCTGGAAACAACATTGATTGTGTATGTAGCGCCTAATTGCGCTATTGCACCAAAAAAGCGGAGTGGCCATAGTTCCCGTACTCTATGCATACAAGATTCGACAGAAGCGTGTGTTTAATGCCATGCCACCAGTTTTATGCCTATGCCAAGATATGGTAAGTAATTAGTAAAAATGACGTACTCGCCATCGATTTTTCGGCGGCAAGGCATATTATGCAGCTAACTTGCACATTGATTGAGTTTCGCACTTGGAAAAATCACTTTCACCGCTCAATAAATTTCGCCATATTCACAATCTGGCAGCATTGAAATAGCGTGAGACCAGCACGACTCTCGTAAACATCTGCTCGGCTGAACAATTTTCGGCGTCTGCTGGACATTTTCAGCAGTGCGCATCAGTAAGGCCAACATAACTATGTATGTGTAAGCACCACTACCCATGTGTCAAAGTAAAAAAATATCACTGAATTAAACTGTACATTAGTCAATTAGGACCAGTAAATTTGAATGACCAGTTAATTTATGGAATTTGTGAATATAATATACACATATTACAGTCATAGAACGTTATTTTATGATCGTAATATGAAAAAACATTTTGAAGACACAATAATTAGCCTCGCATATCTATTGACTCTACTAGTGCGTGTGTGTGTATTCATGTGTACGTAACGCTGGTAGTCTGAGCATCCTGTTCGAACGGAAGATGCTCTGTTCAGCCCTGAACGCTAAACGTCCACTTTGCCACTGATGCCCTTCTACCAGTTGTTCACATTCGGTTGTTTCGCGTCGGCGATTGCTAAACACACACCGCTAATGTGGCCCCCATTTGTATGATCGCATAGATTCCGCACTAATTGGACAAGGTCACATCGATAAGCCGTCGACATTGATATTCTGTTTATTAGACCTTGTTGGTGAACCAGCGTGTGCACTGATACAAATATCCATTTCAACTGATACAAATAGCATACACAATACCCATCTATTGAAGCAGATCTAATGGTAACACGGGCTCTTGTTGTTAGAATATCCGTCCCGTCATTGAAAATCTATGAAGGCCAGATGGAATTCATTTGTATAATCCAGGCAATGTTGCAATATTATCGAGTGACAACCTGCCAACGTTTGGACGGTATACGCCAGATAATGCGTTCATCTGGCCTTTCAGTGAATCGTTTGCTTCGACGACTTCTGAAAACATCGCAGCCAGAACAATGCCATTACCATTCGTCCTCGTCGCGTGCATTGTAGCCCCCGGCCAGTTGTCTGATTCCTGGCAGACGAGCCAGCCTGCCACCGCCGCCGCCGTGCCATTGCCGAGGCGCTCTGCTGCTCGTCGGAGCAATGCGTACGTCTAATGATTCACAGCGCTTTAAACGACAACCTTCATTCTTGCGCGAAAAAGGTACGGACGGGCGAGAGGGCACACAATGTCCGTGTCGCATGATCTCTTGACTGAAGCCAGAATCGTACCAAGGGAGATGACCGATGCTAACATCGATAAAGCGATGAGATGAAGGTGTGCATGACAGAACAGAAGATGAACTGCTGGAGTGACTATGAGCTAGATTTAGACTTCGACATGACATTCCTATTGTTCTCATCGGGGAACGCTCCAGACCGACAGGTCTCCGAGGTAACGGCGGTGGCTCATCATCGTTCCAGCTGTCAGAATTGCAGGGCAGTTTCAACTCCTCATATATATTTTCCTTTCGATTCGTATTTCTTAGTGCCCTCTTGTCATCCTGAAAATGCTGAATATCCGACATTATAACATCGGCAGGAGATACAATCGATGAATATGCATAATCGTAATCAGCAGACGATTTTCTGTCATAGGGATTGTGTAGATTATGCCGCATAGGCCAGCGGTCAGAACCGGTTCCTCCGGATGATCCCGAGTGCATCATTTCGCCGCTAGAGTTGTAACGATGCGCGGCGAGCGTACCGACGTCTGTACCACCATTGTCGCTCCTACTCAACTGACTACCTGCGGCCCTGTCTCCCGACCATCGATGAAACGCTTGGTGGTGATCCTCCGCTGGCGAAGCGGCACCATCAATCACCTCTCTGTCGCCGCAAACGTCCTCCATAGAGTAGGCTCGAGCCAATGCCTGATGTCGGATGGACCGCGCTCCGGCGGGAATGCTTGCAATGCGACTACATTCGATCGCTCCATCGCCGCGCATCGTCTGCCAGCGGCGACGTTTGTGCCGCTCCATCTCGCGGAATCGAAACGAAGTGGGCGGAGCGCACGACTCGTCACTGCCGGAAAAGCTGGACGTCTCCACGTCGGTCCAGTCCCAGTTCCAGTGGTCCTCAACTCGACCGCTGCCACCGGACGCCGTGGTCGCTGCTGCCAGAAACATGACGCTGGTGACGGATGCCGCTCGAGACGATCTTAGGGATTGAATCTCGATTCGACTCAGCACCACTCGACAGCGAATGGTCAGCGCTTGAAGCGAGCTATCTCAGCTCAGCGTCGCACTACACACCGGCATTACTGTTCGGCCGAACAACGTGCATGTGTATGAGTGTGTGATGCAGAAGGGAGGAAGTGGTGACGTGTTCGTCTCCACCTGCAATGCAAAAATATAATATCACAATATAAATGTTGTCATCCTCAGTATCGAAAAACAATAAAACAAAAGATTGCATTGGTAATTATGAATGTAAGTTATATTTTTAGTCATATAAAATGTAATGAAAGATATATGCACACCTGAATATAACAGAGTCATACGGAAAAACATTATAGTTTTGAACCGGGAAGTTAAGCACATCAATATTAACGATACACATATCCAATGTACTTATATTTATGATATTTATGTATATATTATATAAAACCCAACAGTAAACAGTAAATTTTAACACAAACGCAACATATCGTGTTTTTGAGAGTATTTTTGTTTTATTTTTGTTTTTGAGTGTTGTCTGTTTGTGTGTGTGTATGCTTTGTGTGCATGCCTGTGTGTGTGTGTGTGCCTGTGTGTGTGTGCCTGTGTGTGTGTGTGTGCCTGTGTGTGTGCTTGTGTGTGTGCTTGTGTGTGTCGAATGATGTAGCAATTGTATTTCACAATAACCTGAAGTGGCTGCAACGGCGATTGAAAGAGCCACGTTGTTCTACCACACAGTCGCAAATAAGTCAAGACATATTTCACTGCGCTCGTCAAATACCTAGCTGAATATGTGCTTATTCAACTATATATATGCATGTACGTGCGTGTGTGCATGTGCGTGTTTGGATGCAAATATGACTGGATACATGATTGTGTGTGTGTGTATGCGCGCGTGTGTGTGTGTGTTGTAGTTGTATTGCGACCTGCCTGAAATGGGTATATGCTGAACGCATATGGTTATACGTCCATATGGTTTAACATGGCCAAATGATCTAGGAGATGGTGCATGACAAACTTGCATCTCCATCCATTCCCTCTCTATCACGCGCTCTCTCTCTTTCTCTTGCAATGTCTCTCTCCCTCTATCACCCATCAAACTTGTTTTGTCACCCAAACTCGTACTCGAACGCACTCGAACTCCAAGCAAAACATACGCGTTCGTGTGCGTGCGAGCGTGTGTTTGCGAGCATTTAGGAAATGTAATTCTCATTAAACTAATGTTTTTACATCCCGCCGACATCAATCGCACGCAAACCCCAACTATTTGCCAGTCACAAATGGATGCGTATACACAGCGTGTGTGTGTATGCGTTGAATGAATGTATGATACAGTAGAACACTAAAGTTTGGAGGATGAATTGAAGTCACTTTTATTGCATAAACCTCTCCAGTGCACAACACTCATTTGATAGCGATGCTCTATTGAATTTGGCTCAGTGCATGATGATTAATATTCAATAAATCAAGAAAACATCAGCGCGACAAATCTGGCGCAAATGACAGCGATAACAGTGGGTACGAAGATGAAAAACTATGCCAGTTGAAAGACACAGGTTCAACGAATGAAAACTGACACACAACGTTGATAATTCAACGCATTGCATACCTGAAATAAGACAATATTGGTGACATTACGACAATGCATTCCTTTCTGCAATGAATGCACCATGCCAATTTAAGCCGACACGCAAGACAAGATCTTGCGATGTGCGAAAATGAAGAGGCAAACAGCGTCGTCGGTGATATTTTCCTATAACCTCATATGTAATGCAATGAGTTATTTTATCACAAGCTGAAGCTAAGGATTAGCAGGCGATAACCACGGATATATTTGATGGCGCGATTAAAATATGTGAATGACAATGACAGCGAGTTATTGGATTTGAAAGAAAAATACGACAATTCACTGACAAAACAATTGTTGCCTATGTCTCAATCAATTGTGCATTATTGGTGATCAATTATAGAGCCCGTATGCAAGCTTGCAAGATAGCGCACTCTTACGATATACAATTGATTGCCATTCGTTCCGATTTACTGATACGGGAAGTCTCTTGTAACAGCGTACATTTATTTTATTTAGACAAGAAGTCAAACATTTGACAGCAATGTGCTGGCAAATGGTGTGAATAATCAGCAGATATTGGATCAAGACAGAAAAAAACTAATGTAATTCAAGAGATCAGTGATCGAGTATATACAGTAGAAGCCATCTTATCCGACATCAACGGGACCGCCGACATGCCGGATACTTGAATAGAAGCAAAATTATGTCAACAATCCCCACCCTACACTAACGCATCTTACCATAACAAAGATCAGCTGATACAATACTGCTGTACTAACATTCTCTCTAATACTTTCCTATTACGAAGAAGTTAATGGTTTACAAAAACAAAGTATACACTTATTTGCTTTATTCAATATCAACCAACATGTATCTACAGCACGTGATATAGCATACAATACACATATGAAAATGTACCAGTGTTTATGACACTTTTTCGCTCCCCACAACTACAGATGTGACCTAAAAAACCCGATGGTTTTTGTAAAAAAACCGTTTTTTAACAAAAAAACAATTTTTTTCAAAATCTCTACATCTACGAAAACCGTCTTTCAAAAAAATCGATTTTGAAAAAACCATGGTTTAAGATCACAGTTTAAATCAAGAGGTTTAACCAGCCGCTTATATCAGCAGCCTAATTGATATACAAAAGGTATTTGAACGTACATCAATCAAATCTATCTTCCATAGAGACTGTTTAAGAAAACATTGTCTAATTAAAAAGCGTTAGTTTAGATAAACGTTTGTTAAAAAAATCGCTTGACCAACCAATTAACTTGTCTTGTTCTGCTGTCAACATTTTCTGAATCTGTACGTTAACAAAACGAATTTAAAACGAGTTTTAAAAACATCATTGCATTTTTTCATAAAAAAACACATGATTACTCAATGAATTTCTTTTGATCTGCTGACAAATTATTTCAAATATCCACATCATTAAAACCATCTTTAAAAAACATGGGTTTTCTCAATGAAAAAAACCTAAACCACCGGACCCGGATGCACTTGCAAACAGTCTCCTGAGGTATTTATTGATAAATATTTTTGTTTTTCATACTATTATCAAATTATATTTCTAATAAGACAGGTAAGATGTACAAAACATCAATTAAACTAATTTATATGTACTAAAATCCAACATCCGATGACTATTGGGGCTAATTCTAAAAAAACATAAAAAACAAAAAAACAAAAAAAGTTTTTTTTTGCAAAAAACGCATAAAAACGTTTTTTTGCATCTCTACCCACACCTCTCACTGAACATCCTCCGGGTCATCATCATCATCAGATGTTTTACTTGTTTGCCCCACTTTTCCCTTACAAGCTACTTTAAGATAGTTTCTACATGTCTCCTTGTTTCAATCTCCTTCATCTTAGCAGCAAACACTCATTCTGAATGCAGTGCAGAGTTATATCATCTCTATGTATCTCGCAGCATTTTCCCATGCACGTGCAAGCAAATATTCAGAGCCGTACAAAGACATGTGAGTGGGGATAAATGTGTGGTCAATATGTTCATTTCTCAATACCGCATCAGAAAAACGTATGGACAATATGTTCACCTGAATTCCAGCGTTTTTCTACCCAGTAGTGTATTCATCAGACAGTGAGCTTTGATTAGCCAGTGGTATACTTGAAAGTGCCGGATACTCGGATGCCGCATAAGAGGGATTTTACTGTATTTAAAGTTAAATGCTACAGTGACATCTGCCACACGGGAAGAAGTCAAAGCTTATGAACACCGTGGTGTACCCCGTGTAAAAAACCTCGCTGTCATCGCAGAGCCAACCCTCTCCACTGCTGCTGGGTGGACAGGGGCTGTGGGATTATAGAATTCACCCAATGAAATTATTGTCCGCCGGGATTTGAACCACGGACCTCCCGCTTGTGAGGCGGGTGTGCTACCACTACATCACGGAGTCCAACAATATTGCAGTGGTTCTCAACAATGGTGCAGTGGTTCTGTGGCGCGCTGATTGGACACTGCCCAATATGCGACTGGCTCCGTGTGACCTGTCGTTACGTGAAGCGACTGAGTGAAAACGGGGCGTGGGATGACCCTGTTGGCGAGGACACCCACAAAAAACTCATCGAGATTTTGAAAAAAGTCGAGTTATGTGATCCGGTCAGAGGGTCGTGGACAGTGGCATCAGGACCGACCAGGGGGAGAGTTTGGCGTGATGCCAGCAGCATAGCGATCGGAGTGGCGCTGGAGATTGATGGCAGAGTGGTAGAAGATGCGGCATGGATGCGGAAACGCACAGATGCTGGACACATAAACTTGGCAGAACTTGATGCGGCGATAAGAGGCGTCAACTTGGCCCTGAAGTGGAAATTGTCAGAAATAGAAGTGATCACTGAATCAGCCACCGTGTACAGTTGGATGAAATCATCGCTTAGAGGAACCCGTAGGGTGAAAGTGTCAGGCTTATCGGAAATGCTGGTCCGCCGTCGCCTGTGAATGTTTAGGGTACTTGTTGAGCAGTTTACTTTGGACATCCATGTGACGCTAGTCGGATCGCAAAAGAACGTCGCAGACACATTGACGAGAGTTGAAAAGAGACGGGTGAAAAATCAAAGTAGAGATATTGAACCCGTAAAGTGTTGTAATATGACGGTTGAAGAGTTGCACAATGACCATCATTTCGAGCGGTCAGTCCAACTGGCCAGACTTGTGAAACCTGACATCCGGAGAAAGGAAGTAAAAGATTGTGTGAGGAAATGTGTTCAGTGTCGCTCAATTGATCCTGCACCGGTACAACATGAAACCGGTGAGTTGTCTGTAAACAACAACTGGACACGATTAGCTGTGGACACAAAACACTATAACAATGAATGTTATTTGACAATCGTTGATTCTGGGCCCAGTCGTTTTGCCATATGGCGGCGGGTGACGTCTGAGAATGCCAAGGAAGTCTCGAGGGTACTGGAGGAATTGTTTCGTGAGATAGGACCGCCATTAGAGCTCTTGTTCGATAACAGCACAACGTTTCATTCCTACTGTATCGCCGAATTGTGATCCGAGTGGAAGGTGAATCGTAGATTTCGTGCTGCTTATCGAGCGTCCGGCAATGGAATTGTCGAGAGAAACAACCGTACCATCAGACGCATGGCAGCGCGTACGGGAAAGTCACCGCTGAATGTTGTTTTTCATTATAATTTGTCGCCGAATGCAATATCAGCGGTTTCACCGAGCAGTTCGTTGTTCACGGCTTGCGGCATCCCCGTGTGGAACCTGATATCGTTGAGAGCCCGAGCTCTCCGAAACTACGGCTTGGTGAATGTGTCCTAGTGAAACCGCCTAATTGCCGTTGTACGTCATGTTGGTCACCGGGTCGGCTGACAAGCATCACGTCTCGCAACAATGTCGAGGTGGACGGAGTGCCGCGTCATATCCTCGACATTCGTCGTATCGATAGTGAGGATGAAGATGAGAGCCTGAATGACAGCAACAGTGCACGAACTACTTGCAAACCACAGGACCGGCGAGAGATGGAGAATAGCAGCGACGATGACCAATATGCTGATGTCATCGATCCAGGTCCGAGGAGGTCAGGTCGTGTACGGCGATCACCAGTGTGAATGACTATAGGAGGACTATATTCAATGATAGTGATGTGTACATCAGGAGGGCGAGTGGTGCATTGGTCTTTGGTTGTCGGTAGTTGCTACTTTCTGCGTGTGCATGTTGGTGTATCAGTGTGATTGTACAAATAAACAGAGGTGTGAGCGCTGAGCCAAATGGTTCACAGAAGAGAGAGGAGTGCGCCAAACAGTCCACAATGCGTGTTCGCGTGAACGTGGGTATGTGTGTGTGTGTGTGTGTTTGGTTTGGTTTGGTTTTCATTAAGGACACACAAATTCTCAGCGGAATTCGATCGGCCCTCGAAATATTCTTCAATGATGAATGTTATTTACGTTTGTCGAGGCCTGTCGTTCTCAAATAGATGAATATTTGTCTCTGTTGCTGGTGAGCGACCAGATGGTCTCGGTTGATCGGACGCGATAAATGTTCTGCAGCAGTTCTGGTAGTGATTGTCGCATGATGAAATGAGCTTCTTGCGTCTGTTGGTTGAGGCGTATGCTCTCCCATGTGGTGATCGTGGAAATATTTTGTGCTGCTGTCAATGCTCGTTTGGCGGCTCTATCAACCATTTCGTTTCCGGCTATACCTTTATGAGCTGGGACGTATTGGAGAACTATTTGTCGGTCACTGTTATTTATTGTGTGGAGAAGGTCATGGATGTGGAATATCAAACCTCGTAAATATCTTGGGTCTCTATTTTTTATGAGATATAGGCCACTCTTGCAGTCTGTATATATGACAAATCGGTCGTATTGTGAATTTTGAATATGTATGAGTTTGATTGCTTGGTATATAGCGAAAATTTCCGCATGGGCTATCGATGATCCTCCAGGAAGTTTCCAAGTATCAGTATAGTTAATGGTTTGGGCGAAAAGAGCTGCTGATGTTAGCTTGCGTTTAGGATCATGTGAGCCGTCTGTGAAAATTTTAAAATGGCTACGGTACATTGTATCGTTCATGCAGTTGAAAGCCTGTTCTAGTTCGAAATCTGTATAATTTGGTTTAGTTGGATAATCTGGTGTGTACATATGTGTGAATATATGATCTAATGAATTTGACCACGGTGGAATGGGTGAAACTGAATCATGGACGTAAATTGTGTTCTCCGTTTCAGCTGCTGGTACTGATACGTTGTTTCTTGATATGTGGATGTTGGCCACTCGGTACAGGGGATGAGGGTTTATGACTGTTGTATATTCGATGCGTGTCCGTGCTTGTGCTTTCACGGTAACTCTGAAGTGTTCAAGTGTCGTAGATGTTGATATATCAAGTAGGCTCGTTTCAGCTAGCAATATGTTTATGGGGGTTGATTATTGACCAGAACTTGTAGTTTTTTCAGCGAAGAGGCGGATGCTTTTCCATATAGTGAGCTTCCATAACTCAGTCTCGAAAGAATTGCAGATCTGTAGAATATTTTTAAAACATGTGCTGAAGTACCCCAGCTTCTGCCAGTTAAACTTCTCATTATTGCCAAGCGCTTGTTTCCATCCACTCGAAGTTTCTCAATATGATGTTGCCAATTCAAGGCTGGACCGTTCAATTCCATCCCTAGGAAACGATGATGTGTTGTGAATGCTATTTGTTGGTTGAATAGTGTTATGCTGGGGAGTATGTTGGTAATTCTTTGTTTGGTAAAATACATCCAACAACTTTTACTCTATTGTTGGTGCTCGGCTGAAAAGCGTCATGTCATCCGCGTAAATGATCATCTGAGAATGTTGGGGGCTCGGCATCGTCGCCATAAGTATCTAAATAAAACTGGGCTCAACGGGGATCCTTGTGGGAGTCCTTGTGTGATTCTCTTCTGTCGGGACAAATGACCATTCACTGATACCTGGAAGGAGCGTCCTTCCAAAAACGATTGGAACCATTTCAGAGGGGACCCTACTACTCCGCACTTCGCCAATGTAGATGTCATGACTTTTCTGGGTACATGATCAAAAGCGCCATGCACATCTAGATAAATACTAACCATGACCTGTTTGGACTCATATGTGCTAATTATGTTGTCATTAAAATGGGATATGGCATCTATTGCACTCCTTTGGGGTCGGAATCCCATTTGATGATCCTTTAGAATCTGCCGTGTTTCAATCCACCACGAAAGCCTGTGTGCAACCATTCTTTCTAATGTCTTCCCAATACATGATAACATTGATATAGGACGATATGATTCTGGAGAAGAAAGGTCTTTTCCTTCCTTAGGCAGTGGGACTATGTAGGCAGATTTCCAAATGCCGGGGAAAATTCCACTTTGCCAACTATGGTTAAAGGAATTTAAAAGTTGATATTGGCAGTCCGCAGGGAGCTGTCTAATGAATGGGTAGATAATTCCATCTGGGCCTGGGGCTGATCTCCGTGGGAGTACCTTGAGCTGTGCCTGAAATTCATTGTGATTGAATGGAAGCGCAAGATCCTGGTTGACTCCATGTGTGTGTGTGTGTGTGTGTGTGTGTGTGTGTGTGTGTGTGTGTGTGCGTGTGTGTGGCGTTTCGGCTGTGTTGGCGGATTGGCAGGAGGGTGGTTCGTGTCCCTGGTGGAATTGCGTCGTCCTGTGCGTTAAAGTGTGATTCGGTGAATTGTAGTTGCGAGAGTGTTGTATGTTGAAGTGTTGGGCGTGTGTGAACTGCGTATATTGTCTTCATGTTTTTTGTGTTTTTTAAATACATCTACGGGAAGTTCTCGAAGAATACACTTAAAACAAGGATTTGAATACCACCCTTATTTTCAAACCATGAAAATCCTCATACTCTGTGTCATGATGATTTAGGAAAGGCTGATATATTACAACGACAATTTGTCTCTGTATTTACCAGTGAGCCAATCGGTCCTGTTTCTCATCCAACAGTATACAATAGAAATTCTATTGATACATCCGTTATCTCGCATAAAAATTTACTGGGCAAGTTGTCATCTCTCGATGTGAGCAAAAGTTGTGGTCCTGATGATATTCATCCTAGACTCATCAAGGAGCTGGCCTATTACCTGGCGAAACACATAGCATTTATCTTCAATAATAGTATTGATACGGGGGAAACCACAAGATTGGAAGAAGGCTCTAATATCACCGATCTACAAAAATGGGTCCAAACAAAGTCGCAGCAAATTACAGACTGATCAGTTTAACATCAATAATTCAAAATAGTGCAAAATCCTAGAAACTTTTTTCCGTGAATCTATGATGGACCAGCTTCTGAGCAACAACTCAATTTACCATACACAATATGGATTCATTCGTGGGCGGTCAACGGTCCTCCAGTTATTGCACTTCACTGACTATTGCTCTGAGATTATGGCTGCAGGTGGAATGTTAGATGCAGTATATTTGGATTACGCTAAGGCATTTGACTCTGTCCCACACCGTCGCCTGCTGACCAAACTTGAAGCCTGTGGTATCAGAGAGAAGACCTTACATTGGATGGAATAATTTCTTACTGGGAGATCTAAATCGGTCGTAGTTAAAGGCAAGAAGTCCTCAAGTGCTCCTGTGGCGAGTGGAGTCCCACAGGGGAGTGTGATTGGACTGATACTCTTCATAATGTATGTAAACGATCTTCCGAATACTGTGAGCTCCAATCTATATATGTTTGCTGATGATTAAAAAATAGTACGACATATAACGAAGCCTCATGATGCCCAAGAGCTGCAAAACGACCTTGACAGAATTCAGGAGTGGTCTCATCTCTGGCTTTTAAATTTTAATCCTGAAAAATCAAAAGTGTTATCCTTCGGCATGTTTAAAAACATAGTGTGTGCTCATCGCTACAATATATATGGACAAGAACTCGAACACGTGGAAACTGAAAAAGATCTGGGTGTGATGGTGGACTCCACACACAAATTTGAAGAGCATATTCTCCAAAAAATAAAGATGGCCAATTCTATGATGGGTCAAATCCGGTGAGTCTTCTCATATCTAAGTCCTAGTATGTTTATGCCACTATACACAGCTTTTGTAAGGACACACTTGGAGTACGCTCAAGCAGTCTGGTCACCAAGATACGAAAGGCTTGTAAATAAACTTGAAGAAGTTCAAATTAGAGCAACCAAATTAGTCGATGGACTAAAACACCTGGACTATCCTGAACGGCTGAAACATCTCAATCTGCCCACCTTGAAGTTCAGAAGACACAGAGGCGACATGATCGATATATGGAAACACTTCAATGTATACGATACAGATCTTCTACCAGAATGCTTCGTCTCACTCGAAAGGCCAAATAGACGGCATGGTAGACAGTTGTTTAAGCATAACACTATCGATGTTATGTTCAAACTCCGTAGCAGTGGCTTTTACCACCGCACCTTTTACCACCACATGGAACAGACTACCTCGTAAAGTAGCGGAGGCCCCGTCCATGAATTCATTTAAGTGCAGGCTTGACAAATGTTGGGATCAACTAAGATTTAAGTTCGACCGATCGACTGCTGCCATGCCGTGGTCGGCACGTTGTCAGCGTGTCATGCAGTGATTATAACTATGCGAGCGCAGCGTAGAGTCCTCTATTCGACTGGACTGCGGAATATGCTTAAATATGCTTAAGTAAGTAATATAGCGTGACAATGTTTCGACTCACAAGCAAACTCCTTGATAACTCTGTATTCCAGCGATATGAACGACGATCATGTTTATGAGAAAACTTTGCGATAATAAACTTCCGGACAACTTCGGGGGAAATATTTTAAATACTAGAGACGTTAGGAAAAAGAGGTGAGAATAACAATTCCGTGATTAAGCGGGACAATTCACTCACATTACGAACGTTGGAACTGAACAGCACGCTTTTGGAACGAGTTAAACTTCTAATTCGAGGCCCAATGTTGATTACCGCTATTCGAATTAGTTGCATTAGCTTCTAGATATATTTTGATGCCACATGCGAAAAACCACATAACCAGCGTGCAATAGCAGAATGTTGCACAATAATCAAATCATAAATATGACATTTACGGCTCGGCGATCAAGATCAGGCTCCAGTTCACAGTCGGATTAAATAGCTGACTTACCGCAGCGATCAAATCAAAAACTTGTTGTTAATGCTTATTGATGTCTGTCAAGTGTGTGAGTATGTGTGTGTGTGTATGTGTATGTATGTGTGTGTGTGTGTGTATGTGTATGTGACGGCGCCTTCAGATCAGCCCAATCTGTCAACAACTTGCACACAGTAAGCTCAAAATGACACCAAACTACGCGACAAACCGGTGTTTTAATTGCGCTTTCATGCGAAACACGCAATTTCGCTAGTCACTGATAAAATTGATGATTGTGTGTGTATGTGTGTGTGTGCGTGTATGTGCCAAGCGTCAAAAATACAGCCCGTCACGCTATACCTACATAGGTATCACGCTATATGTTTGGTTGCATTGCGTCATAGATTTGATCAGGATGATAATGTAAGAAAACAATGTATGGCCGTATATAGAAAGCATGAGAAGGCAAATACAGTAGATATACCGTAACACCTCGATGTAGAATATACCGTAACACCTCGATTTGAACGGCACTTCTAATAGAACGGGACCTTGCGGGAACAATTGAAAAATAGAGCGGCATCCTCTAATTCAGCGGTTCTTAACCTTTTTCAGTGTTCGCACCACTTTCAAATCAGCAGTCAGTTCTCACACCCCTGGATTCTTGATAGCTATACGAAAATATACAAATACAAATGACGTAATAAAAAACTTTTTTATTCAATCTTCATTCATACAAATTTAAGAACTACGTTTTTCAGAAAAAATATAATGTATAGGCTAAATATATACTTTCTCTAAAACATAGCAGGAATCCTTGCACCTCCTAGAATCTGCTCGCACACTAGGGGTGCGATCACCCCCGGTTAAGAATCCCTGCTCTAATTGAACGGCTCTACGGGGGAAGGTTTGCAAAGTAGAACAACATGCTGTTCAAATAGAGGTTTCACGGTATATACTATGATCACTGATGAAAACACTCTGAAACTACAGTCGGCCCTCCATATAGCGGACTCGAAAGGACCAAGAATAAATTCCGCTATTTGGAGATTGTCATTACTCGGAGGTGTCTGCTGCAGCAATGCTAATCAACCTTTTCACTGTGAATTGTTTTTATTTCACAAACTATACCATTGTAATTTACCACTTTTCATCTTTCTCAAACGATCGCACCAAAATTTTGCATTACCCTAGAAAATTATTTAGCTGCAGGAGATAACCGCTTATTTTGCAGGAGATAACCGCTTATTCCATATTGAACACATCGTTTATTTCCAATGTAGTAATACCAATGTTATACCAAGTTCTAAATTCCCGCATGATTCCTGTGCGAGATCTTCCCCAACAGAGCCGTAACGAGGTTCCCCCCCGAAGGCAATAATGGGTGTCCCCATTATGAGTAAATCAACATTAAAATAGAGGTCCGACTTTGAGAAAATGCAGTTACGAGCAGGTCCTCAGTCTCCATTAATATGGGCACTTTTATGCGCAGCTTTGTGACAACTTTAATGTGATGCGTGAGACAACGGGGCCCCTCAACACTTGGAGTCCCCACGGCCGGGGGGGTTTAGGGGCGGTTGCTACGACTCAGCTCACCAATCTGGAGTCCTAGGTGGCCGCCTAATTTACCAATGCCTAATAGTCTTCGTGTGTATATGCCTATCACCGGCCCTAGTAAGTCACTCTTCTCTACCCATCAGCTTGCAACAGTCAACTGTTGTCAGTCGACAAGCTGGAGTCAATATTTTCCACACATCCTCTAGTTAAGAATCACACACAGTCTTCCGCTATTTGGAGGTGTGCTATATGAGTGGTACCAATATATCATTCCGCTATCTCAAGGTTTCCACCATTCTAAGGTTTAAATCCCGCTATTTGGAGGTGCAATTAAGATGTATTTGATAGGCTTTTGATCGGGACCAACAAAGTATTCCGCTATTTGGAGGATTCGGCTTTATGGAGATAAGACCCTGCGGTAGGAGATAAGAATACTGCCGCCTTACCTGCTGCGTGTCGTAAGAGGGGACTACAAGCTGACCCTCTGCTTCTTCCTCCCTTTACTGCCATGTCCAGGAGGGGAGCGATAATTCAGCAGAGTTGGCGCCCCCTTGTAATATTGCAGCTGTCTCATTTCCTATCCCTTCTACCCGAAGAAAAAACCGCTTGATGGACATCCGCTTATTGGAGATCCGCTATTTGGAATGTCCACTGTCAGTGGAGGCGCCAGGATTTTTCCGATGGGGGGCTGAGGGGGGAGGGAGCTAAGGAAAAAGTTGTGGGGGCTTGGCGAATCATGAAGAGCTACATTCGAACACTGAATACATAATATCTTAATAAGTGACTGGGGCACACTGATTGAGTCCTCGGATTTGAGCCAATATTTCAGGACTTCATTTACAGTGATAAGAAATTTTAATGTCCATGATTATAATTTTTGGGGGGCTTGGCATATTTTTTGGGGGCCGCCAGCCCCCCTTCCCTTGGCGCCGCCACTGTCCACTGTATTATTATTCTATGCAACTCAAATTATAACGCAGTTATAAAAATGCTGATATGTAGACGTGTGCTGAGACGTAGCTTTAATGTAGAAGTACGTATAGACGGTATTGAAATAAAATCTCACACTTACCTATTTGGTGTACAGACGCGCATACATGTGGGGAAACTCGGATGACCAGTCTGTTTAGTTCTACCGGTTTCTTTGATTGGTCATACACAAGCTGAACTAGCGGACGGACTAACAAACACGCTCGCACACACAGCGGTACCACAGGTGCCTGTGGGGCCGCTTAATTATGTGGTCCAGCTTTCTCCTGTTGACTGGACCACCGGCCTCGAGTACATCCACAACCAACACACATCTCAAACGTCCGCGCAACACTGATCCTATCCTCAAACACTACCACCCGACAACTACATGTAGCGGTCACACGCACACACACACACACACACACACACACACACACAAACACACACACACACGCACACAGACAGAGGTATGTTGTGGAACAGAGAAACGGCGTGTGTATGTTTTCACAGTACCATCAATGAATACACAACAGAACTGGGTCCCCACAAGTGGCGCCACCTAGGCGAATTCGATGAAAACTAAGTTAAGATTGTCGAAACAGACGAACAAGACATGATAGGCAGCATTTGTGTTGCACAAGTGTCTTAGGTGGCGCTAGCTGAGGAGACATGATTATATGAATACAAAAAATAAATGATTAATACATTGATCAAAAGAGTAAATTTTGCAATAAATGTGTTCCACCCAAATTTTTAAAAGAACTTGAAATGAAGATGAGTGACATTGGGAGAACGGCTGCTGCGGTCTTTGAGCGAAATGGCTCGTGTAAAATATCGTTTTCACGCTCAAATATTTATCAATGTAGGCTTACGTTAACACACACGCATATACACGCGCACACAATCACATGCAAACGTATGTTCTTTTTTAAATTGATCGCATTATCATTACTAATTTAATATTCCAAAAACAATTAAGTTCTGAGTAAGTCCTGCATCGCCTCGGCCATGGAGAAGAATCGAAGATTACTGAATAGAGAAAATACTTGATGATGAAGAATGAATCAAATGCAGTTCGCTGTTTCATTTTGTCAATTCTGCAGTACTGTGCCACCATGTGGTCTTCTACTGCGGATTGTCACCTCAATCTCATATACAGAGTTGTCAGAAATTGCAAGTTCCTCTGTGGTGACTTGGTTGTTGGTGATTCTTGCCATCGTCCAAAGGTCAGCAGCGTGTGCAAGATCAAGCACAACGACCATCATCCGATTAACAAGTCACTTCCTGATGTTTTTGTGACTGCAAGAAGCACACGGTTTACATCCAGACAACATTCCCAGTGTATGGCTCAAATTTGTTGCCGTACAAGGCACTTCCAACCTTGCTCTCTTCTGGCCACTGGGGATATATCTAGGGAGGATGTTCTCTCGCAGAATAATCTGAACAAATTCAAGCCCAAAGTCATTGAAATACTACAAAAAAGGCGGAATCGGCTGTTGCTATTTATTTACTGATATATTATTATTTATTATTATTTATTCAACATTTATTACTATTTTTTGTTACTTATTTTCCATTTATATATATATATATATTTGTAATATTTTTAATGATGTATATGATATGTAAATGATATAATAAAAATTAAAATTTAAGTATTTTTGCATTTTTGGTAATTAGTTGTAATTATATACACACACATATATATATATATATATATATATATATATATATATATATATCTATATATATAAAAGAGATCCTCTGTCTGTCTGTGTGTTTGTCTGTCCCACACTCCTTGGTCCATTTTCTATCAGCTAATACTAGGCCACCACTTGGCGTACCCAGAGCGTAGCAACCGCCCCCCGCACCCCCCGGCCGGGAGGGGCCCCGAATGTTGAGGGGCCCCTTTGCTTCACGTATTATGTGATTATGTCTAATGAATGCATTCAATATTCACAATGGGGGCCCAAAGTGTTGCCTTCGCGGGGGGGCCCATAATTTCTCGCAACGGCTCTGGGCGTACCCGCTAACAATATATACCATCACGTTGGAAATTCTACACTTTAATTCTACATTTTATTCTGATTCTATCTTGTCTACACTTTAGAGTAAATTTTAAATTTAAAAATTACGACAAAAAAAAGTTATAGCGGTGAAAAGACAAAATGAACCCTGAAAAAATCGAAAATTTTGGTCAATATTCCGCCATCTACTCCTTATAAACCATAAATGGTACAGCTATACGAATTATATCACTGTGTAGAAAATTTGCTGATCTACTTGTTAGGCTATAATTCAAATTCTAAAATCAAATAAAAAATATGTAAAAATGACAAAATTACAATCTACATTCATAATTTCATTTTAACTTAAGGCGACCAATTTTATTTACTTTTTTCTCTATTTCTTAGCAAATAAATATCACACATCTAAATAAATAATACCATCATGCTGGGAATTTTGTTTTCTACAACACGGTATAATTTTTAATTTTCCAAAGTGTATTAAAAAAAATTTACGGCGGTGTGAAGTCAAAATGACAAAGTCAAAAATGCAAAATTAGCACTGAAAAACGCGAATATTTTGGTCAATATTCCGCTATCTATTCCTCATAAACCAGCAATGGTACAGCTATAAAAATTTACCTATTGTGTAGCTAATTTTGTGTTCTACAAGAAAAGTTATAATTTATACCCACAAGTAATACAAAAAACGTGTAAAATTGGTAAAATTCTCAAATACATCCAAAATTACACTTGAACACCGGGTGACTAAAATTAATTCATTTTTCTACTATTTCTCAGTAACTATTTGTTATACATAAAAATAAATTATACCATCGTGCTAGAAATTTTTGTTTTCTACAATACGGTATAATTCTTAATTTTCCAAAGTGTATCTGAAGGAAGTTACGGCGGTGTAAAGTCAAAAAGACATATTGCCAATTTGACAGCTATTATGCGCACTTGCGATTACACAGGAATATACTACTGTGTAGATAATTTTGTGTTCTACAAGAAAAGGTATAATTTATACCCACAAATGATACAAAAAACGTGTAAAATTGGCAAAATTCTCAAATACATCCAAAATTACACTTGAACACCGGGTGACTAAAATTTATTCATTTTTCTACCTATTTCTCAAGAATTATTTGTCACACATTAAAATAAATTATACAATCGTGCTAGAAATTTTGTTTTCTACAATACGGTATAATTCGTAATTTTCCAAAGTGTATCTGAAGGAAGTTACGGCGGTGTAAAGTCAAAAGCACATTTTACCAATTTGGCAGCTATTATGCGCAATCGCGATTACACAGGAATATACTACTATGTAGATAATTTTGTGTTCTACAAGAAAAAGTATAATTTATACCCACAAATTATACAAAAAATGTGTAAAATTGGCAAAATTCTCAAATGCATCCAGAATTACACTTGAACACCGGGCGACTAAGATTAATTCATTTTTCTTCTATTTCTCAGTAATTACTTGTTACACACAAAAATAAATAATACCATCGTGCTAGAAATATAGTTTTCTACAATACGGTATAATTTGTAATTTTCCAAAGTGTATCTGAAGGAAGTTACGGCGGTGTAAAGTCAAAAGCACATATTACCAATTTGACAGCTATTATGCGCACTTGCGATTACACAGGAATATACTACTGTGTAGATAATTTTGTGTTCTACAAGAAAAGGTATAATTTATACCCACAAATGATACAAAAAACGTGTAAAATTGGCAAGATTCTCAAATGCATCCAAAATTACACTTGAACACCGGGCGACTAAAATTAATTAATTTTTCTACTATTTCTCAGTAACTATTTGTTACACATAAAAATAAATTATATCATCGTGCTAGAAATCTTGTTTTCTACAATGCGGTATAATTTTTTATTTTCCAAAGTGTATCTGAAGTAAGTTACGGCGGTGTAAAGTCAAAAAGACATATTCCAAATTTGACAGCTATTATGCGCACTTGCGATTACACAGGAATATACACCGATTAAATTTCACTGAAGCCCAATCACAATTAAGAATGCATCATATTAGCTCCAAGCATGGATGGTGTGGTTTTATTGGGTACAGCTTAATTAATGCTAGACTATACTGAATAGAAAGGCTTTATTGCCCTCAATATTTACACATGAATTGTTCCGACCGACGGGCGGGTAAAATACTACTGGGAACAAAGTTAACTACTGAATTTTACTGTATAATTTAATTGGTTTAATTTCAAGTTGCATAAGCTTAAGTTGGATAAGGATATGGGTTGTAATATCATGCAATGCCAACTATATGAATATGCTGTTTTAGCGGACGCATAAATCTGGAATTATAGAGATGACAGAAGGTTTCATTGTTTTGATAGTGTTACACTTCTGAATTACTACACACGAAGGATGGGTGTGAACTTGAGTACTGTTGAGGGAAAAACTTCGTCAATAATTAAAACAAGAATTTACCAATTTATATTTTTCTATTGGATAAGCTTTTTGCTTTTTGATTTATTATATTCTATTTATAGTTCCGCACGACGGGCGGGTTTAAATACGAGGCAGTTCGAGGGAAAATATTTTGGCACATCTAAAATAAAAACATTCACATTAAGACTTTTCTATTGGTTAAGACTTTTTATGGGTTTACTTTTTCTTATTTAATTTTTAATCATTTTTTTATGAATTCAATATTCATTTTACTTTATTTATTGTTCTGCACAAAGGGCGGGTTTTAATGCTAGATGGTGATGTTGAGTTATAAATATATTTTGAAAACATTATGATAAAAAAATTAGTCATTTTTCATTGTTTTGTGTCAGAGTTCTGAATTATTCCGCACGACGGGTAGGTTTAAATATGAGGTGGATTAAGGGATAATATTTTGTCAAATTTATAATTAAAATATTTACATTTAGAGTTTTTATTGGTGAACGTATTTACAGGTTAAATGTTTTGCTTTTTAATTTTTATACAGTTTATTCTATGGATTGAATATGCATTATATTTTATGAATTGTTGAGCACGACGGGCGGGTTTCCATATGAGGCGGGTTAAAGGAAAATATGTTGCCAAAATAAAAATAAAAATAATTAAATTTGGACTTTTCAATTGAGTACGATTTTAATGAGTATATTTGTTTTCTTTTTTAATTTGCAATATGTTTATTAATTAAATATGAATTTCATTTTATGAATTGCTCCGCACAACTGGCGGGTTTCAATGCTAGACGGTGATGTTAAGTTATAAATATATTTTGGAAACATTATGATGAAAAGGTGTAGTCATTTTTCATTGATTCGTGTCTGAGTTCTGAATTATTCAGCACGACGGGCATGTATAAATATGAGGCGGTTTAGGCAAACTATTTTGTGAAAATAAATATGAAAATACAGAAATTTAGACTTTTTTATGGGTTTACTCCACTCTTTTTTAATTCATATTCATTTTCTCTTATGAATTGAATACAAATTTAATAGTATTAATTGTTTCGCACGACGGGCGGGTTTACATGCTAGAATTTTCATTGTTTGTTACGTGTTTGTGTTCTGAATTATTCCGCACAATGGGTGGGTTTATATATGAGGCGGGTTGAGGGAAAATATTATTTAAAAATAAAAATAAAAATACTCACACTTGGACTTTTCTATTGAGTAAGACACTTATGAGTTTTCATTTTCTTTTTTAATTTGGAATATTTTTTATGAATACGATTTTTTATGAATATTAATTCCATTTTATGAATTCCTCCGCACAACGGGCGGTTTTAATGCTAGAAAGTAAAAAGTAAAATAGTACTTAAGCAAATGATGTTGGGGAATGATGTTAAGTAATAAATATAGTTTGGAAACATTCTGATGAAAATATTTCATCATCTTTCATTGTTTGTTTCGTGTTTGTGTTCTGAATTATACCAAAAGACGGGCCGATTTATATATCAGGCGGGTTGAGGGATAATATTTGTCAAAATAAATACAAAAATATTCTCATTTTGACTTTTCTATTGGTTAAGACATTTATAGGTTAAATTTTTTGCTTTTAAATTTGTATTCATTATATTTTATGGATTTTATATGAATTTTATTGCATGAATTGTTCCGCACGACGGGTGGGTTTAAAAAAAGTGTTTGTAGTTCATTTCTTCAAATGGTTCATTTGAAAAAGTTTTTTTTTATAAATATAAATGCTCTGCGGGCAGCAACTATAGACAATAGAACGTCTCTTGTAGAATTCATCCATACACAAAACCAATGGATTTGACTTCAAGATCCAGAACGGATCGTGTTCGAGTTCTGAATTATTCAGCACGACGGGCGGGTGTAAAAATTACTAAGGCGGACTGAGGGGAAATATTTTGTCGAAATAAAAATAATTAAACCTAGAATTTTCAATTGATTAATATTTTTATGTGTGTATCCTATTTCATTATTAATTTTCCATAATTTATAAATGAATCATAATTTTCTGTCTGTCTGTGAATGAATGCTTGAATATGAGGTGACATAATTGCGCGGGTTCAATGGTATAGGTCAGGGGCTTCAAGCGCAAACAAAGCGATGGCTCATTTTTATGAAATAAAAATGTCCCGGGGGCAGCAATAAAACGTTACATTTCACCGTGTAGAATGAATTCATATACAAAACTAATGGATTTGACTTCAAGATCCAGAACGGATGGTGTTCGAGTTCTGAATTAATACGCACGTCGGGCGGGTTTAAATATGAGGCGGGCTGAGTGAAAATATTTAGTCAAAATAAAATTATAATTTTGAAATTTAGACTTTTCAATTGATTAAGGTTTTCATAAGTTTGCCTTATTTATTTTTTAATTTGCAATATTTTTATATTGTTCCGCACCAATATATTACACCATACCATATATACCATATATTACACCACGCAACACGTACATCGGATTTGAAGCCAGGAGATTTCGTGTTCGTCCGCAGACCAGGAGCAGATAGTGCAGACCCTTCAAGATCACGGGTCGCCGCGATTCAGCATTTCAGCTGTCCGACGGCTCAACCTGGAATCCCCATCCCTTGGTCCTCTCTCACACTGCTCTACTCTCGCCTATTGGACAGCCACCTGTTGAACTGCCTATTGAACGCCTGGTGGAGCCCACATCGGCAACGGCAGATACCGTGGATGCTGAAGGAGATGACGTGGATACAGATAAAAAGCCGTGGTCACACGAGGCTAATCCAACGATTTGCCAAGCCACAAGCCAACGATTTGCCAAGCCACGATGGCAATGCCAACGATTGGCCTAGCCAACTGTTGGCTTGCAGCGGACAATCGTTGGCTTGGCCAGCAATTGGCTTGCGAGTGGTCACACGAGGCCAGTAATTGTCCAAGCCAATAGATGTGGTGCAGAGTACGTCGGTGTGATATATTTCGCTCTCCTGACTATACCATTTGAATTTTGAGTTAATCCAGGTGTATTCTTGAATGTACAGATCATAAATATATTCTGATCGTATAATATATATGTTAAACATATTCTACATATTTGATATATTTTTACGTATATATCTATTTATCAAAATTTAATCTAGTCATGTATCAAACATTAACATAAATTATACAAATATTATCCAATATTCCACCTCATCATAATATAATTGCCACAATAGAACATGCACAAAAACACAACACATAGGCTCTCAAACTGAGTTGAATTCGCTTCACGCGTTGCTTCAGCGCCATGTGGTGAAAAACGGATGCTCCAATATTTGCTTTGCGCGAGAATTCTATCATTTTCAGCGTGACAGTGCCAATGCCACCTAGATACAAGGCCGTTTCACGATTTTGTGACGTCACAGCGTTCGGCCAACGTCGGTGCAGTGTGTATGTGTTGCGGTGCACTATTAGTTGATATTATGCGTACGCCGGTGCATTATTTTCACAAATACTCCCAGTTTTAAATGCAACCTTGCATTTAGAAGCTGTATAATGCTTAACAATTCTTTTTACAACCTAATACAAACAAAATTTAGGAGGTTTACGATCATGTATTGTACCAAGCGTGCGAATTAACAACAAGAAAACGGTCAAATATAGAAGCCAATATGACATGTTTCATTAATTACTTGCCACAGTGAATTCAGACACGGGTACGCTATTTAATTCATCATTCACAACATGCTGCAGCCCATCAACATGTCGACAAAAACGTGTTTACACACTTCACGAATACAACATTGCGAAATACAAAGCCAATAACTGAGCATAAATTCCAGCATTGACAAACAACAATAAATGTGATGGTTAATTGTGCTTGAATATCACATAGAACAGCGGTCCGAAACATGCGCTAATTATCCGCTGATAGATATTGTAAGTGTGTTTGTAAGTGTTGATTTGTCAATTGTAAGTGTCGCTAAGTGGGGAACTGATGTCGGATAGAAGGACAAATGCGTGTTTTTATCAATCCGAAATCTTTCATTTTCGCTTATATCGACTTCCTGACATTAAATTTGTTCGAACCACTGGATTCATGAGATTTCTCAGCGGTGCGAAGAAATCAATGAATTGACACGCTTTCACATGAGAATATTGAATAATCGATCTTAAAGCAAATCCATGGGCAACATTCACTCTATATCAACGATAATGACACACGCAGATATACACCATACCACACATTAACACCATATCACTCATCAACGATAATGACACACGCAGATATACACCATACCACACATTAACACCATATCACACATTAACACCATATCACAAATTACCACCATATCACAAATAAACACCATATCAGAAATCAGAAATCAGAAATGTATTACCACTTTATACAACAAAGTATTGGCATGGATGAAAATATACATACAAATCACACAATGTACACACAAATGAAAATGCATCATAAATAAACTTGGGCTCACAGCGGAATAAGACAAACAAGAGTCACACAAAAACACGTATACTACAGAAAAACGAATAATATCGGTGTGGGCTCAAGAATCTATGTACACATCCAAAAGATATTTATATGATTTGCTGCTGAAAGATTTATAGGAGCTGGAAGATGTAATTGAACGCGGAGGTTTATTGAACAGACGGGGGGCAATGTATTGGAAGGATTTGGAAGACCATGATGATTCGGAAACTGCTCGGGGTTCTAGAAGGGCACTAGATGATCGAGTGTTAGTGTTGTGTGAGACTGGCACTACCAGCTCCTACAGATAGGGTGGAGGGTAGGGAGAGTTGATCAATTTGAAAGTGAGACAACATATTTTGTGTTGGGTCATATATTTAAAAGAAAGCCATCTCAATGTTTTTAGGTATCGAGAGGTGGGATGACGGATAGGAAGTCTGAAAACAAAACGGCACGATTGGTTGAGAATAGATTGGAAGGAAGAAATGTCTTTTTTTGGTAGATAATAAAACAAAGAGGAGCAATAATTGAGATGGGGGAAAATAAAAGCATTAATTAGAACAATGGAGGAACGAGGAACGAGGAAATATCACACATTAACGCACAATTTGCACGCATCAACATTTACATATATATTACTGTATATTGGCATGTCTTGTTTGATAGCTGTCATCCATTTCTTTCGGAGCACCTCCTCTTTCGGTGAACAGAATATTAAGATATAAAATGCAGCGCATAAAATGATCAAATATTTCAAAAAGATTGAAACATATCTTAACTAATTCAACAAAATCAGGTTCAAGGGAAGAGATAAATGAGTGAGCATTTATTGACTTACCTTTCACTCCGAAAGGTGACATTCTCCGGAATACACCAATCTAATAATACTTGAAGTAAACTTGCGGGAAACACTACAACACTGCTTAAAGTATGATAGAAGCAACAGCGAATGCAAACTCTCAATGCCACTACAATTGTGAACGCAATACTAACATAAACGCGTCGAACCAACTACGCTGCACTGAAAATATAATGCGCACAACGCCACAAATAATTATCACAGCGAACACACGTACAATCGCAAAACGCGCAAGGCCACAAGTACACACAACACCACAAACACGCGCTGACAACGAACTGACAACGCTACACTGACAACGAACTGATCACGTGATCAGCGATGCAGCGTCAGCGTTTCAATGGTTTGTAGCTGAGTCATTAGCATCGGCTTATAGGTGAGTCATAGCAAGATGTGATACCCAGCTAGCGTTAGGACGGACGAGCTGACGTAACACCCCCCATGGGGAGGGGATGGAAGGGCCTTGTATCTAGGTGGCGTTGACAGTGCGCGTTCATTGCACAGCAGCGTAGCGCCCTCTTGAGACAAGCGGCTGAAATGCAGGCCAATTGGCTTGAAAAGTTGAACATGTTCAACTTCGGTTTTCGGGACAAGTGCTGGCCAAGCCACCAATTGTCCCGAAACCCCGATTGGCTTGGCCAACAATTGGCCTCGTGTGACCACGGCTAAACATACTTGTCGGACACCAAGCCCGCAGATGTGGCGACAGCTGAGTCGTTGCTAGCGGACCCAAGCCAGGAGGAGTTGCCTCCGCCGTCGAGAGGTCGCCGCCGTCAACGTCCTGTGCGACTAGGGGACTATGCTATAACAACAACAACAACCGTGTATTTGATATAGCGCACCAATCAACGAAGACGCGATAAGCATGAGATAAAGAGATACAAAAGCAATAAGTACATCAAAACGGGAGCTCAGAAAGAAGAAAAACAAGAGCTAGCAAAGACAAAATATAACAGGGAAGATAAACACCGACATATTTTCATGTTGAAAAAAACATCCACAAAGACATGAACTGACAAATACAAACACTGGCGCACGTCACATACAAGCACGATTAGCACAAACATATGATCAGAGGCTGTTAGCCGAATCAAATGTACAACAAGAAAACAAAACACAATGTTCAGTAGTATTAGTGAGAGTATATACATGGCGAGAATATGGAGATATACGAGAATTAGAGTCAATGCTCGTACTCGTATACTCGTATACTCGTATACAGAAGTAGAGTCAATGCAATCTAAAAGGAGGTATAAGTGGCAGAGAAAAGACGGAAGAGAAAGCAGGTATTTATGCAGCGCAGAAGCAGGTTTTTATGCAGGAAAAGGAAGGGTATGATTTATGACGAAGGATATGAGGAGGAAGACAGTTGTATAATAGGGGGCAGAAAAATAGGAATACTTCACGGACCAATTTGATAAGTGGTCGGCGGGAGGGCAAACAAGAGGTGCAGGACGGCGGCTGAAAGGACGATCAGAGAAGGTAAGAAGTGAGAGCAAGTACGAGAGAGGAGAAGATGTATGTAAGAGTTTATTTACAATATAGCACAGCATATATTGTATCCTTGAAAGAGCTGGCAGCCAACCGAGTTCTCAGATATGAGCGGAGGGGGGTGTCTTAGGAGGAAGGCGAAGAACGAAACAACAAGAAAGATTGATGATAGCTTGAAGGGAGCAAATGGACTTCTTAGGAAAATGAAATAATAATGAATTGCAATAGTCGAGACGTGAAAAAATAAACGAGTTCACTAGAAGGAGAGCAGACACAATATCAATATGAGAGCGGATCGGGCAGAATTTTTGCAAGGTGAAACGACAGAGGCGGGTAATTTTTGAAAGATGCTGAGAGAATGTTAGAGAGGGATCGATAACAACTCCCAGAATACGGATATTAGATGAAAGAGGCAAGTTGACAGAACAAGGAGCAATACTGGCAGGGTGAAGAGATATTCAGTTATTTTCAGGATTCAAAAGATTTCTTCAGGACGCCCAGGCAGCGATATGCGACAGAAGTGGAGAAATTAGACCAATTTTTCAGGAGGAAAATGGGAAGTAGATCTGTATATCGTCTGCATTTATATGAAACGTTATGGGGTAAGACCGGAGTATTGGGCAGAGGGATGAAATATACAGATTAAACAGAAGAGGGCCTAGAAGGAAATATTGAGGGACACCGGAATCGAGTGGAAGGGGAGAGGAAAAATCGGAGTTGCAGCGAACTGTATACGAACGATTTGTAAGATAGGAAGTTAGAAAAGATAGAGCTGAAGAAGATACACCAATATGGGCTAGATCTTTACAAAGAATCGAGTGATCAACGAGATCAAAGGCGGAAAAGAAATCTAGGTAGATGAATATTACGGAGTTGCCTATGGAAAAGGAAGCGAAGATGTCGTTCAATGAAGATAGAAGGAGAGGTTAAAGGTCAAATGCCTAAGTGGCAGCTGCTACACGGGAAGAAGCCGAAGCTTATGAACACACAGGCGTGCCCCGTGCAGCTCGCTGTCACCGCAGAACCGACCCTCTCCACGCTATGGCGCCACAAGGACGTAAGACGTATTAGAGTGGGCCACCTCCCCAGAATGCATGGCACAACACATGACTGATGTCTGGTACCATAATTTTCTGCTGGGTGGACAGGGGCTGTGGGGTTGTAGAATTCGCCCAATGAAATTCTGCTCCGCCGGGTTTCGAACCATAGACCTCCCGGTTGTGAGGCGGGTGTGCTAACAACTGCACCACTGAGTCCACGGAGTCCACGGAGTCTCAGTAGAGTGATTAGAAACGAAACCGGATTGACAGGGGTCTAGGGCAGAATATATGCAAGGGTGCAGTTGAGGAAGGATATCAGCCTCCAGAAGCTTAGAATGTAGTGGAAGCAAAGAAATAGGCCTATAACTACTTGGAATACTAGCATCCAGGCAAGGCTTTTTAAGAATAGGAGAAACATTAACGTGTTTAGAGGTCATAAAAGTACCGTGGAGGAAGGAAGTGTTCACCAGATGAGTAAGAAATGGAGCAAGGAGTATGATGGAGTCGGAAAGTGCCCGGAAGTTTATTGGATCAGATGGACACCTGGAGGATTGAAGTTTTTAAGAAATTTGGCAGTCATGGCTGGAGAATTTGGAAATTGAAAATTGAAAATTGAAAATTGGAAATTGAAATTGTAATGTCGACAGAACGGTTACACTGTATTGGATGAACTTTGCATACACACACAATGGTATTCACAAACACTCGCAATATGACACCCGCACACCAAGACGTCTCGTGGGTGACTGACTTGGTCCAATGTTTGACATGGGGCGCCATCTAACGCTCCTTACATCTTACTTTCTACGGAGAGTATCTTCTCGGGGGACGGATGGCACGGCCTGCTCTTGAGACGATCGGCGGAGAGTCGTTTTGAGTCAACACCACCGGCGTCGCTGCTCGTGCTTCCAACAGTGTACCAGGACTCGTATCTTCATTTGTTCCTGGGTCATCACTGACATTGTTTGGCGATGCTGTGGCGGTGTCAGCTGGTCTTATGAAGCCTTTGTTTCGGCGTAAACTCCGTCCGGATTCTGTTAGGACCTGATATGACCTCGGGTGTTCGGTTGATCTGGAGACAACTCTGCCCCGCTGCCATGTATTGTTCTCTTGTCGGATGTATATGGGTTCTCCAGTATTGAAATCGGGGCGGGTTGCTGCCGAGCGATTGTAATGTGTCGCCTGCTCGTCTTGCCGCTCCTGTAGTCTCGCTCGGTGTAAATCTCGGTCAATATTCTGGTTGCTCACGATGCCTGTAAGGACACCCCTCTGTCTTCTGTTCATCAGGAGCTCGGCAGGGCTGGGTAGTTTCCTGTCGATCGGTGTCGCCCTCAGATTCAAAAGAGCGAGCTGCAGGTCGTCTCCACTCTCATTCACCTTTGTCATTGTTTGCTTTAGCGTTTGTATTGTGCGTTCGATCAAGCCGTTCGACTGGGGGTAGTGTGGCGAGCTGCTGATGTGATGGATGTTCCATTCTTCCGTAAAGCGTGCGAACTCGTGTGAACTAAATTGTGGTCCGTTGTCGCTCACCATCTTCTCGGGAATTACAAATTCCGCAAATGCCTGCTTAAGTGCATCTTTCACTGCAGTCGAGCTGCAGTACGAAGGCATTCGCCGTACAATTGGAAATTTCGAGTAGTAATCAGCGATGGCTAGGTATTTCTTGCCACCCCAATCGAAAAGATCGGCTCCAACAACTTGCCAGGGTCGAGTTGGTACCTCATGTGGTAGTAACGGTTCCTTCCGTGGCGCCTTTGCGAATTTGTTACAAACAGGACAGCTCTTGCACATGTCTTCTATGTCCTTGTTGATCCTTACCCAAAATACACATTCCCGAGCCAACAGCTTGCACTTTTCTTCACCCAGATGTGCCCCGTACAACTGCTTCAGGATCATGGATGTTCTTGATGATGGGATGACGACGCGCTGTCCTCTCATGACTACACCATCAACAATTGATAATTCGTCCCGATATGGCCAGTATGCACGCTGATCCTCCCGGATGTCTCCGATTCTTTCGGGCCATCCCCTGTTTATTGTCTCGCTGAGTGTTTGCAGCTCAAGGTCCTTTTGTGTCTCATTCCGAATATCTCTAATCCGCTGTGGTTCGAAATGGACGTGGTCGACTTGCACATCAAGATCGATATGATCGTTGCATGCCCCTGGCGCTCTAGACAGTGTGTCGGCCGCTGTAATGGCGTCTGGCTTGGCGTATTTGATCTCGTAGTCATATGGCTGCAGTGCTAGAAGCATTCTTTGCAGTCGAGGAGGGGCAGCATGAAGGTGTTTCTTCTGAATCATCTCCAGCGGTTTATGATCGCTATGCACCGTCACCGGTCCACCATATATATACGTATGGAATCTCCGACATCCGAAGACTACTGCTAGTAGTTCTTTCTCAATGTTTGCGTATCGTTTTTCGACAGCTGTCAGGGCTTTGGATGCGAATGCGATCGGCCTGCCTTCTTGGATGAGCACGGCTCCCAAGCCTTTTTGGGACGCGTCTACTTGGATTTCGGTGAGTTTTTGTGTGTCGTAATATGACAGCGTCGTTTCTTTCGATATTGCTCCCTTGACGTCCTCGACAGCTGCTGCATGCTGGGGTAGCCAGTCGAAAATTGCCTCCTTTCGCAGCAAGTCTCGCAGTGGTGCCTTTTCTCAGCCAGGCCGCTTATAAACGGGCTCATGTAGGTTGCCAAACCCAGAAATTCTTGCAATTCAGTCTTGTTGCATGGCTCCTTCATGTCCTGTAAGTCTTTGACTTTATCCGGGTCTGGGTGTTTCCCGCTTGCGTCAAAAACTGCTCCGAAGAATTTGACGCTACTGCACTTTATGAAGCACTTACTGCTGATAAAAGTCAGTCCCGAACGTCTTGCTACTTTCATCAAGTTGTGAAGACGGATGTCGTGTTCTTTTACAGTGGTGGAGTACACCACAACGTCGTCGGCAATGCCAATGGCACCTGGACATTGCTCGAGTATTGCATCCATTTTTTGTTGGAATAAGTCCTGCGACATCCTCAACCCGAATGGCATTCTGTTGTATCGGAAACGTCCGAACGGTGTGTTGAACGTCGTGAGTTCGGAACTTGCATCATCCAATTCCACCGACCAGTATCCGTCCTTGGCGTCCAATTTACTAAAGAATTTTGCTTCGGCTAACTGGTGCGATATCTCGTCAAGTGTGGGAGCGCGGTGGTGAGTTCTCATGATGCATTTGTGGAGGTCCTTTGGGTCCAGACATACTCTCAATCGTCCGTTTGCTTTACGCGTACACGTGAGGCTGTTCATCCATTCGGTTGGCTTTGTTACGCGCTCAATAACCCCTTGGGTCTCCATTTCGTTAAGAGTCTGCTGTAAATCATTTTTTACTTTGATTGGTACTTGTCTGGGTGCATGTACCACCGGCTGGGCTCCGGATCGCAAAACGATGCAGTACTTCCCGGGCATGTGTCCGATAGTGTCGAACCTGTCCGGGTATTGTGCCTTCAGTTGATCTGTAATGTGCACTCGGTCAATTGACTCTTGGTCTTGCCGACTATGGTCGTTCACGGTGTAAAAAACGCACGTTTTTCCCAGCTGGCTGCTTGTTGGTGATTCGTTCTTATCATGTCGACGTACCCGCACAATATCAAGCGCCTTGCACGACGGCCAGCCGAGGAAAGCCGGGCGTTTTGTGTCGACCACGAAGAAATCTAGTCTAGCGGTTTTGCCATTTTCGTGTCGACATACCAAGCTCATAATGCCGAAATGCCTTATAGGCGTTGGTTTACTTGAGTTATCATAGTACGCTGTGAGCACCTAGCGCCACGGTCTGGTGTCGCCACTGGCGGGTTTCTCGCGCTGAAACAATTTTTGGAACATACACAATGGCAAAATATTGCCAGCAGCACCGGTATCCACCTTTAATTTCATGCTGAACACGGTGCCAAACCGTTCAGTATCCAGGTTTGTGTACACTTCATGTTCGGTGCCTTCGACTTCGTTCAAGGTGTCGATGCGGAGTTTGCACACAAGATTGTCTTCAAGATTGACTTCAATGTCCTCGTCATGCTTTTCGATTTCATGTGCATTGCGCGGACGCGTTGCGTGACACATTGAAGCCCAATGATCCCGCCTACCACAATTATTACATGTTGTGCCATACGCGGGGCAGTTGCGCCGCCCCTGCTCATGTTGCCTTCCGCAATACGTACATGTGACGGAGCGCCCGCCTTTCCACGCGCCTGCCATGCCCTTCTTGCTCGCGTTGAATGAATCACCCGATCTGCGCGTGCAGACGGCGTCGCCTGCCTGATGTGTGTCTGTCTGTCTGCCGGCTAGGCCCTTCTTGCTCGCGGATGTTGCTGCATTCCATTTCACGGCGTCATATTTCTGCTGGTCTGCTGTATTCATAAGGGATAGCTGCTCCATATGAGTCAACGATGCCTCGACTGTCCTGCCACTATCTAATACCTCGGATAGCTTAAGCGTGTCGTGCATGATAAGTTTTTTTGCAGCTCGGGGTGTTTGGTGCCAGCGATTACTTGGTCTATAATTCGATCCTCTAATTCCGAGCACCGTCCGTCTGTGTCGCTATTATCCTTGAAACGGCATTTCAGTGCCTGCAGTTTGCACCGTGACACGAAATTCGGCATGTTCTCGTCTGGTGCTTGTCAAAATCTTTGCAATTCCAAGCGACTGATGCGAAAACTCGTACTAGGCTGGATTTGTCTCGTGAGCTGTTCCCATATATGCTGCGGATCGCGTCGTTCTTCCTCTGTCATGGTCCAGGAGTTGTACATCCTTATGCCTGTTTCCCCGGCAAACAGAAATATGTGGTCCACTTGTTTATCCGTCGAGATGTTCTGAACTGAAAAGTACAGCTCGCATTTCTGCCTGAACATGGATATCGCGTTCATTCGGTCTTCATCATCCCAGTTCATACTTGGCGTGAGTCGTTCCATGGCTGCCACCATGCAATGTCGACAGAACGGTTACACTGTATTGGATGAACTTTGCATACACACACAATGGTATTCACAAACACTCGCAATATGACAACCGCACACCAAGACGTCTCGTGGGTGACTGACTTAGTCCAGTGTTTGACATGGGGCGCCATCTAACGCTCCTTACAGAAGGGAGGATGGAGGTAATTTGGATTTGGCCGTGACAATCTTGCCTCGAAAGAAGGATAAAAACTGGATGCAGATATTGAGCAAGGGCTAGAATTCGATAAGCCAGTGATATTCAGGGTCGGCCTTCTGTTACGGGAGGAATAAGTGCAAGAAGAAAGCTTATAACGATAAAATAGAGACTTTGCGGCATCAAGGGAAGATAGGAAGGATTTTCGAGCCTGACAATGTTGGTAGCCATGGCAACCGGCGTGAATAATCCGCTGCACGGAATGCTGCACATGGCCACCGCGATTGCGCAAGAATTCACTAATTAGTCGCCTTTAGCAAGGCGTAAAATTGCGGAATTCGTTGACAAAATTGGCCTTTATAAAGGCGCCTATGAGGGGTAATCGCTAAACGAGTGTGCCTTTAAAAAGGCGTGAAGAGATGCGAGTGGTAAGTTACAATGCAGAAAAAGCAGCTGGGTTTTTCCAGTGTATTAGCAAGTACAGCGTAGACTGGCAAAACAGCACGATGAAATAACATTAAACACAAGGCGAGTATTGCAGAGGAGCAGCTGGAGATGTGCTTGCAGTGTTGCTGGAGAGAGTAGCGAGTGCGCAGGAACAGTGAGTTCACTCAGCATTCTGCGCCCCCTTATATAACCCGATGTGTGTCCGACAACCACATAAACTCGAGCTGATAGTGGTCAAAACGGTTGTGCTTTTGCGCAACCGCGACTAAATTACGCTTTAAAGCACGCGACTAAATGCATAGAGGACCGGGGCGCAACACGAACATCCACATACACAATACATTACAGTATATCTAAATAGGCAACACACATGAATAGCAAATACACATGCACGTTGATGCATATGAACAAGCGAACATGGACGTACACAATTAAAAAACTATTCAAACGTCACTTATGCATACATACAAAACATTTAAACACAAAACAAGATTATGTTTCAATTATGCGTGGTTCCCTATGACATGGCTCAATACACTACACATGTTTCGCGCAGACAATAGTTTGGAATAACGTGCTACAACATTTTTAATCAAATTTATACGACAGTGTAACGAATAACGTAGCATGTATATATGTAATAAAAGTGTGCGCATGAATATAACACATGTATAACACACATATATATATATATATATATATATATATATATATATATATATATATATATATATATATATATATATATATATATATATATATATATATATATATATATAACACATATATAACATGTATAACACACATATATAATACATACATGAATATAACACATTCATATTTACAAGGAACGAATGGCGCCTACAAAAAACATGGACCAGCTAGAGTCGGTCCGAAACCGTCGCCAGGAACGCTCATGAGCTTGAGAGTTGGCACGAAGGCGGCCCAGCTCGGGAGTCAAACCACGGCTGGATTGAAGATGAAGGTTTGTGGGTACAACGACGCAATGGGAATAATGTGTCATTGAATATGGATAGCGAATTGTCGAAGATGGGTAGGTAACAGCGATGAAGGGGCCATGAAGTGATAGTTGCTGAGAGCAAGAGAGATGGACACGATAAAACTGAAAAGAGATGAAGCAAAGTTTTTGTAATCACGTGTGAAAAGCGTTATCGGTGAAGGATTTGTTTCATGGCGTTTAAGAAACAAATTAAATGATATCAGACTGTGGTCGGAAATCGTGGGATCGGGAGGATAAGTAAGCAAATCAGGAGGAATAAATTTAGCAGAAGTTTCGGTGTAGATGATAAGATCGAGGGAATGAACCGATAGATGTGTGCTACCTGAGTTCAGGACTGAAAGTCCCCGGGAAGTTAGCAGGGAAAGAAAGTGTATGGTGTAGGTGTATGAAGTGAAGAAGAATTTACCCAGAAATTGAGATCGCCAAGAATAATGAAATTGTAGGAAAATTCCTCAAATATAATAGAGATGAGAGTGTCTATGGGCGTGTTTCATTATCACTAACGTAAGTGCCGAAGGAAGTTGATGGAAGTGAACGGATAATGAAACACTTTGTGAAGTGATACATCAATGACGCTTGTTTGACTATTTTGAACAGCGAGTGCGAATAATCCCACAAAGTTTATGGTCCAAATAATTTGTTTTGCTTCATTTTCATCATTTGCATTTGCTTTCTGTTGATTTGCTGAATTTTAGTTCATGGATTCATTAAGTTCATATGGAGCTGCGCTAATCTCAGCATTGTCGGATTTACACATATACCACACAAATACTTTAAGCCGTCCGCTATGGCGAACAAAATGCTCACAGAAAATATATTCTATATTATATAGTCCTCAACAAATATATTCTATTCCACTATTCAATTACAAAAGAAACAACGCAGGGGAAAGGGAATGTCGCTAAAGCGCAATGATTGCCTAATGCCTTCTGCTTCAAGCCTTTCGAGTGAAGCGCAGTGAAGTACTTCACTCCACCTTCAGCATTGATAATGTAAAACTGTGAAGCGCTTCCTAGCGCTTCCTAGCGCTTCAGCATTGATAATGAAACACGCCCTAAATCTGAAATAAATTGTGAAGAAGAAACTGGATTGTTGTGGCGGTATATAAGGATTATGCCGAGCCAACGTGATGCAGGCAGTGAAAGGTAAAGTGCAATGTATTAGAAAAATAGAGAGGTAAATGATATATCAGGCAGTTGATTAATGTTAAGGAAATAACTGAAGATAACGCCGACGTCACCCCCAGATTGTTTGAAAGAATTAAAAGGGGAGCGACAGACATGAAGGAACTTAAAAGAAGCTGGAAAATTGGCTGAAAAGGCTGGAAGATCAGTTTGAAGAAGCCAGGTTTCTGTGAGTAAGAGAAGCGAAAGACCTAGGTGTGATAAAAGATTGGAAAGAAATGATGTATTGTTACGGGCCGATCGGATATTAAGGAGACCAACGGATATTAAGTGGGGAAGGTGACGAAGAGAACAAAAGAGTGTAGGAGGTGGGGTTCGATCAGTGGGCGGCAACACAGGGCAACCATCTAGTCATTGATTGCTAGGTGAGGGATTAGAGGGGGAAAAAGATCGACGGTTAATGGGGAGTGGAAGGGGAGATGTGGTGGTAGAAGTAGAGAGAGGAGTTGCGGATGGCGGAGAAAGAGGGGCGACAATGGTGCGGGCACGGAGGGATTCGCTGACCGCAATGAAAGAGGGGCAGTTGGGTGGAAAGGATGAGTGGCTGAAGGATGGGCGGCAGTGGCGGACGCAGTTTACGCATTGTGCTCTGCCGCGAGTTTGACACTCGGAAGAACGATGAGCTCCCGCACAGTGGCCGCAAGCCACTTTGTTATTATTGTTATATCTTGTTATCTTCCACTTTGTTCTTTGTGGTCAGCTGGGTGGCCCAAACCAGCGCAGCGGTGACAACGGACCACCCAGAAGCGGGCATAGACCGCGCAGCTGCGGAGTCCAATGAACAGACGATCGCCGACTGCTTTGGTCGTAAGACGAACATCCGGTGAGACGGCGAGAACGGCGTGAGACAGGTCTGATTTAGCTGTATATATGAACAGCAGTTTGAGCTGAGATGCAGGAGCGTCAGAAACAATGGGTTATCAGGCCTAGAGACGAAATTAGTGTATCGGGGGATATGCCTACTGGGACATTGGCGAGAGTGATTTTCGGCGAAATTGTCTGTGTGGGCTTGTGGACAGTCGATTCGACATTGTCCAGCTCGTTCGCAAGCTTCGTTGCAGCGTTATTGACGGATGCTTCAGAGTGGCAAGTGAGCACGACTCCCCCGACGACGTTTGCCGTGCCTGAGTCACTGGCACCGTGTCAAGTGCCTTCTCGAAGGCGTCTGTCTTCACCGGCGAGCTAGACTTGATAGACATACTCACCACAAGAGCGTAGGAATGCCTAGTCTTCTCCATGACGTTCGGAGATGGAGCTGAGGTTGATCCAAGGGAGGGCTTGATTTCGGTGAGGAGTTCCTCTTTCAGCTGGACGAGCTTCTTCTCTATATTGCGCGATAGCTCAGTGATAGAAGAGCGACTGCAATCGCGCCTGATAGTCGCGAACTCAGAAGCGCACTCAGGGTACACCAAAAGTGTTTGTGCTTTTTCACGGCAGAGTGAGCCGCCGAAGAAAGACAGGCGCATGATGGATGGAACGTACGCTCACATCCCGGATACTAAATGCGAGCGCCCGTTCTCACCTCATCGCCGCAGGAACACGGCCTGACACTATCGGTCGAATTTACCGTCATTGTGACAACACACGAGTTCAAGCTACGCGGGAAACAAGCAAGCGGGAACACAGAAAAACACGACTGCACAGGACAAGGGCTGGCACAAGACCGAAAGACTGCTATGAAAAGACTGCTATGTAAATCTTTAGTGTGGGGATATGCCGTGTATGCATACGCAAAGGATTAACTTTACGCCACCTAATTTCGTGTCGTGCTTTAGATTTGTAGCAATGTACCTTGTCGGGTTTTTGGGACGTGGAACAAATTGTGGTTTTGGTTTTGTTGTTGCTTTGTTGTTGTCGCTTAATAAATTGGGTTTTGTTTGTTAGCGGGTTGTCATTTACCATCGGCACTACAACCAGTTGTGACTTGTCTGTGTTTTGCACGGTTCCTACAGTGGTAACCCAGATTTTGGCATCCTAAAATGGATGCAGGTATTTATTTTGTAGGTAATTATTGAAATAGATGCTGGTATTATACAGCTAAAATTGACACATCTTCATGGATCAGACACAGATCTGTATATATTAATGTGTGAGAACATCATCATGTTTGATGCAGGGATTTTTTAGCAGACATCTATGCTTCGTAAAATTATTGCTAAGCTACCAGCGCCGCATTTCCTATTTGTGAGATATGTATGTATGTCAACCCCATGCATTTATGTTTGGCAGACGATTGGTACCATTAGTTGACCAGCCGCCTGCGTCTGGTCAGTATGCCTAAGCTGGGATCGCGAAAACATTCGGACCTGTTTAGCGATCTTCAGCAGCTCTACTCCTGTGACATTGAACACGAGATCATCAGATAAGCATTTCTGTCTCGTCTGTCCAGAACACTGCAATTCATGTGTCAAGAGTGGCTCAACACCATACTACTGGCTGACACATCAATCAAGGCTGATGCGTTTCACCAGCCGGCCGACACGCGTTCACCTCGGCCGCCGGAGGACTGCAGCAGTGCGTCACCGCAGAGTTTATTCAGCGCTCTGGAAATCGAGCGTCTGCAGCTGATGCCCTCCAACTGCCCTTTGAACACGAGAAACCAGCGCAACGACAACGCGACAGGTTCGTGAATCGCTGGTACGCTTCTCGTAGCTTCTCTGCTCGTAGCTGTGGTGGAGAGAGAGAGAGAGAAAGAGTTTATTGACCACAGTGTACACACATACATACGAGTACATACAATAACACACAATACATACAATACGTATACATACAATAACATATACATATACACACAGTTTCATACTCGCAATGCAGTACCACCGCAGACCATCATTGTGGCACAACGTGCCTTCATTTCTACGTGATTCCGCATGAACAACAAAATGACATACCTATTAGCATAAAAAATCAACAATGAGCTATTTTCAACAAATTCCGGTTACCTAATATAGACATAAAATATCAAATACGGTCTTACAACTTTTAAAATTGGAAAATGTTCCATCGAATAGATTCTCCATCGCACCCAACTCTACTCCATATCTCACATGACGTGATATCGGGCAATCTTCTATAACATGTCTTTCTGTCTGAACCATGCCACACACACACAATCGCTCTTCCTTGGGGAGTCTCCCTTTACCCCTCCTGTTCCATCTACCAGTCTCGATGCTTAAACTATGCGCTGAGACTCGCAATCGTGTGAAAGCCATCCTATACCGGTCATCCACCGAGTGCCTTCCCCTGTAAATGTCGTGAACATCGAGGATTAATCGGTGGGATTAATTTCTAAATAGGCCACATACCGGGAACCGCTCGATGACAACACACTCTTGTGCACTTCCGCCATTTGGTCCCGCTTGGTAGGCACACCGGAGGTCATGAGTTTCCGTATGATATTTCCAGTCATGGTTCCCGCTTCTACAGCAGCATCTATGCAAAATTTTAGAGGATCGTCGGAAATGCCGCACCTCTCGGCCATCATCTTGGCATAGAATTTGTGCTGCATCTGCTGTACCAGCTCTGGAAGTCCTGGGTACCCTATTTCCGCGTAGCAAACGTTATTTGGAGTAGATCTTCCTACACCCAATAGTTCTTTCAATGCCCAGTTGTACAACTTCGTGATTGGCTTCAAGTCTCCTCCCACCCACGATTCGCATCCGTAAAGCAACGCCGATACAAGTGCAGCATCGAGCACTCTGCGCTTCACAATAAACGGAATGTCATTGCTCTTGCTTATAAACGCTACAAACTTCAGCCCATGTCCTATCTTGACATTCGCATGCATTTTTATTGCACTCGAGACAGAACCACTGCAGTTGAAGACGGAGCCGATATATACATAATGGGAACATGAATCAATGACAAGCCCGCCTACCTGCATCGGTTCGCTATCGCTTCCGGTGCCATTTATAACGAAAAACATGGTTTTCCCGGTGTTGACTTTCATCCCGTATTATTCGCAAAAAGACTTCAAATTTTCGATCTAGTCCTTCAATCCCTCCCTGGTTGTTGCTACCAATACAATATCGTCCATCATCACTAGGGCATGCAACCAGCATAAAAAACCGTCTAGATCGCATTTCTTCTTTATCATTTTCACTAGCTCATTCATGTAAATTGTAAACAAGACACAGGAGGTCGGCGAGCCCTGCCTAACCCCTACCGATGCAGTCACGGTAGCACCCTCAATAATTGATTCAGTCACACGATACATGGCCACAAGCGCTCCCAACATTCTTCTTCCGCACCCGATCCTCTTCAAAATGTCAAACAGCTTCTCACGAGGAACACTATCGTACGCCTTGCTGAAGTCAACAAAAGCCACAAAGAGCCTCTTTCTTTTTCTAAACGCCATGTCGGTCAGGAGCCGCAGAGGTACGATATGCTCTTTGCAACTACGTTTGCTCTGATCCCCCGCCTGTTCGCGAAGCTGACAAAACCACTTATTCAGTCGCCGGCACAGAACCATATCATACAACTTGCTTATGGCATTTATCACGCTTATTCCACTGTAATTATCTGTATTCGATCTGTCACCTCCTTTGAAAATTGTGAACATTTTCGCTTGATTCCAAGCTTTGGGGTACACGCCTGAGTCAAACACCGCGTTGAACAGAGAGGTGATGACAGAGAACCACTCTGCGGGCAACATTGTAAGTACACCTGGACTGACGCCATCAGGTCCGCATGCTCTATCGGCCTTCATTTTTCTTATCTGACACTCAACCTCTTGGGGAGTGATTGGGTCGTCCAGCACAGGTATTGTAACATAAGTTTACACCGGCGAAACAGGCGGAGCAGAGCTGGGGCTCAACACACGTTCAAAATGATCCTTAAATTCCTCCCCGCTCGGACACGCTTTTTTCTCATTATCAGATCCGAGATCTCCTTTCCAGCTAATAGCCTTCCATACTCTTGCGTCATCGCTGTCTTCCAACAACCTCTCCCATCTTCCAACATTCTGGCTGTCTCTGGTCTCAGTCCTCTGTGAACACTGGCTATTTCTCGCGCATTCATACAGATCGTCAGACACACTTATTGCAAACGCATTAACGTCCTCATTCCCATGGACGACAGAAACCCGAAACGTGATAAGTTTCCTACCAGCCGGTCTTTTATTATGTTTCGAAACACAACTGGCCTCCTCGCGACAGTACGCCTCGTACCACAATCGTCTGACATTGCATAATCTCCAAGGATTGACGCATTCCTCAGAATGTTGTTCAAACATGTACCGAAGCCCCCCAGTGAAACACCAATCGGTGCACGGTCTGACGGTAGCTCTTCTCTAATAACTCGGAATTCATCAACATGCTCCACTATATTCGGGGAGACCAGACATGTGTCTAATTCAGATATCGACACTTGTGGATCATGAACGTTTCGATCCTATGTGAAAGCTACGCGGACCGCCCCACTAGCACTGGTAGCACACGCCAGCTGCAGCGCGGTATGCCATCTCCTTCATGTCACTGAGCTTAGTGGTCGACGGTATCTTGCAGAAATCCACAGCGATGTTTTACTGTTACCAGGTACACGCATGCACAATACATCGCTGTCTTCACCAGTTCTCCGAGCAGCAAACGGCTCGAGCATTGCCGTGTACCAAAGTGAGTTTCGCTTTGAGATCGACCTGTGCCCTGGTGGAATGTACCCATTCACATTTCTGGTACCGGGCGTACCTTCACCTATTATTGGAGTCGATACTCTCTGCAAATACGGTTTTGTACTCGACATGCAAAACCTCGTCTGATTGACAGCGTCACACACCTGTTCACTTCCAGCAACCGCGCCGAAGCGCTGCCTCATCCCCACGTGGCTCATATCAGCGCGGCAAATCACTCCGACTGCGATGGCATTGGCTTCGAAGACATTCGCCGTAGCGACTCGTTTCAGCGTCCCTGTGCAACACCCACGGGATTCCTGGCTATGAATTTGCCGGGATAGATCACCGCATAGTCACCAAGGATTCTTCGGTTTACGCGCGTTCCAGAAGACTAATGCCTCGCAAGATGACCACGGCGCGGCGCGAAATTGACGTGGTATTGTTCCTTCGTCATCACCTTGGGCCAGTCTATTCCCCTTGTCGAGAAAGATGGAGGTTGGGCGTATTGCATGGTCGGATGTTATGAGCGGTTAAATGCAATAACTACACCGGATCGGTGTTCAATCCCGCACCTTCAAAACTTCGCTGATCTGCTCGACGGCGCTCGCATGTTCAGCAAGCTTGATCTGACTCGTGCGTTCGTACAGATTCTGGTTGCTGAAAAGGACCAGCAGAAAACGGCTATAATCACGCCATTTGATTGTTTCAGTACACCCGGGTGCCCTTTGGCTTGTGAAACACAACCCAGACATTTGAACGTCTGATTAATTCGGTGCTGCGCGGGATGTCCCGCGCTTATGCTTACATAGATATTCCGGTATATTCACCAGACACCGAGATACACCACCGATATCTTCAAGAACTCTTCTAGAAGGCAGCGTGGGTCTTGTCGTGAAACCTCGAAAAACGTGAAAAAATTTCGGCTGCGAGAAGGTACGTTTCTTAGACTTTGAGGTATTGTCTCATGGTATATTCCCTCTTCCATATAGACGCTCTGATTTGTGCGCCATGCCACTACCGCGCGAGACCGCTGAGTGTCGCCGATTCATCGGCATGGTAAATTTGTTTCACAGGTTCATCCCTCGCCTAGCATCAGTTTTAACGCCACCACACGCAGTAATGCATGGTTCACCTCACTTATTTCTGTGAGGAGATGCTCAGAAAGCCGCATTCCAGAGATCGTAAACCATGCTGGCTACAGCTTCACGCCTGGCGTACCCTCAACATGAACCATGCAGGTCGTCGCTGACGCTTCAGACGTCGCTGACGCTTCAGACGTCGCTGTTGGTGCTGTCATCCAGCAGTTCCAACACGGCCGGTGGGTTCAACTGGCATACCATTCGCGCGCGCTGACCAGAGCGGATCTGAAATGGAGCACCAGCGACAAGAAAGTGTTCGCGCTGTTCAGCGTGGTCAAGTGGTTTTGCCACCTGTTAGAAGGCCGGCCCGGCCTTCGCCTGGTGATAGATTACAATGCGCTTGTTCATGCTTTTTTCAGTGCATGTGAGAAGTCCGCGTGTGTACACTGTACAGCGTCAGCTTGCTTTCATTAGCGAATTCACGAATGCTATTCAGCATCTGCCCGGGACTAAAAACTCCGCCGCCGATTATTTGAGTCGTTCTCCTTATGCGACAGTTGCAAAACTGACCCAGACGTACGACGAACAGAGCATCTATCTGAGACGTCTGGCTTGTGCCCAGATGGATGGACCAGATATCTCCGTGTTGGCTAAGATCCCGTCACTTCAAGGTCGAGCTTTGTCCAATCACCTGGGTCTCTTCTGTCGTTCTCGTGTCAATCTCTACT